>CM029015.1:213466365-214066365 GCA_016801055.1 Panax notoginseng | reverse complement strand
TGGTCAATATTATAGCTTTAATTATGGGATTTAAATTATCTGATTTCTTGCTAACAAATATAGTCGTTGGCCTTCATATTATATATAGCTTCATCATGCTCGATTATGAAGGGAGCCCAACGATTGGAAAGCAGCAATTCATTATTCTTAATTCTTATAGCTTTCTAATAGTCTTTCTAGCAATCAATTTCCTGTTATTCTTAAGCTAGAAAGTTTATATTCCATTGGAATCACCATCATTGTAATCTGAAAAACAAAACTGTTAGCTTTGGTGGTCTAAAGTTGTCTAGAGTTTAGTGGGTCTGTTCAAAGGAAGCTTCAAAGGTCTCAGAGGTGAGAACAGGTGCAGAGGTGTACAAGTTGCAGAGGTGCAAAGGGAGCATTGGTGTCCAACATCAGATTTGAGGCTTCTTTGTAACAGGGAGTTCTTTTTATTATATTTAATTGAATATTAAGTTTAATAAAAAGAGTCTCCAATCCTAGTTGGGATTGGACGTGGATTAGGCCACTAGATTAGAGGATAGGGGCTGAACCACGTAAAAATATTGGTGTGATTTTTACTTCTGTTTATCTCTTTAAATGTAATTCACGTTCTGAATTTTTTGTTATTCACGCCACTATCCAGACACTAAAGCAAACAGGTCTAGCTGTCTGATAATAAGAAACAAAGAACATAAGCTAAAGCAGACACTAAAGCAGACAGGCGTAGCTGTCTGAATTATACTTGTTGCAGAAAATTTCAAGAAGTTTTCACTGTTTATCACTTTTACCTTAAACACCTATTCACCCCCCCCCTCTAGGTGTGCACATACATAGAATTACATTTGGTATCAAAGCAAGGCTCTGCTAATATTGATCGTTGCAGGTCGTAGGGGAAGATCCTATGGCACACCTAAACTTTCAAGAAGGTCAGTCCACAAGTAGGCCACCGCTGTTGCTAGGAAGTGAAAACTTCAATTTTTGGAAGTTCAGAATGAAGATCTATCTGAACCGTGACCCATGGGAATGGTGGGTAGTCAAAAATGGACCAGTCATTCCGCAGCATGATGATGGCTAGCCAAAGAATCTCATGGAAATGGACTCAAATGAATTATATATGGTATCTTATAATTCCAAGGCCATGAATACACTTTTAAGTGGCATGGTTCAGTCAGAGATAGATAAAGTATCTTCTTGTACTACGGCTAAGGAAATTTGGGACACAGTCATCATGAGCCATAAAGGTACTACTAAAGTGAAGGAGGTCAAGCTGAGCATGCTAATGCACGAATACGAACTATTAAAATTAGAGAAAAATGAATAAATTAGAGATGCACAAGCAAGGTTCCTTACTCTAATGAATTCTCTAAGCATGCTCGGAAGAAAGATTGATCAAAAGGAAATCAACCGAAAGCTTCTTAGAGTCATGCCAAAGCAATTCGCACCAAAGGTTACTACACTTCAATACTCGGTCACAATCAGCACAATGGAAACTCTTACCTTATTTGGAGAACTTGAAGAGTTTGAAAACCAACTAAAATTGTATGATGAAGAAGATGAGGCACCTAAGAAGAAGACCTTGGCTTTACAAGCTGAAAGCTACATAGAAGGCAATGATGAAGATTTTGATGAAGAAATTGAAATGCACTCAAGAAAACTCGAGAGACTACTTCAAAGAAAGAAACAAAGGAAGAATCAAAAAGGTAGCTCAACTCCAATGAGCAAGTCCAAAACAGAACAAGATGAAGAAATTGGCCAATTATGTTTCATGGAACTAGAAGACGATGATCAACTTGAGGTAACGAATTTTCATGAAAATTTTGAAATATCTACATCTGATTATCTTGCTTTGCTAAATGAAAATCAAAAGCTTAAAAAGAAAACTGCTTATTTTAAGAACTGCGTAAATGAGCTAATGAATGAAGTTGAATTACTTATTGAAAAAAAGAAAGAAAATGAATATCTTACAAATGAAAATCAAATTTTAAAAGAAAAATTGAAAATGAGAGATGTATGCATAGATGCTTTTAATGATGGAAAAATGATGATAATGTAACAAATGCAGAAATAGCATCTTTAAAAAATGATCTTGCTAAATTTGTGCAAGGAGAATAGAACCTAAATGTTATGTTAGAGGCACAAAGGTCTAGTCTTGATAAACAAGGAATTGGGTATAATCCTATTAAAAATGTAGAAAATAAGATTAATACTAATATTAGAATGATTAATAGTAAATCAAGGCATAAACCACTTTATTGTTTACCATTTGTTACTTGTAAAAAATGTGGTTTTAAAGGTCATTGTGATTCTAATTGTAATAAAATTAGAATAAAACAAATTTAGGTAAAGAAATATGATTTATATGCTACTAACCCAAAAGGACCCAAGAAGATTTGGGTACCAAAAAGATAGAGATTATTTGTTTGTTTTGTAGGTGTCTCAAGATCAAAAAGGAGATGGATGATTCTTTACCTTGAGAGAGTAAGTTACCTATAAATTATTTAGCAGAATCTGTAAGTACCTCATGTTATTTTTTTTAAATAGAGTTTTAATTAGATATATTATTATAAAAACTCTATGGATTTCGTGCTACAAGGGTTCATAACATCATGTCAAATGTTCCATATTTATAATCTTGATATAAGGTTGATGAATATGTCTATATTTTATTTGATAATTTTAACCTTGATCTGTCAAAAGAAGAGGATGGAGACTTTGCAGGAATACAGTTAAGGGATCTAGAATTTGGAAAGAAAACAGCTCAATCCAGACAGCCTAAGCCGTCATCATCAGAAGAAAAAATAGATGAACCAGGAAAATATGCAGACACCTAAATCCAGATAGCTCGACCCGTCTGTTTTAGAAGGCAAATCAGATGAATATTCTGATGCAAAATCTGATATTCCAGAAAGTGAATCAGATGAACAAATGACCAATGGAAGTCTTTCAAGAACAACCAGAATAGTAAAAAATTATCCTCCTAACCTGAGCTTTAAAGACCCTAACATTGGGATGACCAAAAGAAGTGCTATTGAATAGATTTTTGATTCTGAATATACAAAATTCAAATCTACACTAAGGAGCACAACTATCAAGCTTTCCACTGGTAACAAAATATTGCTATATAGGTAACAAATCACAAAGGTATGATTATATTGTTTACTTGCTATATGCGATTTTGTTATAACCTTGCTCCAATGTCATTCTTTATGCTTATAACCTTGCTATATGTGATATGAATTATTTTTTGTTGATGACAAAGGGAGAGAGATATAACTTGATGATTTATTTCTTTTTGATAATGACAAATGGGGAGATATATTTGGGGGTGTATTTGAATTGGTATTCATGTTGATATTGAGATACTATATTGTGCTGGAATATGTAATGATGGTTATCTGGATAAAGTCATTTTCTTTTGCTCATTGATATGCATAAATTTAGGGGGAGCCATATACTTAGGGGGAGTATGTTGGTTAAAGTGGTGCATAAATTGTCATCATCAAAAAGGGAGAGAATGTTAGTTTTTGGTTTTATGATGTTTTGAATGATGACAAATTTAAATATATTAGACGTGTGCATGGTCTGTTATAATATTATAATATGCATGAATTATGGCTTATAAATATTTTATAATATTATAATATGCATGAGTTATGGTTATTTATGTGACAACCCCAAAATAGGTCCATTTCACCCAACCCATTCTGAGTCGTCAAATACATGGTACAGAAAATAACTACAACTTTATTACAACAATTGTCGTGCAAAATACAACAACACATATGTTGTGAGTTTGGATACAAATATATACCAAATGTGACATTGGACACCATCATGTATCAGCACCTCACAAAGGTACCTTACATAAAGGTACAGTCAAAAACTATTTTAGAAACTAGAATCTTTGGTAAGTGCTCAAGGAAACCTTCGTACATGGGAGGCCATGCTTCTAGGTTATGATAAATATCATATGGCCACAGAATTATCCTTGGTTGACCCAATAGACCCCAAAGAAAAACGAGAAGATTACTATCATATTCTTCCCAATGGTGAGTCTTCTCTTGACTTATCATTATCTCCACTGTCTCTAATTGAGAATTATACTTCAAACAAACACCAAGATTATATAGGTAGTGCTCGTAGATATACTCAGCAAGTGGATGAGCACAACCCTGTCTTATGATGATACGAGGTTGTATGTCATTAGACATCTTATATGATAGTGACGAAATACCCTTCCAACGTTGGGTTCGCCTCAGCCTATTTTCTTCGCCAAATATAACTACTAAATGATGACCACCGTTCTATTCCCTTGTTACCCCCGCTCGACCGAGCTACACTCTTATTACCTGAAAGGAATTGTGAAACAAAAGGGTGAGCACAACTAGCCCAGTAAAGAATATCATGACTAAAGATAAATAAATTATCAATAGTCTTCATCAGTAATAAATCAGAGATTTAGAACATATGGTAGATGATAAAAATTTCAACCATAGTTGCAGCGGAACGAGCAATCCATTAGAAGAGTCAAATAGACTATAAAGTCTATTATCTTCTCCATGTTAAAAATCCACCAACAATGTTTTATCCCTGTAACATCAATCAACAATTCTGGTCCACAATCATATGAATAACTCATAATCATAACTGTAGTTCTAAATTCCTCTTCTCATCCAGGACGAAGATAATTTTCATCACCTATCTTTACCTGAATAATCAAATATTATGGTTACACCAAATCACATTTCCTGTTCATAATCATACTAATAACTTCATCTTTGCACTACGGGCAAAGATATTCATTTGTATCACCAGTTAGTCATGTTCATCTCAACATCTGTTCATCTTTGCACTACTGGCCAAAGATATTCAACAACATGTCATCTTTGCACTATGGGCCAAAGATATTCATCAACAATTCATCTTTGCACTACAGGCCAAAGATATTCCTCAACAGTTTATATTTGCACTACGACCAAATATATTCATCAACAGTTCATATTTACACTACAGGCCAAATATATTAATATCTCAAAGAAATATATAATCATTTCAGAATTTATATAAACAATAATTATAACCATGTTGATCAATTCACCTTTGCACTTAAGCTAAAGATATTCACTTATAAATTCAATGGTCATGATCATACCAGTCAACAATTCAACTTTGCACTACTGGCCAAAGAGAACCCATAGTCATGATCATACCAGAAATCTACCCATCTTTACACTCAAGTCAAAGAGAAATATCATCATTAGGGTTATAAAAATGTTATATATGATAATAAAATCAATATAATCAACATATAGATTTAATCTCAAGAGTAATATTCATAAACCAACTATAATTTGGTCAGAAAAAGAAACCAATTTTGTCGTGAATAGTAACTCGTGAATAGTAACTCATGAATAGTAACTCGTGAATAGTAACTCATGAATAGTAAACTCGACACAAAAAGGTAAAAATTCCACAATAAAATACATACCAATATTTCGGTATAATGATATTGAAAGAATAATATTTCTTAAGCTTATAAACAATTTATTTTAATTGTTTATACTTTACTAAATAATGCATTTAATCATCCTAAAATGTCAAACTCATAAGATTTCATTACCAATATCCAAAAACCCTCATCAAAAATCTGCATATACCTCATATAAGATTCTCAAGCCATAAAATCCTATTTTCTAATTTTCTTACTTCACAAAACATATTTAATTCATTTACTCATAACTAGACCATTTTCATGAAAAAATACCAAATCAGTTCCAAAAATATTTCTTTTCTGGGATTTAGCAAAATATAGTCTCATAGTGAACATATATTTTTCTCAGAATTTTTAAAAGTCATTTACTATTTTTCATATGGCCAAAACAGCCGAATATTTAGACATTTATCAAAAATTGTGCTTTTATCTAAAAATTCTGAAATTCACAGAGTATACTCCTATCATATACATGTATTCCCAATAAAATTTTTATCAATTTTGGAGTTAACCACAAGAAGTTATAAGCGGTTACTTTTAAAATAGTCATTTCCCGTAAAATTCATAACTCTTAATCTATACATCTAAAAATCACCATTTTCGGACACAATCAATAAAACTCATCAAAATATCATTTCAAAATTTTCTAGAATTTTCTGAAGGTCAGAAGAAGTACGAACTGAAAAACATAATAACCCTTAAAATCTCTTACTATCCCTTACCTTAAAAGAGCAGTACTTCTGATCGGTATAAGGCTGAAGAAAACTTGCACTGATGAATAGAAACTCACAAAGTATCTAAATACTCATAAAATACACTCAATAATCTAGAGAGAGAAAGAGAGAAAACTTATGAATTCTGGTATGATTTTCAATTCAAACTTAGCCCTCTATTTATAGGAAAATGTTAGCACGCCGAAGCAGACTTAACCTGCAACCTGATGGCTTTACATGCTACTATTCCCGCCCACCACATTTGAATAAAAATCTCAGCACATTTCTTCACCAACCAAGAGTGGGACCCATCAATTCTAGAATTTTTCACCAAAATGATTAACTCCGAAAATTCAACAATTTCTGAACCAGTCATCTCGTAAAATTCATAACAAATTATACGTTCATTTTTAACAGTTCAAAATTTGTGGACATATACTCAACTTATATATGTATAACATATCCAAATATTACCACGATCCAACGGTCGGATTAAAATTTATAACCCTCGCAAAATATCTCAAAAATCTTAATTTGATTTTCAATACCTCCGTTCCGACAAAAATACAGATAAAACACCTCAACATTAACTCCTTCATTTTTAACCACAAAAATATATCCCTCATTTATATCCACATAAAATAAATATTTCCTTATCATATGAATCAATAATTAATTATTCACAGATAATATTATAGAATCACATTTATGACAACCAGGCCGTTCCCAGGAAAGAGGGGGCTTTCCAATAAGGATTTATCCTTATTGGCGCGCAATTAGGTGACCAAACCTCTCCTTAGACAGAACTTTCTAGACATTGCCAATAATGTTATCTAATAATATTATTCAAATAATATGAATTATTGATCTGATAATGAGAAATACTATGCAGTGACAATTATTGAACAACAATAATATAAAATTTCAACGTAGCAATTATTGAATCAATAAAATAAAATATTGAACAGTAATTGTTGTAACAATTATTAAGTAGTGCCTTCTTACGTAAGAATCAATAATTTCAAAAATACTGTGCAATACCGTGTGCTACTGTGCAATAACGCGTATTACTGTATTTTAACCACCGGGTATTTTAACAGTATTAACGGTAACAACTACGCCGTTATTTGTAAAAATTCAAATTTGTCGCTTTCTTCATCCGACATTTATTCGTTATGGGGCCCACAAATAGATGCGCCGTTGTACGAATATTTTCCGACAGAAAGAATATTCCACGACCAAACGAATATTCCCCGACAACAATGATTATTTTATAACCACTTGCTTATTTTCAAAAAAAAATTCACATTTCACCCATAACTTTAAACTTTTATCAATTTAACCATTTACTGAATAGTAATTATAAGAAAAATTGAATACTTTTATTTCATAAAATTCGGGGTCTTATAATTTATATAACAACCTATATTTGCATGTATATTGATTACTGATATCTTTAGTTGGTAAGTTGGAATGGTTTAAAATCCTTTCAAATTTGAATTGGAGGTTATTAAGGAAGATTTGAATTGGAGTTTATTAAGGAAGGTTAGTATTTTAAGGAATCTGTTTTGGTTTAAAATGTCCATTTATTAAGGAAACAGGTATTAACAAATCTTTAACAAATCCTATCAATTTCTTTTAATCAAATTTGATATAGATTTATATTTATGACTCTTGATATTGTGGGATTCTTTATAGCTGTCAAGGAATATATATATATATATATATATATATATATATATATATATATATATATATATATATATTGGATAAATCAGTTTATTAGAATCATGTATTTTCTGGACTAATCATTTGTGCTATTAAATATATTATTCCCGTTATATATATATAGATTTTGGATAAATCAGTTTGTTAGAATTATGTGATCAAACTGGACTAATCTTGTATGACAATTTATTTTATTTGGACTCTTATTATATCCTTGATTTACCAAATTTGTTGGTCTCTTTAAATGTTAAAATCATGGGGTATATCAATTGTGATATGTGTTTTCTATTCTAGCTTCTGTTTATATCCGTTGGTCAATATTATAGCTTTAATTATGGGATTTAAATTATCTGATTTCTTGCTAACAAATATAGCCGTTGGCCTTCATGTTATATATAGCTTCATCATGCTCGATTATGAAGGGAGCCCAACGATTGAAAAGCAGCAATTCATTATTCTTAATTCTTATAGCTTTCTAATAGTCTTTCTAGCAATCAATTTCCTGTTATTCTTAAGCTAGAAAGTTTATATTTCATTGGAATCACCATCATTGTAATCTGAAAAACAAAACTGTTAGTTTTGGTGGTCTAGAGTTGTCTAGAGTTTAGTGGGTCTGTTCAAAAGAAGCTTCAAAGGTCTCAGAGGTGAAAACAGTTGCAGAGGTGTACAAGTTACAGAGGTGTAAAGGGGGCATTGGTGTCCAACATCAGATTTGAGGCTTCTTTGTAACAGGGAGTTCTTTTTATTGTATTTAATTGAATATTAAGTTTAATAAAAAAAGTCTCCAATCCTAGTTGGTATTGGACGTGGATTAGGCCACTAAATTAAAGGATAGGGGCTGAACCACGTAAAAATCTTGGTGTGATTTTTACTTTTATTTATCTCTTTAACTGTAATTCACGTTCTGAATTTTTTATTATTCACGCCACTATCCAGACACTAAAACAAACAAGTCTAGCTGTCTGATAATAAAAACCAAAGAACATAAGTTAAAGTAGACACTAAAATAGACAGACATAGCTGTCTGAATTATACTTGTTACAAAAAATTTCAAAAAAATTTCACCGTTTATCACTTTTACATTAAACACTTATTCACCCCCGTCGTGCACATACATTGAATTACAATCATCATCATCATCATCATTTTGGACCTCAACTTGCCTAAAAATGGCGGCCAACATCCTCATCCAATACCTCAAAGCAGTGAAGAAAATTAATCTCCTTCAAAACCTCCCCTTCAACCCCAATCGGAAAATATCAAACACTATCATCTCCACAATCCTAACAACTTCCTCCTCAGCTTCCAAAACCCTCCTTCCAAACACCACCACACTCCTCTCCAACCTTAATCCTACAATAATCCACCTTATTATCTCCGACCCACATGTTAAAACCCTCAAATGCCTAGATTTTTTCGATTTCCTCCACAAAAACCGGTCTTTGATCTCATTCAAGCTTAATCTCGAAACCCATTTGACCCTCATTTGCAGGCTCATCAAGGCAAGAAGGTTCTCAGTTGCTGAATCTCTGTTTGGTTCACTATCAAAAGATGAAATTTTGAGGTACCCTTTTTCTGTTATAGCTTCTACTATTGATAGTCTTGAGACCCATTATATTGATTCAAAGATTGTTGCTAAAGTATTCAATTTGATGCTTAAAGTTTATTCGGATAATCGAAAATTTGAAGGGGCTCTAGAGACTTTTAGTTACATGAGAAAAATGGGAATTGAAATTAATGAGAGGACATGTACTGTTCATTTGATTGCACTTATGAGATGTGAACAAGTTGAGTTTGGTCTAGATTTCTTTTATAGGATGGTCGAATCGGGTATTGAGGTTTCGGTGTTTTCGTTGACAGTTGTGGTGGATGGGTTGTGTAAAAGTGGGGAGGTCAAGAGGGCTAGAGAATTAGTGAAGGAGATGATGAGTAGAGGGATCAAGCCTAATATTATTACATTTAATACATTGATAGATGCATGTGCTAAGAGATGGAATTTTGAGGAGTTGAATTTGGTGCGGTTGTTGATGGAGAAGGAAGGAGTGGTGTTCAACCTGGATACCTATACATTTTTGATTGATGCTTTTTCGAGCTCTGGAAAGATTGAAGATGCTGAAAAGACTATATTGGAAATGCATGATAAAGATTTAAAAGTCAATACCCATTTGTACACCTTGATTATAAATGGATATACTAGATTAGGGAAGTTGGAAAGTGTGCTACTAATATTCAATAGAATGAAGGACAGGGGCATTTTCCCTAATATAGATGCTTATTATACTTTAGTCGCTGGCCTTTGTAAAAATGGAGAGATGGAAGCTGGGATTCAACTCATAGATGAGATGTTGAGCAAGGAAATCGATTTGGACCTGTTTAGATTTGATACCATAATTGATGAGTATTGTAAAGAAGGAAAGGTAGATGATGCTATTGGGTTCCTACGTATGATGCAAAAGAAAGGATTTATTGCTGATGCATCTACATATAACATGATAGCTAGCAGGTTATGTAAATTGGATCGGACTGAAGAGGCAAAGGGACTGCTAAGCGTTGTGCTGAAAAGGGGTATGAACCCTAATGTGTTCAGCATCTCTCCTTTACTTGGGAAATTAGGATATTGTGGGACAATCATCAGATCATAGATAAGATGCAAGATGAGGATTGATTTAAGATTATAGATGTCACTTTGTTTTGTTTCTGGTGCTTGTAAGAAGCTAAAGAGGCACTGAGACTTGTTTGTAGAAGGCCTGACGTAGCCGTGGGATGGAACACAAACTCGCACATAGGGCTAACATTGCCAACCTGTCAAAGCAAGCGATGTGAAAACATTGGGTTCTATGATGAGAAAATTTCCCAGATTCTTATGGAGAGATGTTCTGTGTGATCTCACCAGTATTTACTTCTTTATTGTTTGGAGATTCAATAATTATGAATAATGAAATGTTCTCAACAGTATGTCCTTGTGGAAGTAGTGGCAGTGTTGAATCCCAAGCTAAACAACGAGGAATACAATTAATTGGAGGAGATAATCAAATTTCTTTTTAAGAAACCATTTTGTCATGGATTAATGATATTTATTCTCCAGCTATGTCAGGAGGGGCCAAAACTTGACGGCTAGAAAAAAGAATGGTGTGAAATCTACGTGAGAACTGAAATGAATATGCTGTTTGGATGCATTCAACTGCCATATATTCAATTGCAAGGGACAGTCTTAGAAAAATTAGCAGTGGCCGTAACTACCTAAACCATTTCTGGAGCAGTCTTGTGGATGAAACAACAATTGAGATCTTTTTGCATCATCTATGAACTATTGATTTGCCTGTTGGATGCTCCAATTACAATCACTTCATCGCTCGGCAATATTTCCAGTTATTTGAAAATTTAATCCTTTGAAATTAAAGGTGATCATAGCTAATAATTGTTTTTACAGTTCCTTCTCTAAAAGATTATATGGCAGCCTAAAAATTATTGTATGTGGTGTGTTACGCATCCGTTACTATACTTTAATGCAAGCATTCTTGAATCTTCATTTAGTATTTGGTAGTTAAGATTGATAACTTGACAGCCCAGAAAATAAGCATTCACATAAAGATTTTGTAACATGTCAATGTGATTTTATTCGTCATGGAAATGTGATTTAAAAAACAAGAGGCAGGAGACAAACTTTGGAAACATCTATACACAGCAAAAATAGAACAAATCCATTTACCCTATACTATTGAACAGCTAAACTTCATATGATAGCATAGAAGAATTAGTTACAACCACCAGTTTCTCAATCTCTGAAGATCTTTACATAATAGGTGAATGCTCCATCTAAAGGAAGCTGGCTAGATAAGGTCTTCTCTTAGGTTGCTATACAAAGGGAGCGACATTCCTCTGTACTCTTTAACTAAAAGGCTAAGGTTAAAAAAAAGGGGATGATAATACATAAAAGATGTGACAAACCTCAACAGAACTAGATTATTGTGCCGTCACTGTATTATTATATTTGTTCAGCTTCTGAAATAACATGACCATTGAGAAATGAACCATCCTTCCCAACAGATGAGATGCTGTGAGAACGTCGTTGAACTCTGATATTTCCAGAAGGTGGCACTTTTTTCCCTATCAACTCAGATATTGGAAGTCTTTCAGTTCTTAAGAAGCAATCAAGATTTTGTTTGTATCTCTCTCCACCGATGTTACTTAACCCATGGGTTGATTGGTTGGCCAAGACAGGTGCAGGTAAATCCCCGTAAGACTCATCATTGTCTGACCAGTAGCCATTCTCTTGAATATCCTGAATGGCAAGATCGTCGTACTCCTCGTCCGATTTGGTAGATTCCTCATCCACAGATCCCTCAATCTGTCAAATGGAGAATTGGCGTATTCAGTCACAAGAAATCTAATTCATAATCTTAGATCCTAGGGTAAATCAAGAAGAAAAGGAACACAGAAACAAAATGGAAGAACCTATGCAGGGTGGATAACCAAGATAGCTATAGAACTTATCAAATCTTAATACTAGTAATAATAAACGAAGCAAGCAATGAATCACCACTTTTTATTATCAAAACAAGAATATGAGATCATATCATAATGACCTTGTTTGTTTCAGCTGAAAGATAATAGCTAGAATAATCAGGATAGTCTGATTGTATTAGGTGAATATTGAAACAATTCTTAAAATTTATTTTTGTAGCTCTAATATACTAGCAAATAAAGGTATTATCATATCATAACTCAGGGACAAACTTGTATCATTATAACTTCAACAATGGAAAAATTAAAAATATATGAACTCAAATAAGAAGAGCTTAAAATAATAAAATGATCAAAGATTCCCAGATTATTGCGTATTGATCCTTTTCAGGTACTTTTACCCAAATAAATAATTAAGCTTAAACAAACAGACAAAATTAAGATAAGCAAAAAAGCACCAAAAAATTTAAATTAAAAAATAAAATAAAATTGAAACAAATAAGTCCACTATCTCAATACTCTGCCACCATTTATTGCTAATCACAATTTACCCAATGCACCAATACTGTAATAGGAATACAGTATTTTGCTGGACAAGCATAAATACTGAAAGTGGCCTAAGAGTTTGCAAGATGATGCATGATAATTTCTCAAACAACAATATGTGTTTACCTCTTCTTGATTCTGTTCATGACCATCATCACTAACACTAAGATCCTCGTCGCTGTCTACTTCAGGTGGGTCATCAATCTCTTCATCGCTACCATGCACGGATTGTTCTTCCTTCAGCTGAAAGTAGAAAAGGAGAGTGGGGAAAGGAAATGCAAGTGAAAGACCATCATTAATTATGACTGTGAAAGGCAATTTACAAACTAAAACAATTGAAAACGGAGACGACTATATTTTAAAGCAGAAAAAGTACTTTAACATTGACTCAAGTCACACTAAACAGTGAGGAAGTACCGTGCAACCAATTCTTTAGCAGAAAAGGAGAGTGGGGGAAGGAAATGCAAGTGAAAGACCATCATTAATTATGACTGTGAAAGGCAACTTACAAACTAAAACAATTGAAAACCAGAGACAACTATATTTTAAAGAAGAAAAAGTACTTTAACATTAACTCAGTGACTTGAAGTACTACGCAACCAATAGTCTAACTTGAAATATTCTATGCCTTCTTACTAAGGATTTATACTGAAAAAGCTATATGAGCTGCGTTCTTGATCCCAAAAGAAATAAAAACAAAAGTCGATACTACTCATTGTGTTATTATAAGTAATAACATACCTCCTTGGCAGGTCCTTCAGAGATCCTTGGGGAACTACAGCATGAAGAGTAATATCTACTACCATTATCAGTTCCATCACCCCTTGACTCGTCAACACTGCTGGCATGACTTGTACCACCTGTGTCAGTACGCCAAGCACTGATCCCAAAATTACCAAACTGCAGATTGACTGGTTCAGCCTTATCAATCTGCAATGGTCCATACATAGGATTCCCAATTCCATTATCAGCAAAATGGCCCACAATGGGCTTCCCATTACCATCGACTGAGTCAACAGGCCAAGCCTTCGCTACAGAGCCATCAATGTTCAGAAGAGCCATCAGATGCCTGGTCGACCCTTGCCTCTGGATCAGTTGAAACATTCCTTTGGAGCTCAATGAGTTGGCGACACATTGATTCCTGTATTCCTCATCAATAACAGAAACTGTGTTTGTTGCGGGGTCGTAAAGCTGCTCCCCTGCCTCACGCCTTCGTAAGCAGCTGAACACTGTTGCATGGATGGCGGCCACACTCTTATCAACATTCGTATTATTTATCTTTGGCACTAGATGTTTGTCAGCTCTGTTGCAGAGGTATTCTTGGATTGTTCTGATGTTTCGAATATATTTTACATATTTGTTCTTTTCTGGATCAAGTGTCATGTACTTTGCACGGACTGCAAAACGTTCCAAGTGTTTGTCCTCGTTTGTAATGTATATCATGAATGGTATAATAGAAGGATGTTTCTTCATGAGGCCCATCTGCATAATACAATAAATTGGTATCAAAACTTATTACTGACAAAGAAAAGTCTATTTACTGGCAAGTGTGCATATGGATATTCATATTACCACAAAATTAAGGCTCAAGTGAACACCCTCAACAACTACTGATTCTTTTCGCTCTTCCCAGCCAGTGATCAACCGATCAAGACCATCAATGACCATCTCACTTTGTGCTTTATATCCTTCAATGGCCATCTGTTTTGGACTGATCAGTTCAGCAGTACTAGAACCTCCATCTAGCAGTGATATTCCACTAATGGGACCATCAGATATATCACCCTTTGATAGTGCAGGGAGAGAGGTTAATTTCTTAGCTTTCCTTTTGGTCTTGGCTTCTGCAACAGCCACTGGATCCAAGTATTCCCCAGCATGGTAGGTAGAAGCCCAAAGCAACGGATTTTCCTTTTCATCAACGAAACTCCTCATCATATGGCGAATTGAGTCGGTCGATATCACGGTGGTGATTCCCAACCTACTACCCTGGCAAAAATGATTTTAAAAGGATTGAGAATAAGGATAACAGCTATCTAAATAAAGTTTTATGTATTTTATCATTTGTCTAGAATCCCATATAACTGGTCACAAACATGAGAGGACCAAATGTTGCCATGACCTACCTTACATAGGTAGTCCTAATTTGTAAAGCCCATCAACCACAAAAGGATGGAATATTATGCAGCAATAGGAGGATTAAAACAAGGAAAAACCTATACAGGAGCCAAGGGGGGGACAAACCGATACACGAGCCAAGGGGGACCATGGCCCCTGCTTGGTTTCTAGAAGTGCCATATGTTGCTTCTTGGTACACATGTACTGAATTACTCCCACCCACCCACCCCACCCCCACTCCCACCCCACCCCATCCCATCCCATCCCATCCCGGTGCCCGCTCACAACAAGTGACGCTTTTCGTTACCTCATGCAAATTGATGAAAGGAATTTTAGTTCACCAAAGGATCATTTAGATTATGTGCTTTACTTCCACAACAGGTCCCGTGAAAATTCCATACACATCAACCCATCATAAAAAGTTTTGTTTATTTTGGAAAGAATGAAAATTATTTGAAACAAATATAAAGTTCAAGAGTCACACTTTTTTGTCAAACATGGGGAGTATATTAATTTGCAGCCACTATAGGAACATATATCTCTTTCATGCATGGAAAGCAATAAGGCATTTGCTCACTTAGATAGGCAAAATCACTTATCATAGAGTAGTCTGAGCCTCTAAAGAAAGTGAATTCTCAATCTATGTCTTCCTTAAACTATTAAGAATAATTTATTAAATGTTTCACAGGTTACAAGACTACATAAATGTAATATAAAGATGATAATTCTAAAAATAGAAGGCTTTTTACAATGCCAAATAGCACACAAAAAATAAACAGGCAACGATCTAAATATTGGACAAATGTCACTGAAAGAAAGAAAAAATTAAAAATCTAGCTAATAAAGTTGATGTAGAAAGGAACAGACTATATAATCTTTTATGCCAATTCAACCTAGTTAGCCCCCGATTTAACAGCAGTGAAATTCCATATATAGCAATGTTTTCATGATCTATCGACTTTCACACTAATTCTTGCTCAAGCAAGAAAATACCATTTACAGTGAAGGGAACATGTTATTACATATTCTGCTTTCTGAACCTCGCTATATTCTCTAGTCTAATTGATGTGGTAGACATCCATGCATTCCCATTCTAATCTATTGCAGATCAGGTATCAACTTCTGAGTTAATCTAGGAGACCTAGCATCCCATTCCTATTTTGCCATTATCTTGTTCCATAATTTAATGGTAAACTGAGATGAGTTTGTGCTTTTACCAGAAACCGATGTTTTTGGGCTGCTTCACAAATGTAAGCAGTGAGCAGAAGCTAAACAGTCTGAAGTTTTTGATAAGCTTAAATGGTTATATTAGCATGTTAGTTTAAAGTGAGAACTTACCAAATCAAAATATAATTTGCAAGTTAATAAGGGTTCACCTGTGTCACGTTACATCAAATTGTGGAAGCATCAGACATCACAAATTCAGTATATTCAGATGAGAAAATTAAAAAGAAACTCATAAGCATAAAATTAAATTAAAATTATAAGAAATAGAGTTGATATGTACACCATTATTCTTCGTGAATTCAATAATGCAAAGAAGAAATCATTTTGGAAATAAGATGAATACCAGCAGGGCAGATAAAGTAGATTTGCCGCAGCCACTAGTGCCACACAATAACACTGTTACTGATTCCTTCCTCTCCCGGATTCTGAAAAGTGTAAATAATTTCTTAGTGAAAGTGAATGCAGTACAAATGAAACTATAATAACTGCATACAAATATGCAACATTCATTTCAAAAAATAAGTCACAGCCAGCTAAAATGTCAATTGCTAGTAGCAGGATTAACTAATAAAATGATCATAAATATGGATGGGAGCAATCAGTTCCTTTTAAGCCAACAATTTTTTTTTTGAGACGCAACACAGGACTACTTCAATAAATAGAGAAATGGGACAGAAATGGCAGGAGCTAAAAATAATGGACTTCCAAAGAATATAAATTTCAATAAACTACTGAGCATTAGAGAAAATACTGTAATACATTCTTTTCATTGGACCACTAAGGATTTAACTAGGCATGTTAAACAAAATCCTCATGGATAATAATGCTCTAAACATACGAGACGAATAAACAAAGAAATTAGTGTTGCCGACCTAAATCAATTCTAACAAATTTACCTAAAAAGCTATTTTTTTTCTTCCACTTTTGCTATTGACCATATGTTATTACTTTCAAACAAGTTAAAGATGATATACTCTACCTGCAAGCTAAAACCAAATCTGCTCTCTGGTTGGGACTCACATACTTGTACTCGGCTAGAGCCTCACAGACAACATCTAGGAATGTTTTTCTTTTGACAATTACTGTAGTGCGTCTTTTGTACAATTCGAAGGGTTTGCTCTTACTTCTCCCGTCAATCTCTGGAACCAAATGGTTGCCTCTATTTGCTTTGTCCGGGAAACAATCACTATCACAATTGTTTTCTTTCAGAGGATATACCTTGGAAGCATCTGGTCCAGATATCACTAGACCCGCTGACACAGAAGCATCTCCAAAGTATTCACTTCTCATCAGTTCAAATACCCTTTGGCTAATCTGATCAAAACCAAAAGAACATTTTCAGTGCGTCTTCATTAATCGTAGAAACAGCCAGACGTAGAAATATCAAAACGCATAGAACATAGAAGAACAAGAAAAACATGCAAGGATGGATTTCAGATATCTGAATTTAGTATGTTTTATGCATAGAATAATCACTTCTAATGAAACAAAAAATTCAATCTTATAAGTGAACTATGGAAGAAAGAGAATATGCAGTATGCAGAGTTCTACTATGATTTAGAAGAACAATGACTACATGATCAAAACAATGAACATCACAGACCCCAATGACAACAGATAGGTCCAAAAAAAGCTGCTAAATATCCTAGACCTATCAAATATTCAAGTTCCAACTGTGTATATGATTGACTGCCCATAAGATAAGCTCATGCAATTGCATAGGCAGTTTGATTAAGAAGCGCACATGTTCAAATATTAGATACATACAAGTAGTGATGAGAATTCGAGATTCATTGTTGTAGATAAAAATTTGTGAAGTTCTATAACACTAAACAAGCTTGCGTCTTTTTCAAATTTTTGTTCCTTTTGTTATCACCGTATTAAAACATCACTACATCAGTGTAAAAACAACAAAGACCACAAAAATTAACAGCAAATTCAATTCAAACTCCTTACCCTACGTTTGGAACTCCATAATAGGCAGGGATAATAAATGATAATTGAAGAAAAGGATACTCCCCCCTTTCCAAAACAATGTCCATTTTGACCTTTCTAAAGTCAGTTCACAAAATCAAAAAATAAAAATTGATGGGATTCAAGTAAATTTTTGGAAACGACAAGATTTTAAATTGGCAGTATTCTTAAATATTTTAAAATAATTA
Source organism: Panax notoginseng (assembly GCA_016801055.1). Lineage (NCBI taxonomy): Eukaryota > Viridiplantae > Streptophyta > Magnoliopsida > Apiales > Araliaceae > Panax > Panax notoginseng. The sequence goes on along the minus strand of CM029015.1, from coordinate 214,047,937 downwards.
AAATTGTATTAACTAAAATCAATTGATTTCATGCCAATTTTCAATTTTAAGACTTCGCAGATTGACTTCAAAAGTCAAAACTGAACTTTTTTTACAGAGGAAGTGACTATTTTACTTGCTCTTTCTGATTTCCATTCATTTTGTCCGAATCTTCAATACAGGGCTCATCGAAAAGAGAAAATATGAAAGATTGCTCATAATAATCAATACCCAATTGACAATTAAAAAGAAAAAAAAAACTAATTTCATTCAATTTGTTACTCCATCCACATTAAAAGAAAAATTCATGCTTGCTTACACTTGAATACATAAATGTAAATAAAACGGGGGAAAAGAAGAGAAGAAATTATACTATTACTACCTTAAAAGCATGACGAGCTTTGCAACCCATGAGCTGCAGAGTACTCTGAAGAACAGGGCGCGTGTACCGAAACGACTCTTTTCCACTTTCCTCTTTCTTCTCATTCCCATCACTCACCACCACTATGTACAGCACCTTCGCCACCTCCATCGCCATTCCTATAAACAACCAAAACAAAAACAAATTCCAATTCCAGTAAGCTCCACATGCAAATTTTACAAAAATACAATTCTTACGGCACAAATATAAAGAGATTGAAGAGGGAAAAACAGAAGCTAACAGCAATGCAGAAGTTCAAGAGAATATTAAATTAACTGTTAACCTTAAGGAAGATCGAGATATTGATCAGATGAAAAGGGAGAAGAAGATGTTAGGGCTTATTAAGAGAGGATGATGAAGGTCTCGAGAATGGAGTGATGAAGAAGAGACGGTTCCAACGGGATCTCGCCATTTTTGCTGTCACCAGCTTCCACGCATCAGCCCCTCCCTGTTCCACGAGTCACCCTGAATCCTTCTCTCTCTAAAAACACTACTAATACAATACTCTAATACAATACAAACACTTTCTCTTTATTTCTCTTTCTACCGATACATATATATATATATATACATATTGACAGATTTGGGTTTTCATATACATGATAATTGCAACAATGTTATAGCTTGATGACCCAGTATTTATAGGATTAAACAATCTGTTGGCCGTCACGGAAATTCAACGCGGAATAGGATGAATATTTTTAAGATAGTACTATCGTACAGATAATATACACAGGAAATCGATAGTTACATATTTTATATAAAAAAATAATATATATCAATAAATATTTGATAATTAATGTGAAATTATATAAAATAAAATAAATTAAATTAAAGTAATTTTTTTTAATTATTATCTATCACATGTATGCACATATATTTTTACCGAAAACTTTCACAATATATAATAAGACTTTTTACATATACATTAATTCAGTGTATTTTCAATTTTTTTTTATTAACGACTAAAATACAACAATTTATTTTTAAATGTTAATTTATTATTCCAAACAGTATATCTAGCTTATTAAAAAAATTGCTTGCAAAAAATGTCTAAAAAATTAAAAGTTATTTTAAAATAAACCACAACAAATAAGGTCATTGTTTTATTACTCTCTCATTTAAAAATTAAAGATATATTTTAAATTTTTAGTGTTAATTCGTAAAATCTTAAAATTTAAAATTAATATGAAGTTATTTAGTTTTAATCCAAATAATTATAAACTAATTATAAAGTACTATTAATTATCATCTTTATTGTTTTCATAATTTGAACAAAATTATATTAATTTTAAGTTTTAAAATTTCATAAATTAATTCAAAAAAATTAAAATGTATTTCTAATTTTGAAAGAGATACCTATAAATATTTGAGGTATGGATGTATTAACATCCATTATTCAAGTCATTGTTTACGGATTATATATATCTTCTATAATCATATAAAATTATCATCAGAAATCATATATATTTTCAAAACTAATTTCCAGTCCTGTAGAGAATGCATGCACAGTAATATTATACAAAGTGCAATATCGTTTGCGTTAGAATGGAGATTAATATACAATCAAAATTGTAAATTTCTTTTTATTTTATGTACTTTATATGTATAATAAGATGCACGATTGTTGAATTAGAATAAATTATAAAAAAAATGACCTGTAAAATTAGTGGTTTATATCATTTAATAGTAACATATCATATAAATAATTTAGAAGAAAATTAAGGATTTCAAAATCATATCGAATAATAATTATTGAATATGCTATTACAATGATTTTCTCATAAATTTATCTACATAACAAGTTGTTGTTGAACGATATAAAATATTAGTTTTACATATCATTCTTATATAATTTATTCTCTTATTAAATATATGTTGTATTAATAAATATTGAGTTCCTGAACTCTCATACTTTTATTTATTTCTAGGCATTATATGTATCGTATTATAATCGTTTAATACTATGATATTACATTATACATAACTACGTAATAAGTATTTTTGTCCTCCATAATTAAGAAATTTTTATTTTGTTTTGATATTTCTATTTATTTATTTTCACCACTCTTTCTAGCTAGGATGTTAATACAATTTGGAGATTGATAATTTTAAAACTAAAAGTAACGTCACAAGGTCGCAGCCTCTTCGTATAAATATAAATAATATAAAAACATTGTAAAATACCTATTTTTATTTATAAAATAGCGCATTCCTATAATTAATTAATTGCCTGTTGTATTTTGTTTTCCTAAAAACATCGACAAGGACTTGACACATAAATAAACACGTACCGGTCTAAGAGGTTATATGAATGTGACACATTAATTTGGACGAAAAAAATTACTATTAAAATTTTAATAATAAAAAATTACAATAATTAATAACTATAACTTTCTTTACCTGAAGGAGGAAAGGAGAATGATATATATATTTTGCAATTTTATATGTTGATATTTTTGTTGTGAGTTATGTGAATATTTTAATTACGTAATTGACATAGTGGATCAATTTTATAATTATACTATTTCTCATATATTAATATACATCGCAATTCGACATAAAAATTTCACAATACATACCAAAACTCGGGAGGAAATTAGCATCACGAAAATTTGTATCACGCAAAGAGAAAATAAACTTGCACAAAAATGAAAATTAGAACTAAGGTTTAATTTTTCCAGAACGATCAAGTTAAGAAATTATTGACATTTTGCATGTATTTCAACTAAATTCTGAGTACACTTAAGTTATAATATATGACAAATATTATATATATTTAATATAATACAGTAAATATAATTTTTATAAATATTTTGATATCTTTTTAAGTCTCCTCCAACATAATTATGAGACTCTTGTGAGGTAGACTTTGTAAAAATAATAAATTAAAGTATTAGTAATAGAAATAACAGTTGTCTATAATATATATTATTATCTTTGTTTTAAATAAAGAATCTCATTTTATCTTAAAAGTCAATTTGTGATCTTTTTAGTTAAAATTAGAATGACATATTTTGATTTTATTCAATTTTTTGTTTTAAAACTTAAACGAATTCACGTCAAGATAAATTTTTAAAACTTATAAATTGACTATTTAAAGTTAATTACAAACATTTGTCCCATTCGTGAACTCACATGGCTTGATTAGTTAATAATACCATGTTACCTTTTAATTAGCAATAGTAATATTAAGAGAAACTGTGGGTCTCCTTGTTATGGACCTTATGGAATGGTGGTTCATAACCAAAATGTAGTTATACTAAATAAACTTTGCTTGCAATAATATCCTTATAAAATGAATTTTCTTTTATTTATTTATTTTTCTTATGAATTTTTAAATCTAAATTAGGAGATAACGAATAAGTAGATTCTAAATATTTTCTGAGTAATTTCCCATTAATTAATATGGTACACCTACAAAACCTACAAGGAAAAAAAATAACAACAAAAGATAGAGAGAAGAAGTAAAAAATGAGCAATGCTACATTGATATATGGTTAAAAAAAATAGATACAAAATGATGCGTCAAAGTGTAACTAATTAATACTATCTCGTCGATACACATGAGCTCCATAGTTCTTCGGGCACTTCAGGGATGGTCTCTCATGATGTCAGATAATCATTACTTGAGTGACTCCGTCGCATTGTGGCACAAGGCATGTCACTCTATGAGTCCGTCGTTAAAGCATCGTTGAATCAATAAACGAGATAATCCCTATTACTCCATAGCTCTCTCAACGCTTCAGGGGTGATCTCTCATGATGACAGGTCATCACTACTTGAGCGACATAGATAGCTAGTTTAGAAAAGTCTACTTTGTTGTGGAGAAGCAGTTCTGGCGGGCAAAAAATGTGGCCTCATAGTGGAATGACAATTTGGAGCTGTGTACGTGTGGCACAAGGCATGTCATCCTATGATTTTGTCGTTAATGATGCTTTAAAACGACAAACTTATAGGGTGGCATGCCTTGTGTCACAAGGCGTCGATACACTGCTTTAGGTCGTCATTTTACCATGAAGCCGCGTTGTTTGTCCTCTAGAACTACTTCTCCACAACAGCGTAGACCTTTCTATACTGGTTATCTACGTCGCTCAAGTAGTGATGACCTGTCATCATGAGAGACCACCCCTGAAGCGTCATGAGAACTATGGAGTAATAGGAATTATCTCGTTTATTGATTCAACGATGCTTTAACGACAGACTCATAGGATGACATGCCTTGTGCCACAAGGCGGCGTACACAACTCCATGTCATCATTCCACCATATTATATTATAGAACAAAAGAAGAATACAAAAATTAAAACAAGTCTTTTATTACTTCTACAACCTACAACTCTTTATATAAAGTTACTGACTAACAGATAATACTAAAAAATAGGACCACTAAACATTCCACCAACGTGCATAAGCTATAGACTAGGTAAATGGCCATACTAACTTCCTAATGAAGTGGTAAATATTCTAACCACTACTACACTAATAATAAATCCTTAAAGAATAGGACAACAATTAATACTTAGTCTAATAAATTATATATTAACGAACTCAATACACATTATTTTATATTTCATTTTTATAATCATTTGTTAGTTATCAAAATATTATTCATAGAAATGACGTTATCCCATACGTAAAATGATTTTAGAGTATTGACAAGTAACTAAGTTGACCTTTCGTTTTACTCTATAAAATGAACATAGGTTCCTTTTCCCCATAAACAAATACGTAAATTAAGAAGAGGAATCGGGGTACTTAAGTCTATCTCTTACCCACTTTATAAGGAAAATAAAAAGAAATGTTGCAAGAGGGGAAAAATTGAGAGAGAGACGACTTTTGATGGTTCCAATTTTATTTGGTGTGGACCAAATAATCTAATTACCAAATTGTATATTAACACTACCTTTCTCTCAAGAGAGAGCCCTATTAATTGTTCCATTCTATATTGATTAGGAGTACTAATATTAGTAAAATATTACTCCCTTCTTGTTAAAATTAGATATATATTTATAAAATAACAATTTTTAAAAATAATTTTATGTTCTCAATTTTACCCTTAAAATTAATTAACCATCTAGTTGTAATGGTTTGATTTTGAAAATTATAATAAAAAATATTGTCAAATTAGAAATATCATGTCAATTTATAATCCTAAAATAGAAATATATTTTTAATTTTGAAACGGACTAAAAAAATGTCTCTACTTTTAGAACAAAGAAAATATTAATCATGATTTTTATTAAATATTCATTTTAATTTATTTAAAAATACATTTTGGTCATTTTTTAAGGAATTTTTCCATTTATTTAGAGCATTCACAACGATTTTTCCAATAAACTCTATATCCCTAACTTTGAAGAATACATCAACAAATCATTATCCAACAGTTTCATTATCTTTATTTAACTCTCTATTTTGATCTCTATATAGGATTTTACTTCTTAGGGTGATGGAGTCAAAAAAGCGTTCTATATATATGCAAAATGACATTTCACACATTCATTTAAGTGGATAACTCGTCAATCATACACATCTTGACATTATTGTCACATGATTTTTTTACTACTTCATTTTCAAATTATAAAATTGATATAAATTTATTTAATTTATGTCCATATAATTATAAATATTATAAAAGTACTATTAATTATAAAATTTATTATTTTCAAAATTTAAATAAATCATATTTAAATTTAAAAATATCATAAATTAACTTTTTAAAAGTTAATATTAATCTTATATACATTTGCCACTACAATCCATTCAATACTCACTCCATAAATTACTTAAAATTTAAAATAAAATAAAAGTTATCTTATAGTGGAATACAATTGATAAATTATACTATCTTTTATAAATTATAAAATTATTATTAATTTTTATAAGTCAATTTGATGCATTTTCAAACTTAATAATTTTGTTAAGAATTGTTAAAATAATAAATTTTATAAGTAATAGTATTTTTTTTCTAAATAAGTTACAATATGTATTGATTAAATTTATATTAATTTTAAAATTAAAAATATCTCATACTTACTTCAAAAAGATTAATAAATTAATAGCGATTTTATAATTAAAAATAAGTGGTGGTAGTATATTACATCTATCATAAGCTATAGCGCATGAAGCCAATATAAATGTCAAATAGTTACAACGGTCAAAATATGATTGACTGTTAAAACTTTTAAATTTTAAATTTTATTATTTAATGAATTAATATAAGAAACATATTAAATAAATAACAAAAAATTGAATCTTTATCATGTGAAATGACCAAAAAACACTGTAAAATAGGAATAGGGATAAGAAAACTAGTCTCTTAGCCTTTTGTTTCAATCGCAAAGGGAGTCGTTGCTTCTTCTTTTTCTTCTTTTATCTTTTTTCACGTTAGTTCCGGCACACATTTTAAGGCCAATAGATTTAATCAGATGCAGCATTGTACTCCTTCGGCTCTGGCTGTGGCTCGCCAGTACCGTCATTTTGGGGTCATTAGGCTCGCCAGTAACTCAAAAACCCCTTTAGGCTTTATCAATTCGTATTTTCTCTTTAATTGGCACATAAACTTTGGAATAATGTTAATTTGTAAGAGAAGGAATAACATTCTTTATAGAAATAAATAGAACACGTAATTTCTTTATTCTTATTGTTTTGTTATTTTTAATTTTTAATATAAAGAAATTGTCGTATTAAATTATGCTTACATGTGTCTTATATAAATTCTATATTCAAATTAAAACTAACAAAACAATATGATTAGTTTTTCATGCAAGGGAGTATAATAATAATAATAATAATAACAATAAAGTTGTTTTTCATTATGTTCCAAAAATAAAAACATAATTGTTCACAAAAATAGTTTTATTTTAAAAATAAAAATTTATTTTTTACGATAACGTAAAATGACCCAATATTTTCAAATAAACAAAAAGAACATGCATTTCTCTCTTTCGTGCAATTATATTTTGATTCTTAACTTGTATATGTATAAAAAAATAGAAAATGAAAATGTCTACCACAAAGTTTTGATTCCATTTTGAGCAAAATGTCAAATGCCTCACAACGACTCCATGCAACTAGCGATATGCAGAAATCTAGAAATAATTAATACAACCAACTTAATTTGAACGGCTCAAAACTCATATATATATATATATATATATATATATATATATATATATATAACAAAATACAACTCATTTTGAATTTTCCGCTCACCCTAATAAATTATTTGGACCGTTCAAAATTTGGGATAAATCTCACCGTCAATGTAATGCCGGAGGCACGGAACACAACTAGTATATATATATTTCTCCATAAATGGTTACTTAAACGTACGAGTTATTTGTTGACTATGAGTCTCTTTGATTTGACTTTGTTATTAGAGTACTCTCTGCGTTCTTTAATATAAGTCGTTATAGAGAAATATTTTTATTCTTTAATATAAGTCGTTTGAGAATTTCAAGTAAGCATTAATTGCTTAGTTTTCAATATTACCCCAAGTAATAAATACTAACTTTGGTTCTCTCACTATTTTTTGTTCAATAAATAACAATCTCTTATTCCAATACAAGGGTAATATAGACAATTGATATTATATTTAATGTTATATAATTATTTATTTAATACTTGTGCACAACTCTAAAATAACTTATATTAAGGAACAAAAGGATTAATAAGAAAAACAAAAATAAAGGAGATGGAGATTAAAAAGTGGAACCTGAATTTTTAGGGAATTTGAAGTAGTGTTGCATTTATTTCTCTTCCGTCCAACAGTTGTGTGGGGAGTTATATGGATCGTTGGAGTCGTTTTCATGTTTAATTTAACAGACGTGGTGATGTGAACATTTAATTTCTATGAAAAATGATATACATATATTAATTTGTTGATTGCGGATAAGTATCACTAATAATCTCTTTTAATTTTATTCAATCTCATATATTCATATATTTTATAATTATAATTCGATACAAATTTATCGTTAAAATTTTTAACTTTAGTACCATATTAGAGTATTCAAGTTAAAATTATTTGATAATAAATGGAGAGCAACCTAAAATATGTGTATGCACTTAAAAATTTTATTCATTTAGTACCAATTTTATTTATTCATAACTTATTTAACTCAAACACAAATTCAAACGCAAGTGATGCGATACATTTTGTGGTCTAAAAAACAGACGCTAGTAAAGCTATGGATAATGAATTTCCAAGTTTAAAGACTTTAATCCACTAGAGACAAAGTAGATCTGCGATCAAATTGTCCCACGATTTAATTATCTAGGCTAGGCTAGGCTAGGCTAGGCGTAAAATATTAAATATGATGGTATATTTTAAAGAGTTCTTTTACGCGGACAGAGATTTTAGATTGAAACAACAAAATTAATTTGTTTCGCGAATAATTGAATATTACAATCAATTTGTTCGCGAGAATAAATTTATTTTATTCTTCCGGTTCAATTTTTTTGTCTAAAATTCATGTCCGCATATACTTATTGTATTTTAAATAAAAAGGTAAGACGTACCAAATAAAGTTAGCTAGCTAGGGGCTAGGGGCTAGGGGCTAGGGGCTAGGGGCTAGGGGCTAGGTACCGTAGTTTAACACTCTTGCATTACTCAAATTCGATCACGAAAGAATATACAATCGTGAAGTAAAGCTTTTGCTACCTTCACATTGTTTTCTAATTACATCTCCTTGGCTTAATTTCATTTTACTTAGGATATTCAAATCAACAAGGAGCATCTGCACCTTTTTCGTAAAATAAATTCGAGTTACGTTATGATTTGTTACTCTCTCAGTTCCATAAAGGAATTTATTTATCAAAAAAAATTATTTCATTTTTTTTACTTTTTATTTGGCAATGATATAAAATAACACCACCTCGCATAAGCTATTGGTGATAATAATTTATTATTTTTTAGGAATAAAAATAAAACAAAAACACCCTAAATTAATATTGCAATTTATACATATCTATATTTAGAGTTAAAAAATATTAATATTTCAATTTTGGGATCATGGGGATGTAATACAGCGTCATAATTAATGTCTCAATTAACTGATTTTAGTAATATTTTTTAAAATGGGACATGGGGGGCCAAGTATAAAAATTATTCTTAATGATTTCAAGTGTGTCCTTTCTTTGTAAATTTGACAATGACATTGAACTCCCACGCTTTTAATATTGTTAATAAATAACACCTCCAAAAAAATTTAAAATGGACCACAATTAGCACCCCACTCACAAAAAAAATTGACATGAAAATTTATGTTATAATATTTTGTTCTTATAAATTTAATTATATATATATATTTTTTATTTCTATGTTATTTCTTCAAATTTTAGAAAATTCTTATTTTACTTTACATAATTAATATATAATAACATGTGTGTCACCATATGGTAGTATCAATAAAACCAATTAACCAAGTGATGATTGGATTTTGATACACAGAAAAGTTTTGGCTTTGCATTCCAAATTATATATATATATATATATATATATATATATATATATATATATATATATATATATATTCCTTAATATTGTAAATGGATTATTCGAAAGATGGTAGCTTTCAAATGTCACTATACGTCTTGGGATTTTGTTCTATCTTTATCCATGCGTTTATATTTAGATTAATACTACATACATAAATTATTTTATAAATATTTTAAAATTATTGATGTGGCATACTCCACCTCAGCTTTTTATGTGGGACTGAAGACTACATTGAAACAATTTGTTGATCAATATGCTGAGGTGAAATATATCACATCAGCAGTTTGTAAAATATTTCTAGAATAATTTGTGTCCGTAACATCATTCTTATATTTAATTACTTCATCAAATATACAAATAAAGTGACAAAATCATCATATTTTATGATAACCTCCAAAATTTAAGATAAAGATTAATTTTTTAAAGTCAATATGAGATATTTTAAATTGATATGATCTATTTTTTACTTTTTAAAACTATAAATTTTGAAATTTATAGTAGTTTTTGGTTATTTTACATTTTTTATAATTATATTACCTTCATCTAAAAGAAATCATATCAATTTTGTTTTAAATTGATTTAAAAAATCAAAATTAACCTTCTTGTACGAGAGAGTATATAATTATGGTTTGACAACCACCCAAAATTGTGTTATTAAATGACAATTTTTGATGTTTCACTATTTTATTTTATGTCACCCATACTTCAAACCAATATAATTTAGAGCATTAAATTATGGAATACATTTATATACATCAAACATGCATTGATATACTAATAGATAGGGTCCTTTAAAATTTTTACACACACGTGAATATATATATATATATATATAGATATAGATATAGACATGTAAAAGTAGAAATGAACCCCCCCCCCCCCCCCCACCCCACCCCACCCCAAAAAAAACATGAATTAAACGTGGAAAATTTTTTTTACAGCTTAAGCATCATCAAATTTTTAACAACCCAAAGAAAAGAAAGTGAGTGAGACTGAAAATTGGGACCTGTTTAAAGTTGTGGCTACGTTTTCATATATCATTGAAATGCAGTACTAATCAATGGAAACTGCATTAAATTGGTTGACAGGGAATTCGGTGGAATTCATTTCCTTCCTTTTTTACTTCTGCAACCCTGCACTATAAATCAATTGCATGCATGCATTACAAGTCCCAAATTTTACGGCTTCAAGTGTGCTCGTAGGAATGCTTTTGAGAGAGACAGATCACACACAGTTATGACATGAATTAATATTGGTATAAAGGATAGATAAATTTATATAAAGAAAATTGAACTCGGGTGTATTTGTATTTTAACCCTCTTCAAAATTTAATCCATCAGATTCTTATGACTTTCAAATTCATTGGTTAAGAAGGTTAAGTTCATTGATTTTAGGAAACCAACAAAAAGCTTATATAGATATTTAAAAGTCCAAGATACAAAAAATCTTTGAGTAAAGATAAGAAACAAACAAACGGATCTGCCCAGCCCTGCCCAGCCCAGCCCATTAACTTAGGAGGAATTACTGCAAAATTTGCTAAAGATACAAACTATTAATGATAAGGCCGGCCTTTAAGATATTAAATTAGATACTTTTAAACCAACTAAATGATTATGATAGATTTTATTTTAAGATCTGTTTCCTTGTTTTAGACAAAAACTAGATACAAACCCCCGCGTTGCGGCGAGATTATTCAAATTTTTAATGATAAATATCTGCGTACGATTAATAAATTAAAATATAATAAAAAAATAGTATATTATTGTGCGATGATCAAATAGTATAATCGGATTAGAGATAAGTAAAAAAAAAAAAGACCATAACACATTTAAAACGAATAAGTCTAAAAGAGTAAATTTGTACTAAATAAAGGCAACAATTAAAAAGTAAATTTGTACACGGGACTCGGGGGTGTGGATTAGAACCAAAACTCTACAGGCCATACCAATAAAATTCCTCATGTCCTCATCATTTACATGCATACTTACATGTTTGTGTTTATTTATAATATTGACAAAACTAAAATACAGACTTAAAATGAAAATACTAAATAATCAAATTAATTAATAAACCCAGTTGCTTACTGTTGATATAAGAAACGTGAATAGTTTTAATCTAAACACAAACTTTCCAATCGAAAACCTACCAAAATTTTCAATTAAACACGATTGACAACACAAATATCAGATCAATCAAATCAATTGCAAACATTATTCCGCATATCAGCAACTAAATGCAAATGCAATAATCTCAAATTTTAACACATAATATCTAAAAATTTATAAAATAGGCAAACCAATGAAATAATTCCACCCACTTCTGGGTTATGTTTCACACTCTTGCATATAGCTGTCACCTGTAAGTAATAATGTGTGTATATAATGGCTCTTCCATCGTGCGAAACGTGAATGACATAAGTAGAAGAAAGACAGAGAGACAAAATGGAAAAGAAGAGAAAAATTGACCGTGAAAGAAGAAGAAGAAGTCATGGCTGCTATTCAAGAATAAATAAGTATGTATATGCATTGAGGATTAGGTCAGGTGATCATTAACATTATTTCAAACTCTAATTCAGTTAGGAAGTTTTATCCATATAAAATTGTGCTCATTAGTTGTTGAAGAGATTAAATTCTACTTGGTTTGTTATTATTTATCCATAATTTAAAAAAGGATAGGATATAATTAAGATAATTGGGACATAATTAAAACTATTTAAGATGGACAAATGTTGAATTTGTAGAAGGATATTTGTCAATATATAGTGTTATGTATTGTGATTTAGTATATATAATAGATACGTTTATGACTTTTATTTCAATATAAGGTAATTTTAATTTCCTAAGGCATTGGAAATACATTGCATAGAAAAAGAAAATGCATTTATGTATGTCCTAATATTCTTCAAGTCTTCACTTTTGAATTTCCAATAGCTTGATGCTTTCTTTGTCCAAATTTTTTTTTCAATCTAGACACATATTTTCATCATCAAAATCAACAAACAAACATATAGAAATAATAACAAAGGATAATAATCTTATAATAATAAGATAGAACCGAATTTGAATTTGAGAGGAGAAACCACAAGGACGGTTCAAATTTATTCTAAATGATTTAGACGGGAAATCACAGGACGGTTCAGATTCATTCTAATTTTCAGATTGTTGAAACGGAGAGAGAGAGAGAAGGCACGGACAATTACTAGTATATATATATGTCCGAGATTTAATTGACATAGTAGGCCAATTTTACAATGCTACCCAATTCCATATATATATTGAAAAAAAGCCTTGTTTTCTTCCCCCTCCCTCCGCTTATAAACCGAATAGAACACCCAAGCAAAAGAGAGTTGTATACAATTTTCATTAGAAGAGTTTAGAGTATAGTATAATCCAGAGCATTCCATTTCCAAATCTCTCTTGTTCTATAACAAGAAAAACATTTTCAAAAGCACAATCTTCAAATCAACCCTATATATTACCTTGATGCAACTATCAACTTAAAAGGTAATATATATTTACAGACAAAAATACTTGAGGAATGAATGGATGAGATAAATGTATGAATCTACTCGAATCATCTGTAATTTTTTAAAATCGAGGTCATGAATCTAACATTTTATCAACAAAAATAAAAAATAAAAAATAAAAAATAAAAAAATTCCCCCGCCAGTGTATGTTTCCTACTTTGTTCCAATGGTGTCAATATTCACAAATCTCTTCATATGTTAAGAATTTCATAAGTTGGCTACTTCTGCAAGTTCCAAACATATTTTAAATTCCGCTGTTGTGGTCTCATCGCCAAATATGTCAGCAGATATAGCAGTTACGAAAAACAAAAGGTGGATCAGATACATTACAGATTATACTGAGCCGCATCAAAATTTATATGGAGACATTTTAATGATCAAAAATTTAAATCCATAAAGAATTAGACCCTGCCAAGTCCAACATGTTACAACCCAAAAACTTATCATTAATCCACCGCAGCAGTGACACTCACCTGACACTACAATCCTAACAAACTATGAGATCTGGTCATCAGATTGTCAAACCTTGTGGCACACCCGGCGCAGGTGACTTGGGCTTTGCCTTTTCCACGACAATAGCTTGCGTAGTAAGGACCATACCCGCAACTGATGCTGCATTTTGCAATGCACACCTTGTCACCTTGGCTGGATCAATTACTCCAGCCTCAACTAGGTTTTCGTACTTGTCTGTCATTGCATTGTAACCAAACTCCCACTCACTTGCCTTCACCTTCTCCACAACTACTTCCCCTTCAACTCCAGCATTCTGGGCTATTAAAGATGCAGGTGCCACCAATGCCTACAAGTAACAATACGAATCAGTAAGGATTCTAGTTGAAGAATAAGATCACATTTTACAAGAAAAGAGGCAAAAGTGATTTTAGTCCTGAAAACATAGAATAGTGGGTTGTTCAAGGGTGACTTTGACACATCGATAACAAACCCTTGCCATTTCAAATAAACAAAACGAACTTTCTAAGTTTAACTACCAACAACCCTGAACAGGTCCTTCAATGTAGACAACTTAACATGAGTTGTGCATACTCGACCTAAGGAAATGTCAAAAGTAATAATAACCAAAGTAATAATTGCTTATCAAATAGCCCCATTAGGGAATTGATAGACAAGGCACAAGCAAACAAGTATTATCCGTATTCACAAGAGAATAGCAATAAAACATGTATGTCACCTTCTCAGCAAACAATAAAGAGAATATTTAATAACAAGAAAAAGGAAGTACTCAGTGACAGTAGCATTTGTTACCTTCTGCACGATGTCAGCACCTAGCCGCTCCTCTGCATCCTCAAGCTTGTCCTTAATGGCAGGAACATAAGCCGACAGATGAACCAATGCAGCACCACCACCGGGAACGATCCCTTCCTCTATGGCAGCAAAAGTTGCGTTCTTTGCATCCTCAATACGAAGCTTACGGTCCTCAAGCTCAGCCTCAGTTGCAGCCCCCACCTTTATAACAGCAACCCCACCAGATAACTTCGCAATTCTCTCTGCGAGTTTCTCAGAGTCATATACAGAGTCCGTCTCGGCCAATTCCTTCTTAATCTGTGCAATCCTAGCCTGAATCTCATCCTTTGATGCAGCATCAGCAATAATGGTTGTCGAATCCTTAGTGATGGTGATTTTTCTGGCCAGGCCAAGCTGCTCAACCGAAGTGTTTTCAATGAGTAAACTCAAGTCAGTGGCTTGGTACTCAGCTCCTAGAATACAGATATGAGAAGCAAAGAATTAGCAGAGTTACAATATATGGAACTAGAACAAATGTCATCCAGGTTCTTATTTATCTATAGCCATGAAGAGGATCAGTTTTGTTTCTCGGTGTATATAACCATATATCAAAATAAATTTAAAAAATAGACCCTTTTTCAACAGTTGTACAACGAAAAATCCTAGAAACCCAACATTTAATCAGAATTCATGACAACCTGACTTATAACAGCTTATAAAGCAATAACAAACTGCACACCTGTCATAATTGCAATATCTTGAAGGAGAGCTTTTCTCCTTTCTCCGAAACCAGGTGCTTTGATGGCAGCAACATTTATGATACCTCGCAGTTTGTTCACAACAAGAGTAGCCAAAGCTTCTCCAGTAACATCTTCAGCAATAATGAGCAATGGGGCTCGCAATTGAGTGGTCTTCTCTAGCAAGGGAATTATGTCTTTTATCGCAGAGATCTTCTGATCAGTAACCAACACTCTAGCATTCTCAAATTCAACAATCATTTTCTCAGGGTTGGTAACAAACTGTGGGGAGATATATCCTCTGTCAATCTGGAAAGTCAAAGGGCGAACAACTTAGTACAGTTGTAATAAAACAAGACAGTGCAAGTCTGGTCAAAATTATGCATGCATACTATTCAGAAAGAAATCTTCGACTCAAAAGGGACTGCATATTTAAAGAACTTATACTTTACAATAAACACGAACCTCCATTCCTTCTTCCACGTCAACAGTTGTTTCGAAGGAAGATGAGGACTCAATAGATAAGACACCATCAGGACCAACTTTGTCAATTGCATCAGCAACCATGGTACCAATAAATTCATCATTTCCAGCAGAGATTGAAGCAATTGCTAGAATAAGAAACAAAATTTAGTCAGAAAAAAGATTAGCAATTGGCAACTAAATTAGACATACAGAGGAGATTAATAGTAACACGCAAATTACACTACCTTTGATGTCAACTCGACCTTTGACAGGCCTCGATTGCTTCTCTAACTCTTCAACCAGGGCTAGGACTGTTTTATCTATCCCTTTCTTCACTGAAACTGGATTGGCACCAGAGGTCACACTTAATAAACCAAGTTTGATTATTTCACGTGCAAGAACTGATGCAGTAGTTGTGCCATCACCAGCTGAATCGTTTGTTTTGCTTGCAACCTTCACACATCAAATAAGTAAAAACCAAGTTGGGAAACAAAACAAAGAGCAATAATCCGTGAGTACAAGCAGCTGAATAAAGATTCAAAAGAAGACTAAGGACTAGAATCCAATATTGCAGACCTACCTCTCTAATAAGAGCAGCACCAGCATTTTCCATGGCATCAGGCAGCTCTATAGCTCGAGCAATTGTAACACCATCATTAACAACTTTTGGGGTCCCATATTCATCCAAAACAACATTCCTCCCTTCATGAAGTAAGAGAATCAGTTGATCAACTACCATATAGTGTATTCAATCAACAATAATAACCATATAGATTCCCTGGTAACCCTGGTCCCAATTCTAATGAGAAATAGATGTTCTCTTTTACTTGTATAAAAAATGTAGCTATTAATTATTTTTTGAAAAAATTGATACTAATATAATAATAGAAAAATATGTTTCAAATAGGAATGCATATGTACGTTACAATTTTATAAACATTAGGTGTTCTCTTTTACTTGTATAAAAAACGTAGCTATTAAGTATTTTTTTTTAAAAATTGATACTAATATAAAAATAGAAAAATATGTTTCAAATATGAATGCATATGTACGTTACAATTTTATAAACATTAGCTCATTGGTAAACAAAAAGAGCCATAGTGGCAGTTCTACAATTCACATAATAAAAGGTCTATACTTTCTGCAAAAGGGAGTGAGTCCATTATAATTGGATATGCATTATAATTTTATTCTTCTGAAAAAATGATGATTGTGGAACAGGCCTTTCCTATATAACTACATCCGAAGAAACAAGTCATTCAGAGTCCAAAGATGAAAGGAAATGAGAATATTAAATTTTATATGGTTATACTACATAAAGAGTTTTGAGACCCTTGCACCCTTACAATTATCAACTGTCAAATAATTGGGAAGAATAAACTTATGATGTATTGCAATAAATATAGGGTTTGAAGTTCAAGTAAGAAAAGACTCGATTAACAAAAGCAAGTCTAATCAAAACAGGAGATAAATAAAACTTACTGAGCAAAATGGTAAGTATACAGGATGCCAATTTCTCATATATCTCAAGGCTATCGATCGTATGGAAAGCCAGTTCAGATAATACAACATAATTACAAAAGTGACATTTTCTCCATTTTCATTCATTCAGCATATGAATATCATATCCAAATTTCTGTCTTTGGGTCCTTCAATTCAAACTACAACCATGTCTATTTTCAAGGTACTAGTTTACCTCAACTTGGGTGCAAATGACTAGTACCAATTATAATACACAGATTTCTTCCATCCATTCTTGCAATTGTTGGCAAAGAGTAAGGATACTATGATTATAAAAGCCTTTCAGTATATAACTTGATGTTGACAACAAACTCAACAGGTTACCGAATTCAAATAATAACATTTCTTAGCTACCCAAACAAAATCAAAATAATGAAAAAACACATGAACCCACAAACAGAAAAACAAAAAGGTTAAAACTTTATACCTCTGGGGCCAAGTGTAAGAGCAACAGCATCAGCAAGCTTATCAATTCCGCTCTGGAGCGCTGCCCTCGATTTCTGATCAAAGGCAATTTCCTTAGCGGCAGCTCGCACAGTAAATCGGCTGCTGCTGGACGGCCTGTAATTCACTTTCTTCCCTTGCAATTGATTAACTCTTTTACTCCTCAAATTACCCTAAACAATTCATCCCAAAACACAATTAGCATATACAAATATATACAAAAACACATGTGGATTAAAAAAATGAGAGAGAAGTGAGTACTTGTTTAGGATATGAAAGAATGGAAGCTGTGGAGATGGCATTAGCAGAAGCCATGTAATGGGAATGATGAAGAGAAAGCAGATAGTTTTAGGGTTTTTGAAAATGGGAGGAGGAGATTTAGGCCGCAGTTGCGGATAAGGGGTTGCGGAGAGTGCAGTGTGGTATTTGGTAGAAATTAGGGCTTTTGTTTCTTTAGTTAGTTTTAGGAGAGAGAGTATTATAGCAACTATTAGCAAGCAAGATTGGCTTCGAGAAGCTTCTTTGTTAGTTCGAGAACCGTTGAGAGGAGGCGAATTGCGCACCTGGCGTTCGCTGAGATATTTGATCATTTAACGCTAACATGCGCCTTGCTTTATTTTTCACTTTTCAGTAACAAATTTTTTGTTCGCGGTTAAAAAGGATGTTTAAAGTACACTAGAGCTTCTAGTTCTAGCTAGCCTGTTCAAAAATAAAAATAAAAATGATACAATCGGTATTTTTCACCGGAACGACCAATTCAGTAATTTTTTGAACCGGTAAAACGTTGATATTTCTTTTTTGTATTTATCGTTGCATTGAGATCTGGAATGATATTCATTTTTATAAGTTTGATATATACAGAATCGTACCGATTTTATCGATTGTTCGGGAGTGTTTTCCGACCCTCTTTTGGGCTGAAGGCTTGGCCGGGTCAAAGGAGGTCAGGCTCGTATGTTCAGAGATGTAAGATCGGGGTCGGTTACCCGATCCCAATAGGCTGGGGCCCGTGGTCACCGTAAGGGTTGGGTTTGGCTATTGGTTTGGGCCTGAGCGTATGAGCAGTCCACATGCAGAGTTGGTGCGACAAGGAGTTTACGTGATTAAGGGTATCAACCCTAATCTTACGTCAACAAGGTAACTCTGAATGTAGTGGTGGAAAGGGATTCCACTTGCACTTTTTAAGGAGATTGTGTTGGACCCAAATATGGTAGCTAACATATTTAGGAGTCCTACTCTAATCCAAAGAAGAGGATACCAAGGTGGTGAGAGCTCTATAAATACAAGGCCAATGTTACAATTAACAGGTAATATCTACTTTGAGCACTAAACATATAAACCTCCATTGTTAAACCTTGTGAACGGCCTGTACTTATTCTCACACCGGAGCTATCCCCCGGCGGTACGGCCGTCAAGCTTCTGTGTGATCTGTTATTGTGCAGGATTCAGCGCGTGGATTTTGTGATTGGACGCGCAGACGAAACTTGGCGTTAACATTGGCGCTAGAAGGAGGGCGTGCTTCTTTGCAACCACAAATACTTTTCTTCGGCAGCAATCATGGCGAGTAGAGATAATATCACTGTCTCGGAAAGGGCCAAGACCCAGCAGTCCCACCAAACAACTCAGGCGAGGGGGTCAGTGAAGGACCGACTGGGGTCTAAAATCCAGGAGGTAGAAGAGTTACCGGTCCATGATCTTCGGCGGAAGCTCTTCCCCGAGAGTCAACACACGCCTCATCAAGCGAGTCAGGCCGACGAGAGGCACTCTCAAGCCCTCGTGAGGCAAGACCGGGGAGCAGGAAGCCGAGACCAGCGAGAGTTTCTCTTGCAGAAGAGACTGGACCAGAACAAAGACGCCATGTTGGCATTCCAGCTACAACAAGTGGAGTTGGAGAGACAGATAGCCAACATGGTCGGTGATCAAGAAGCGAGTTCCAGAAGGCGTAGGCATCGAAGCCGGTCCCGATCGCCTCGGCGGGGAGAGGCAAGAAGAGAACAGAGCAGGCACATGAGTCGCTCCAGAGACAGAAGGAGCAGAAGAAGGAGTCCTTCGGCCGGGCTCCGATCAGAACACCGAGGCAGGACGGGGCAAACAGAAAGGGAAGCGTCTCCTGATTATGGGAAGGACAAACCTCGATCGTCCCCTCATATGGAAGGATCCGACCCCCTTACCCGAAGAGTGGCTGAATTAGAAAAGTTGCTGGGGACAAAAAACTCGACGGGGACATCTTCGACAGGTTTAGGATCTCCCTTTTCGCCCGAAATCAACCAGGTGATAGCCGATCCAAAGAAGAAGATGCCCCCGATGGAGACATATGACGGATTGGGAGATCCCTACGACCATTCGGATGGATATGATCGGCTGATGTCGTACTATGGGCATTCGGATGCAGCCAAATGCCACATGTTCGCTACAACACTTAAGAAGAGTGCCAGGGAGTGGTTGGGGACCCTGGCACCAGAATCAATCGGTTCATGGAACGATCTTCGTGAAAAATTCCATGCTCAGTTTGGCAGCAACCGAAGACGAGGGAAGATCACGGCGTCCCTCATGCAGGTACGGCAGAAATTAGACGAGACCCTAAGTCAGTTCGTCAAACGATTTAGAGAGGCAGTGGGATCGGTAGCGGAGCTGAATTCCCCACAAGCACTGGGATTTTTTACGACCGGCTTAGACATCGGGAGATTTAAGAAGCTGGTAAAGGATTTGGTGATTAACCCTCCGGCAGACTTGACCGAGGCCTTTCATCGGGCAGAAGGGTTCATCGCTATAGAAAAAGCTTTGGGAAATTTCAAACCACACCAACAACCTTACGAGAAATCGAAAGATCGGGAAAAACCGACCTACCACCGTTCGGACAATAACCAGTGGAAATCAGACCGAACGGAAAAGAAAAACTTCAACGGGGGAGGTTCAGGTAGCAACCGGCCTCCACTACCCAACCGTAACGTCAGCAAGGTCTATACTCCCCTCACCGCGGATCGATCGAAAATCCTGCAGGAAATGAAAAACCAACCATTCTACGAGTCATGCCCCAGGCGAACCAAGCCCGGGAGGCGTGGTCGGGATAAGTACTGTGAATACCATCAGAGTACCGGACACTCGACCGAAGCATGCGTTAATCTGATGGATATGATCGAGAAAAATGTCCAAAACGGACAACTGTTACAATACGTGGCAGGCCGGGGAAATGCCGAGGTGCCCAGAGAGGAGACCACAGATCAGATCCCGGATACCCAGACGCCACAGAACCCCCCAGCCCGAGGTGTAGTTGATGTCATTTCGGGGGGTTCCGTTAGACGGGTATCGGGAAGAAAAAGAAGTGGGACTCTGGAAGCAGTGCTATCTGTTGCGGGGTCAACCCCTAGAAAGGATCGGGCATATCCGGGAACGTCTATCTCATTTACGGACGAGGATTACCCGACAGATCTCATCGAGCCCCACGATGGTGTGTTGGTAATAACGGCTCTGGTCGGGATAGTGGATATGAAAAGAATGATGATAGATAACGGGTCTTCGGTCGACGTCCTATATTCTCACGCCTATCAGAGGTTAGACCTGCAAGGAAAGAAGATGGATTTGGGAGGTAAAGGCCCCTTGTACGGATTTAGTGGAGATCCGGTGCTTGTGTTGGGCACCATCGAGATGCCAGTCAAATTTGGCACGGCACCCAATCAAGTTGAAATAGTGGTAAAAATTTTTGTCGTCCAAATAGACTCGGCATACAATGCGATCCTCGGAAGGCCTACCTTGGCAGCCCTGCAAGCAGTAACATCGATACCCCATTTTAAAATCAAGTTTCCAACACCGAACGGGATCGGGGAGGTAAAAGGTGACCTAGATATAGCCCGAAGGTGTTACCGAAACAGCTTGATTTCTTCAGGGGTCGGGGTCTGCAAACGAAAACAGACAATGGCCATTGAGATCGAACCATTCACGGAGGGAAGCACGGAGCCACTTGCTCTTCCGGCCGAAGAAACTGATGATGTAGAACTAATACCGGGGCAGGAAGACAAAATAATTAAGATCGGGTCGGGGTTATCTGAACCCTTCCGGACCGGGCTGATAGAATTACTCCGAGTCTACGCCGATATCTTTGCATGGGAACCCAGCGACATGCCGGGGGTAAGTGAATCAGTGGCTCTACACCGGCCGCACGTGGACCCGGGCAAGAAACCGGTCATACAGAAGCGGAGGATTTTCGCCCCAGAAAGATAAAAAATCATCGACGAAGAGATTGCCAAGCTCTTGGAGGCCGAATTCATCTTCGAGATTGATTACCCGGAGTGGTTGGCCAACGTGGTATTGGTCCAGAAGCAAAATGGGAAATGGAGGTTGTGTATTGATTACACGGATCTAAACAGAGCGTGTCCGAAGGATTTCTACCCTTTGCCCAACATAGATCAACTGATCGACGCCACGTCGGGATACGGTATGTTGAGTTTTATGGATGCATTCTCTAGGTACCACCAGATTTCGATGAACAAGGAAGACATCCCGAAGACAAGTTTTATCACACATCGGGCGATATACGCATACAGAAAAATGACCTCCGGGTTATTAAATGCCGGGGCTACTTATCAACGACTGATGAACCTGGTGTTCACGAAACAATTGGGGAGGAGCATGGAGGTCTACGTAGACGACATGATCGTTAAAAGCATGTCAGTCCGTGAACATCTTGAAGATCTGGAGGACTGTTTCGAGACGGTCCGAAAACGCAAGCTAAGGCTAAACCCGACCAAGTGCACTTTTGGGCTGGGATCGGGTAAATTTCTAGGATACTTGGTCAGCAAAAGGGGAATCGAAGCAAACCCAGAGAAAATCCAGGCAGTCCTAGATATGAAATCACCAAAGTCATACAAGGATGTGCAGAGACTAACGGGTCGGATAGCGGCCCTACGAAGGTTCGTCTCTAAATCAGCTGAGAGGTGCCTTCCATTTTTTGACACCTTGAAAGGACCCAAGAATGAGAAAAGCTTCCAGTGGACCTTAGAATGTGAGGACGCATTCCAAGGGATCAAACAATATCTTTCTTCGGCACCTCTGCTGATGAAACCAATCCCTTCAGAACCCCTATACCTTTATCTGGCGGCCAGTTCGATGGCAGTGGGAGCAGCATTGGTTCGGGACCAAGGAGGAAATCAGTTCCCCGTGTACTACGTCAACGTACTTCGGGACGCAGAACTCCGATACCCGAACCTGGAAAAATTCGCCTATGCCTTAATCATTGCAAGCAGAAAACTTCGGCATTATTTCCAGGGTCGGGTGGTGGTGGTATACACCGATCAGCCGTTGAAGAAAATTCTACACCGACCTGAGGTTTCGGGAAGACTGGCGGCATAGGCAATGGAGTTAACACAGTTCGCGATAGAGTATCATTCCCGAACGACAATCAAAGGACAGGCGCTAGCAGACTTCATCGTGGAATGTTCGTTCTCGGAGCCAGATGTGGGATCGGTGGCCGAAACGCAACACATAAAGACTTCATGGACACTATATGTCGATGGCTCGTCAACGTCAGACATCAGTGGTGCAGGGGTCATACTGACGAGCCCCGAAGGATTCAAGGTCCAACAAGCTATTCGATTTAAGTTCAGAGCGACCAACAACGAAGCAGAATATGAGGCCATTCTAGCCGGGTTAAAATTGGCCCGATGCCTAGAAGTACAAAACTTGGTCATCTACAGTGACTCGCAGCTGGTCGTCAAACAGATATCGGGAGAGTATGCGGCTCGGGGGGCGAGGATGATGAAGTACTTAGCCGAGACAAAGAATAAACTGACATACTTCCACTCGGTCAGCTGTCAGGGAATTGACCGATCCAACAATACAATAGCAGATGCCCTGGCCAGACTGGCGACAACCGATGCCAACTCCTTCATCGGTTCGGTATATCTAGAGACATTGGAGCAGCCAAGTGTCTCAAAAGAGGAGGCATTATGTGTTGATCGGCTAGACTGTTGGCTTACGCCCTACATCTATTATTTGGCTGACGGAACCTTACCATCAGACCGCATCCTAGCAAGAAAGATCAAGCATCGAAGTTCGAATTTTGTACTGATCGATGGAGATTTGTACCGAAGGGCCTTCAGCTCTCCCTTACTTAAATGTTTAATACCGTCAGAGGCAAGCTACGCACTTCGGGAGGTACATGAAGGGATCTGTGGAGATCACATGGGCGCCAAGTCACTGTCGCATAAAATTCTAAGACAGGGGTATTACTGGCCAACCATCTACACAGAGGCCAAGGAACTTGTCAAAAAATGTCCCAAGTGTCAACTGAACAGTAACATCCCGCATCAACCCCCCGAAGAACTCTACTCGGTCTTATCCCCGATCCCCTTCGCAGTATGGGGAATCGACATCCTAGGACCTCTGCCGAAGGCCAAAGGGCAAGTCAGCTTTATAATAGTGGCTATCGATTACATGACAAAGTGGGTCGAAGCCAAACCACTGCAGAAGATCACCGAACAAGAATGTCTTAAATTTGTGAAAGAAGGAATAATTTATCGGTTCGGCATCCCGATGGCTGTAGTATCGGATAACGGTAGACATTTCGTGGGGTCAAAATTTGAAAGCTTCCTGAAAGAGTTGGGAATTCAACACCGGAAGACCTCGGTTGCCCACCCTCAGTCAAACGGTCAAGTGGAAGTGACAAATCGAACCCTACTCAACGGCATAAAAAGAAGGTTGGATGAACTGAAGGGTCGGTGGCCCGAGGAACTACTCAGCGTTTTGTGGGCATACCGGACGACCCCAAGGACAACAACTGGAGACTCCCCCTTCCGGCTGGCCTATGGGACCGATGCACTCATACCGGTAGAGATTGGGTCACCCACCCTTCGGGTCAGCCAATTCAAAGAACTATATAACGATGAAGGTTTGAAAATGAATCTGGATCTGCTAGATGAAGCTCGTGACGCCGCGGTGTTGAGGTTGGCCATTTATCAGCAGAAGACAGCCCGACATTACAACCAGAAGGTGAAGTTGAGGAGGTTTGAGATAGGAGATTTGCTGCTTCGGGAGGCAGAGGCGTCAACCCCCCAGAACACAGGAAAGTTAATGCCTAACTGGGAGGGGCCTTATGAGATATTAGAAGTGCCGAAGCCAGGGACTTACCGGCTTCGAGCAATGGATGGGTCGGAAGTAAAGAATACATGGCATGCTGGAAGACTTAGGAGATATTACTAGTAAATACATGCCTGTTCTTTCCCGATAACAGTGTAATTTATGCGGTTTATCAATGAAATGAAAACTTCTCTCAAGAGAAACGTTTGTACTTCGTTTTAATCTTGCACTGCTTTACCGATCAGATAAACTTCGAGCGTGAAACGATCAGACGGTCCTAAAAAACTTAACTGATCGATAAACGCCACAAGTGTAACTGATCGACAAAGATACACGTCCGATCAGACAAGCTTCGAGCGTAAAACAACCAGACAGTCCGAAAGAACTTAACTGGCTGATAAAACGCCACAAGTATAACTGATCGATAAAAGTTACATATCCGAGACAGTACACTTTAGACATAAATGGACCAGACGGTCAGAAATGACCTAACTGGGCGATAAAAATAAAGTTAAACTGATCGAGATAACTACTTAAAAATCTTGTCTTCATTCATATTATAAAGGTTTTACAGTTCCCGATCAAATAGGTTTCGGGTACATACACCGTCGGCCTCTCTGATCAGGTTGAATTACAAAACTTAGAAAAAAAGAAATTACAAATATGAACAAATTCAAGAAAAAATTAAGGGGAACCAGCATCGGCTTCGGCCTCGGACTCCTCGTCGGAAGAATCAAGGATCGAGGCGTCCAAACCAGCATCAACAAACTTCGCTCGGGCCTTCTCCCGATAAGCTTCGACACCCTCGGCAAACTGGGTCATAATCTTATCGGTCAGGGCAGACGATTCCTCGTATTCTCTGATGGCAGCCTGTTTGATGATGGCCTGTTCGGTCATCAAAGTGTTGTTCGCGTGGATCAAGTTACTCAGCTGAGCGTGAACCCCCGCGAACTTCCCTTCGATGACCTGAAGGTTTCCCACCAAGGTCCTATTCTCTTCGACCAGAAGTTCCTTATCCTGCACCAGCTTTTTGGCATGATCGTTGAGACCGACGAACTCTTGTTGAAGTAGGGAATTTTGTTCTTCGAGTTCGGCAATCCGGCGATTAGCCTGGGATACTTTATTACGGGTATCAGCATGGAGATCCCGCTCCCTCTTCAGCTCCGAATCCCGACCCGATAATTCGGCTTGGAGAAGCTCCACGTCGGTTCTTAGCTGCATCTCTCTCTTGGTAGATCGGGCAAGGGGCGGAATAGCTCGAGCGAGGATGGCGTTGGCCTAAATACATAGGCGAATTGGTCAGACAGCAAAGAAATAAATGAAGACATATATAAAATTGAGGATAAATACCTGAGTCTGGGCTCGGAGATAGGTAACCAGAAAATCCTCTGACGAAAAGTTCTTGAACCGCTCATCATCACCGGAAAGCCTGAATTGATCAAGCAAATGGAAAGGGAATTTGTCGGCTGGGCTCTTCGGCCAGCAGGTAGTTGGGGATCCTCCGGAAGAGCTAGCCTTGGACTTCGGGGAAGAAGCATTGATCGGGGCAACGACCTCCTCGGCTTGGGAGGGCCCCTCGACCAACCGCGGCTTCTTCGAAGCGGGTTCCAGAAGCTGATCTTCAGTACCCTCCGAATCTTCGGCCACCGTCACTATGATCGGAGGTGGAGGAGTTGCTTTCAGAGCAGGCTTCGGCGGGGCCGCAACGATGGCCTTGGGGGGAGCTCGAACAGAAGATCTTTTCTTTGACTTCTTTAGCAAAGCCATCTTGTCGGCCCCCTTCATTTGCAACACACTTTTCGTGGAAGCATCAGCCTTGGAAGGTTCGGGAAGAGGGCCGGTTGACGAACCGACAGACATTTCGGCAATTAGAACAGCCTCGTCTGAAGGAGAGTCATCAGCGGCTGGGAGATGGATTGGCTCGACGAGGATCGACAGTGGGGACAGGGCCTCTTCAGTATTGTTTGGCTTGAAGATGGTCACTACAACATAAAATAAAAGGATCATTATGAAAATCGAAGCAAAAGATCGGGTGAATAAGAAAACAAGGTCGGATAGGTTAACTTACAGCCGTGTTCGTAGAGCCAGGATTCGTTGGACACGATTCCTAGGCCCCAGTTAGTCTGCCTCAGAAGGGCGTAAAACTTCTTGAAGGCTGCCGAACGACTCCTCGGAAATTTGTTGACCTTCATGGGGACGTCTTCGGGACCGGCCCAGTTGGGGAGAAGGTTGAGATCGGTTCCCCTCATGAAGAACCATTGTGAATGCCACCCCTTGTTACTGGATGGGGTCTTCACGAAGGTGTCCCGTCCAGGAACACGGTTCAGATGGCGAAGGCCGGGCTCTTTTGACCGACCCACCGAGAACAGGACGAAGAAGAAGTCCAGCCCGGGGGTGATGCCAGCCTCCTGGCAGAGGGCGATGAAGCTGATCAGCTGGATGTAGGAGTTGGGAGCCAGCTGGGAGAACCCGATCCCTACCAGGCAGATGAAAGAAGAGATGAATTCGTGGAGGGGGAACCGAACCCCGTACCTTAGGGCATACAGATGGACTGCTACCCATTCGCCCTCGGGTCGGTGGTACATCCTCTCGCTGGCCTCGGGAACCCGAAGCTTGTATTCTTTGGGGATGTTGAATAAGGTTTGGATGTCCGACAGTTGAGAGTGGGTGATGGAAGATTTGGTGTTGATGACAGCGTAGTCGGTTTTCGAAGCGTAGAGTTGGCGAATTCTGGTTTCGGCGTTCTCCATGGAGAGTTCGACCGGAGCAGCCTCCAGCTCGATTTGGAGAAGGTCGCCGGAGGTAAGAGTGGGAATGCCGGCTGCTGTGGTTGGTGTGGGACGAGGATCGCTGGAATCAGCCATTTATGGTGGTTTGAAGGGAAGAAAGGTACAAGACAAGAACTTAGTGGGGAAACGTTACGGACTGAAGAAATCTGGAAAAATGAGTGTCTCGCCGGAAATCGCCCTTGTCGGAAAATTTTGACAGAGATTCAAAATATTGAAGGCTCGAAGAAAGTGACGGTAATGAATGTTGGGGAGCTTATATAGCCCGTCTAGCACGGCTTCTAAAGGCGGTTATTTATGGCAGGTGGGCCCAGTTATGAAAAAACGTGTACCAGCTCGTGGACCGAGGAGAAACTGCTTGGGTTCCCGAGACAACTCATCATTATGGCGTGACTATTAGAATTCATGTCCTCTCAAGTCTCGTGTCATAAATATCTTATAACAAGAGACTGGGGGGCAATGTTCGGGAGTGTTTTCCCGACCCTCTTTTGGGCTGAAGGCTTGGTCGGGTCAAAGGAGGTCGGGCTCTTATGTTTAGAGATGTAAGATCGGGGTCGGTTACCCGATCCCAATAGGCTGGGGCCCGTGGTCACCGTAAGGGTTGGGTTTGGCTATTGGTTTGGGCCTGAGCGTATGAGCAGTCCACATGCAGAGTTGGTGCGACAAAGAGTTTACGTGATTAAGGGTATCAACCCTAATCTTACGTCAACAAGGTAACTCTGGATGTAGTGGTGGAAAGGGATTCCACTTGCACTTTTTAAAGAGATTGTGTTGGACCCAAATATGGTAGCTAACATATTTAGGAGTCCTACTCTAATCCAAAGAAGAGGATACCAAGGTGGTGAGAGCTCTATAAATACAAGGTCAAGGTTACAATTAACAGGTAATATCTACTTTGAGCACTAAACATATAAACCTCCATTGTTAAACCTTGTGAACGGCCTGTACTTATTCTCACACCGGAGCTATCCCCCGGCGGTACGGCCGTCAAGCTTCTGTGTGATCTGTTATTGTGCAGGATTCAGCGCGTGGATTTTGTGATTGGACGCGCAGACGAAACTTGGCGTTAACACCGATTATTATGTCCCGAATAATGTATGGTATGTACTTTTAATCTTGAATTTAAAAAAAATCACTTTGAGAATTGTATTTTTAATTTTTTCAATTAGGAGATTAAATTCTTAAAATTTTTTTTTACTTTGAAAATTGTCTTCTCAATTTTTTTAATTAGGAGATTAAATTTTTATTTTTTTATTACGTCTAATTGATAGTACCACGTCAGAAATTAATGACATGTCAGCGACATGTGGCATTTTGGGTCTTATTTAAACATTTATTTCATTAATTTTTTATACAAAAAAAGGTAAATATAAGACCGTTATTAATTTTTTAAAATAACTTTAATATATTACAAACTCAACTTAAAGAAAACATCAATAATCAATATAATGATAAATATTTTAAAATATATAAATGTACTACTAATTAAAATATTGTAATTTCATAATCATCGATAATTAATATAATGACAATTTTATTCTTTTTGATATAAAAAATTAAGGCCTAAATATTGATTAATACTCTGAAGTTTACGTTTAATTTTATAATCATTAATAATCAATATAATTAAATTTGTATATCAAAAATAATAAAATTGTCATTAAAAAATTAATAATGGTCTTATATTTACTTTTTTTTGATATAAAAATTTAATTGAATAAATGTTAAAATGAGATTTAATATTACACATAAATATTTTTTAATCATGTGTTGTTATGCCATCAATTTTTTGATGTGATATTATCAAATAAACGTAATTAAAAAAAAATTTAAAATTTAATTTTTTAATTAAAAAAATTAAAAGGATAATTCTGAAAGTAGAAAAAAATTAAAAATTTAATTCTCTGATCAAGATGACAAAATTTTAAATATTTATTTTATAAAGTATGTTATCGACAAATGTACAATTTGTATAGAAAAGGTTAATCATTACCACAGAGCATATATACAGGCACTCAGATAATGCTGTGTCTAAAAGTCAATGCTGTAAAATCATAACTGAGGTAATGCTTAAGATTCAAGTATACGTAATCGGGAGAGTAGATACTCTGTCTCTATTCTATCTGTATTTTCTTTGTTTTTTATTTAAATTTTTAATACTTAATTTTTTATTTAATTTTAAAATTAATTAGTATTTAAATAAGAGATCAGATATCAAAAATTTAAATAAAAAATTGAAAAAATGAAGACAGAAGATCTGATCTCATATAATCAGTGATATGACCCGACCCGATGATATCAGCAATTATTGTTCTTTTGTATAGATTTGTTACAATTTCATCGAATGTTTGGGTGGGTGATCATGACAGTCACTTGAATAATGGTAAAATTAAATCAAAATGGAGAGCAAATGGTCAATATCCGTGGTAGGTATATCTCTTGGAAATTGATATAACGACGGTAAAAACCGTCATATAACGACAGATTCCTATCTTTACTAATGGCCTACAAATGATGGCCAAAGCCTCAAATAAGCATATTTTTCACTACTAACCAACATTGCTTTGCTATGAAATGGCATATTCCTGTGCAGATCTGATAAACATATTGGACTACCTCTTTACCTAAAAAGTTAACATATTAGATTGAGGTTTTACCATACTTATTAATCTCATCTATACTCTTGAATTTATCTGATGTGAGATTTATGTGAAATATCCCATGATTAAACAAAAAGAAAAAACAATAGAAAAAACAGTAGCATAAACAGTAACTGTAACTCCAGTATATGCCAACCATTACAAACCTACATGTTCAATACAAGACTTGATCAATATAGAACATACAGATGTTTCAATCAAGTTTTAGCACACAGATTTCTGCTATTGTCACAACATATTCCAAGCAAACTAGCTAGAAATTACAAGTTTTAAAAAACAAATAGTTAACACGAAACAATCAATTGACTACTTTTATATCATTGTCACCCTTAAGTTGAAGGCCTTTCATTTCCCCCTTCATTCTGGCCATGGCAGCTTCAGGGAGGGTAACGAGTACCCTCACACCGCCTTTCCCTTTCGTCAAAGAGTCAACTTTGCAAGGAGGCAGAAAAATACATAAGTCAATAAAGAACATGTTCCATGGGAGTGGTATCATATTCACCATCTCTTTCCACCCAAAATCCACTTCTTTCAACAATCCCAACTGTCTCCAATCTGTTAACACCATGGATGCACCGTTGCTAATCTCAATCTTGACATTTTTTTGCACTATTGTCTCGCACATATTAAGCGTTTTAGGAACAAAATCAGTGCTGGAAGCCACTTTCTTGCTCTCTTTGATCAGTTTGGCAACTTTGTAAAGAGGCCATTCATCAAGGTCTCTCCCTGTCAATGCAAAATGCAAAGAAGATAGAAAAGCATTGCCGTAATATCCAGCAGGCAGAGGTGGATTTAATAAGTTTCTTATCCCCATAGCCATACAAAACATGGTTTTACCATCAGGGTTTAGCTGTAAAGCTCTAGATCTTGACCTCCAAACATAGGCAGCAAGAATTTCGACGGTGGTAAAATTTTCATTTGATATTTTGCCTCCATCTTGCGTAATTTCCCTCAACAAACTCATTTTAAGTCTTCTTATGCTATCGCCATCTACGTAGAAGCATTCGTGGACAACATCAGCGGTAGGCAAAAATGGTGAAGTTGCCAAACAGGCCTTGTCTATTATAGGAAGGGGGATTAGTTCTTCACTGGCTGTGCCTACTAGCTTTTCCCTCTCCCACACTGGCTTCACCGATGGCTCACTGATTCCACTAGCTAGCTCAGCCATGGCCCTGAAGAATTGAGCTGCACCAAACCCATCGCAAACTGAATGCGATAAACCAATCCCAATAGTGAAGCCTCCACAAGAAAATTTTGTCACCTGCAAAACTAGAGGGTGGTAACCATAGTCACTGTCACTAGGCCAATCAAAGGCAAAAAGCTTGGCAGTTTCAATGTCAAGCCCATCAAAATAATGAAGAGAAGAAAGTTCACAATCAGTGTTCGCCTCTAAGAAAGGCACGCCATCAGCATTACAAGTGATTCGGAGTTTCCCATCCTTCCCCCTCTTAAGCTTTCCAGCGAGGGGATAGTAATAAACCAAAACCCGCGACAGGGCTTCTTTGATTACTAAACCCGGGTCTGAATCATCTTGATTAGTGCTGCTGTTTGCCTTGTAAATGTAGACAGTTTGGCAAAGGATCTCAAGGTTACGATCATTGTCTATGGTAGAGAAAGAAAGAACTTCAGAAGGTGTGGGTTCTGCAGGTTTCACAAGTATAACATCCTTCTTATGAATCAATGGTGGAGTTGCCATGAAAAGATATGAAGGATGTAATGCACACACAAATCCAAAGAATTTAAACTCTGAATTGAAAAAAATGGAATACTACAAATTGGGTTTATTCATTCCGAGTGACAATTTATAGTGCAGCTAGCCAAGATTGGATATATCCATTCCGCGTGTCAATTGTGGTCCCAACCCACTACTGCAAATTTGTTGTTGGAAGCAACTAGCTTGAGGACTTTTCATAAATGGAAACTTCAACAATGGAGTATGTATATAGTGTCCAAATTAATCATTGAGCTTCAATAATATTCTGAATAAGCAAGTGCGAGGGGATATGCTCATATGCATGACTAGAGCTGAGCATGAACAATATTGTGGCAGGCAAAATGGAAAAAGTTATATAATATGATCAGAACCAGCATGATCATTAGATAGTGGAAGTAATCAACAAGGATTTATTGGTTGATTCCATAATATTTCAAACCTCCATTTCTCTGCTTTACGGAGAAAAATAATGATTTTCACCAAAACCCCAAACAATTATACTGATATCTGAAATAGTACTACGTAGTGAATTCTGAAATAAGCAACGTACACATATAGTATTATATATAAGCATTAGCATTGACAGAAAACTCAGCTACATGTTTTGAGAAAAAGTTTGGCTTCTAATATAAATTCGAAATTTCTATGTTATGTACTGTGAACCTTACTGTAATGAAATGATGAATGGAAAAACTACTGGAATGAACGGAAAGAAAAATGATACTGCAAGCTGCAGAACGGTAAACGGGAAATACAGAACGGGAGAAAAATTTCTGTGTTATGTTTGAATGCGAAATGACCGGTGGCGCATCCATTCGTTAAAACGGTCGACGTAGTATCGTAATAAAAATATTAAACTAATTTTGTACAAAAATTATATATCCCGACTCCGGCGTGTTTCGATTTGAACCCAGCCTTGGCTAGGTCTTCTCCCTTTCACAAAAGTGGGGTGCCCTTGAAGCCTTTTTCATTGAGCAAACATCCCATATATAAATTCTTCATATTTCCCTCAAGCTTCCAATGTAGGATTATACAATTTATAACATTTTAAGTAAGTGACTTTGGAGTCAATTTTCTCATTCAATTCTTAATGGATTTAAACAAATAAGTATACCACGTTATACTTCTCGCGAAAGAGAACGCATTGATGCATGGATCCGAAATTTTCGAAATATGAGTCCCTCGTTAAATTAAGTCTCAAAATACTTTAATATTTATTTTGTCAAACCTATTTCTATCACATTGTAGTGTCATTAAAAATGAGGGTTCAAGTTTTCAATTCAACTTAACTTGAGCTCTGCATATCCCAATATCCCATGCAATGTCAAGAGGACAAGACAAGTCACATTAATAACAGTCACAACTATAACACCCCAATTACACAGTCACAGTCTGGTTCAGATCGACTTAATACATACAACTATTGATCGTCATATTTATATTTCTAACTTGCTCCGATATTCATTGTTTAATTCCATTCGTATTCATTTCAATACACGTCTTTAATCAAATTTGGTGGTCAATTCAATTCGTATAAGCTATTAATGCAAGAGAAGACGCTAACAGAAAGAGACAACAAGGTGGTGTCATCTCATCCCCTTGCCAGATATCAGTAATTAAATTCCTAAAGAAACATATATATATATATATATATATATATATATATATATATATATATATATACATTTGATAATAACAGTTTCAGCAGATGTTCAACAAATCCATTTAATTGCAGAGGCTTCACATCTTAAACATCGAGTATTCCATCACATCAACAAGAAAGAAAAGAAAATTAGACGGTAACAATTAGCAGAGAAACGAACGAAAGAACCAGCATCTTCCTTGGTGAAGCAACAAGGAGTGATTCTGACTAGCTATGTGCCCATCAGCATCTTCCTTGGTGAAGCAACAAGGAGTGACTCTGGGGTTTGGGGGGGGGGGGGTGCGGTCCGGTGCACCTTAACGACGGTACCGTCCGGTGCAGTGTTAATTTTAATTTTTATTTTTTTTAACCACAATTTTGAGAATAAAAAATAAAAAATAATAGAGCAAATTTGAACAAAAAATTGTAAAAGAAAGTATATTTTTTATTAAAAAAATACTGTAAATTAACACTGCACTGAACAGTACCGGTCATTAAGGTGTACCGGACGCCCCAATTTGTGATGTGATTTCTGACTAGCTATGTGCCCATGAAATCCACCTTTCCTTATAAGCTACAAGGTCTATTGATATATACCAACAATTCATACACGTTTATTCACGTTCATGTGGTTTTAATTTTAAGTTCTTTCTTTGTATATATGTCGTTTTGGAAAAAAATAAATAAATTAAAAACTAATTATTTTTCACTTTACTCGTAAAAAATAGAGTAATTAAGCCTTAACATGTGTAATTACGTTTTAAAGAGGGAATATCATTTACTAATTAATGTATTTTATATTATTCGAAACAATATTGAAAATGACATTTTATTAAATATCCTCGCTCAAATATGTTGTTTCTAAAACTTACAATGTTTTACATGAATTATCTGCATAATAATGTAGAAAGAGAAGTTTTACAAACAATAAAAAATTAAAGTAGTAATTTTTTAATATATTTGATTATAAAAACTAGATCTGTAAAGTTCTCTAGATTCCTGTTCCATCAAATAAATAAAAGAATACTTTTCTCAATCTTAAAACCCTAGCAATCTTCCAATCCCCCAAAGTTCATACTACTCTCAGGTCCACTACAAATGAAGTCAGGTCAAGTCCCCATCAATGGCTCCCCTTCACCTTCTTTAACTCATCATCAACTCGGCCGAGTTCCCTCATACCAACTCGCCCCCGACTCATCCACCACCCATTCCTCTACATCGGGAAAAAAAAATAGGCGACACACCAAGGTGAACGGCAGAGGGCTGCGGGTCCGAGTACCCGCCCTATGCGCCGCCCGCATCTTCCAACTCACCCGAGAACTCGGCCACCACACCGACGGCCAGACAATTGAATGGCTCCTCCACAACGTGGACCCATCACACTTTCCTGCATCCTCCGCCGCCGCATCGGCGAGCAATGATACGCCGATGGAGACGGCACCGGAGATGCAGTGTATGCCGGAACTGGAGCTGTTTCCGGTGGTCGGAGCGTACGCGAATATTTCGTTTACATCGCTGTTGATGATGCAAGATGAAAGAGTTGCTTAATGAATGGCGAGTATATTGTCCAAGGGGCAGCTCACTTTTTGTGTATTTTATAAATGAAACTTATATGGAGTAGTATTTATGTATGGTTCTTTTTAGTTGACAAAAGAGAGGGTATATATGTAAATTTTGCTTGATAATAGAGTATTAAGATGTGTAATTTGAAAAAAATCTTTCTTTTTTTTTTTTTTTTGGCATAATTGTTGTTGTATAATTTAATAATTTTGTTAATGACTAATGTGATCTTTAGGTGGAAAATAAAGGGCAAAAGGGACATTTAACAATTTACTTGCTATTTCTTTGTTATTCCCTCCTCTTTTCACTCGATTTCAATGTCAACGACGTCCTCTGCCACCACCATGTGCCACAAGCTGTTCTTCGTTTTTGAACAAACCTGTAAAGAAAAAATCACAAACACCCATTTCTTTCTCCGTCGTAACGAATAAATAACGTTAAAATAAATTTAAGAATAATAAAAAACAAACAAATCCTATAAATCAAACACCCATCAACAATAATTAATAATTCATAGAAACACAATCCAATAACATTTTTGAAACTATAATCGGAGAGACCCAATTTGTTTTTAAACAAATTCTTGAAGAAAAAAACCCCAAATCTCAAACTCAATTTGGTTTTTAACAAATCCTTGAAGCAAAAGAAGATGAAGAGCCACAAACCAAAATCCTCAAGCCTAACAACCATAGAGTGATCGTTGTGTTAAAATTGAATTATTGGGATTTGGAATCGGAGACCTTCTTGATCGTCTATGTCGGTGAGTAGTTTTTTTTCCCGCTAAATTTAAACTGTATTAAAGAAAAGGAGAGATACAAACATAATCATACAGTGATCATCATAGGACAGGAGGCCCTAAGATGGCAACACTAACCAAAAGCTAAAAGCATAAACAGAAGGCTACATAAGGAGCTACAGATTGCAAAAACAAAACAGACCCTACCTAATTTTGAAATTAAATCAAACAATGAGACAAGGGGACAAGACAGACCCAACAATGCCAATTAAAAAATGCAGCTGCCAAATAGCAACAACCTTAGCTAGATAACCCACTAGCAGCATCAGCATCAAGCAAAATAACTCAGATATGCATTCCCCCAGACGATAACAGCAGAAGAAGACCAACAAGCTTGCACCAGCAACAGAACTTCATTACATGGCCTGCATTCCAAATACTCAAAAGCAAAAGATATCATTCATAAAAACCAAAGGCTCAGTAACTGATAATAGTACCATTCTGTTCCAGCTTTAATTTCAGGTACACATACCACATGAGCCGAGTTAAGGGAAAAAGAAAGAAATACGTGTGATCCCACTCAGTCCCTAGCTTCTGCTGAACATGGCATGACATTACATATATTTAATTTCTAAGAAATAGAAATCTCCGCAAATGCATAATCCTCCCTCAAGACAAAGCAATGAGCATCTTCAGAAGATCATGTTTTTGTCATTACACACAACAGCCAGCCGAAGTAAATGCCTAGTCGGACCGTAACAGAAGGCATTTGCAGAGGCAGTAGATTCAGTGGACATCAACAGCGACTCAGCAGCACTGATCAAACCATTAGCAGGCCAGACAAATCTGCTCTATTTCACTACAAAGCGTTGCAGCAGCAGCAGGAACACAAGATTTAAGACCAACCACTGCAACGACAATACGCCCCAACACACATACCAAAATGATATCCACCACAAAGACAGAATGACACACCAGCAATAACATAACAAAACAGATATACCCAGTAGCATCATAACAAAGCAGAGCAAATAACCCAGCATGTTCAAGGCAGAATAGATAAAACCAACTAAATAAAGAAAACCCCATCAAGATATAGAGAACAGAATTACAAGACATGGTGAAGGAACTTGGCTTTAGCTCTTTGAAATTTAGCATAGGAATGCAGCCTACATTTAATAATATTCAAAATATTTTGCACTATGGTTCTAGCGGGAGAGGGAGGGTTTTCATATAGCATATTATATATTGCGCTCTTGCTAAATTTTATAGACAACCACAGCAAAGGTAAGATGCAAAAGATGGAATTGAACTTTGCTACTAGAGCTAGAGCCAAGAAACCTTGTGATATCTGACCAGCAGCGACTAAAACCTTTCCAGCCACAAAATTTTAGAACAGAAATAAGAACCTGAAATGAGTAGGGGCATTGAAAGAACAATTAACAAATGATTAAAATTTTCTGAGGCAGCATGACATATCAAACAGGTAGGATCCAGATGGATCCCATAATTAATGAGACGATCTTTTGTCCGAATCACTCTGTGGAAACACATCCAAAGCAAAAAAGAGAACCGAAGGGGCAAGCTTTTATGCCAAACAATCTTGTACCAGTCTTTCGATGGCCCACGTTGTCTAATAGAGTTCCAGATGTTGACCGCTTTAACCTCGCAAATATTGAGAGAATTCCAAACAATGGAGTCTTGGGTTACAAGGAGTAGAGAAGTCAAAAGATTGTCGGAATGCACTAATATCATGATTAATGGAGGACGGCAGATTCCAAGATGCATTATGAATAATGGAGCTGACTTTTGCACTGTGGCCTAGACCAGAGTTCATAATTAGGGAATGATTTTTAACATAAGCAAAGGGATGGTTAGCTAGCCACGGATCGAACCAAAGATTTACTGCCTCCTATTCATATTAAATGTCTTTTTAGAGTTAAGCACACTTATTAAAAAATAACACAAAATATCTTTTGTATCCCTAATTAATTATTTCTCTCTTCACAATGGTCCATAGAATTGCATTTACTAAGCATATTAAATAGAGGGATAAATTAGGAAAAAATAGTGTAATATTGCATAGGGATTCCAAAACGACACTTATATTGAATAAAATAAAACTCTCCAAAACGACACTTAATATGAATAGGAGGGAGTATAAGATTATCGTTACCAATTTGATACCGAATAAATTTAAGATCAACATGTCTGAGTTGTATGACTTTCCTCCATACCCAAGAGCAGTCAGGAGGGACATGGGTACACCAAATATACTTATCCTTTAAATGAAATGTACTAGCTAGCACACACAACCCATAATGAGGAAGATAGAGGGTTAATAACTTTCAGGAGATGGAAAAGAAGTAGAGCGTGTTGAATAAATTCCGTGTCATACTGGGAACATAAAGAGTATCATATAAATACAAGGTGAAACCATTCTCCAAAACTAAAGGAAGAGTTCCTACAGCTTCAACTTGTATAGACTCTCCATTGCCAATTTTAATGGTTCTTTCCCCCTTTTGGAGTGTCTTCTTTGAAAGGAATCCCTGCAATGAATTAGTAATGTGAACCATAGCACCAGTGTCAAGCCATCATGTATTAGAAGGAACATCAATTAGAAAGGATTCATAAGTTATATAATTGAAGGACAATATACCTTTCTTTTCAAGCCATTCTCTGAATTTAGGACATTCTTTCTGAATATGTCCTTGCTTCTTACAGAAGTGACATTTAGGACCCGCCTCAGAGTTGTTACCTGAATGATTTGCCTTATTTGTTTTGGTAGAAATTTGCTTATCCTTATTCTTAAAACCTTTGCCAATTTTATGAGCCTTCTTCTTATGAGATCTAGTGGTAGTTAGATGAGCAACATTAGGTTTTTCAATCTTAAGCCTTTCTTCTTCTTGGATGCACATGGCAATTAACTCACTCATCTTCCATTTTTCTTTCTGCGTGTTATAATTGATCTTAAATGGATCAAATTGTGCAGGAAGAGAAGTCATAATGAAGTGAACAAGAAAACCTTCAGAAATCGCCATGTCCATACCCTTTAATTTAAAGGCCATGTCGTTCATCATCATAATGTGCTCGCGCACTCCACTAACCCCATCATACCTGCTAGTGAGCATTTTCAAAATAAGGGTACTTGCATGAGTTTTAGAAGAACCCTTTGTTCCTCGACTGAAGTTAAGTACTCTTTAACATTCTCAGAGTTAGAAATGGCTCCTCGAATAGCTGTCGTGATAGAGTTTTTCATAATCATAAGGGACATGCGGTTGGATCGCTCCCACTTTTCATAAATAGATTTTTGCTCAATTGAGCTTGTATATGTAAGTGGAGCAGGATGATCAACTCGTAATGCATAGTCCAAATCCATAACGCCGAGAACAATTTTCACTTGCTCTTTCCAAACAGTAAAATTAGTTCCATTCAAGGCTTCAATTCTAGAGAGATACCCAAAAATACTAGTTGGAGTCAATGCTGAAATACAATCAAGCTCATAAGCATGCTTACAAAAAACTAAAAGAAATCCACAATGTACAACAATAATTAATCATAATAAAAACCAACTGTAGGGTAAGCAGTTAGTTATATAAAATCTATTTACAACACCTAAAATAGATTTTAATGAGATGTTGGTGCATAATTATTAATTTTTCGTTGGTCCAATTAATAATATACTAATAACATCCCCATAAAATAATGCACAACACATTTATCCACGCATCACCGTTGGGCAGAAAACGAAATAAACATGTTACTTATGCAATAAATTCCATTTAAAAAATTCTGATTCTAATTTTTCGTTGGGTAAAATTAAAATATTCATTTATTAAATGTAACATTATGTGACTTTTCTTAATCTTTAATTGTTTCAATTAATAACCCTCCGTTGGGTTGATTATTAATTTTAACAATAAAAGAGTCACGCATACATGTAAATTATTATGATCAAACTCAATTTTCTTTAAACACATATTAATCAAGTTTGAAAATTAATACTATTTAAAATTTACATGTAAGAACTTAAAAGCCCTAATAATATATTACATCATGTTCAAAATAAAATTTAAATTAAAATATATAATTATGAACATGAATTGATTATAAAATAATCACGTTAATTTTAACATGAATACATGAGGGTATAAGAATATCATAATATTATCTAAACATAATAAATAATAAATTTAACATATATTATTTTAATATTCATGTTATTGTTCACGTATAACATAATATTAAAACACCAACATGCTGCTTTATTCAAGATTAACATCAAAACTACAGAACAACAGAAATTTTATAAATAGTAGTAATACTGCATTTATGGGTGCAGAATGTATATATATATAATTCCTGTTTCAAAAGATATATATAGTAGTAAGTAATGAATCATGAATCATGCTAATCAGAATACTTTTGACAGACTACTTGATTATTGGCCTACACCACGTAGCCTATTAATTTATTAAATTAAATAAATCAATCAATCAATAATCATATCAAGCTTTATTATTTACAGATAGATACGTAATCAATTTTATTTTTAATTGACACATTAACAAATTGCATGTGGACCAAATTATTTTGGATTTGACAAATCCAATCACCAAATAAAAAACATAACTATACCTGTACTACTGCGGAATTTTACAAACACTAGTACTAGTACTGAACTTATATTATTTAATTTATTTCTACTGAACTTTCTTCATTAGCTATACACCGTAATTTCCGAAAGTCATGAATAATCGTAATCAGATTACATAATTATTTTCAATTATGTTCAGGCAAGTCCTTAAAGATATTATGTGGAATTAGAAAATTCTAGCATAATTGCAAAATTAATTTATTCTATACAATAACGTAACCACAGCTCTGATACCAGATGTTGAATAAATTATACAGGAACGTGTTATTGCATAGAATAAAATAAAATCAATAATCATAATAATAAGTACTTACATGAATTGAGAGAAGTCATCTCGTATGTAACATGTTTTCGCTGCGCTTAAGGGTGAAGGTCTTCGATTGCCTTTCTCAATCTTAGGATGGATGTATGGGTGTGTATAAAATTCTTGAGACGACAACTGGGACCAAACCCTAACTGTTTTATTTATATAATAACTAAGAGTCAAAATCGTCCATCAAGATTATGAAACCCTAGGGCCCATTATGCCAAATACTATTAGGAATATTATTTATAGGCCACATAATTAATTACCAAACCCATAAATAAAGTTATTAAATTAATACAATATGTAAGCCCAATAATTACATAAATAGTAAAGGCCACATAAGGAATAAAATATTCTAACAGAGTGTTATTCCAGTCTTTAAGATGTTTAATATCCAAGCCTCCTTCCGAAAAGGGCAGAGTGATTTTACACCATGCAACCTTAGCACCATGCTTCGCCATAGAAGGCCCTTTCCATAAGAACCAATTCATACAGCTTTGAATTTATTTTAGAGCTGCGGCAGGAAGGGCAAAATGGACTGACCAGTAAGCTTGGACCACAAAAATAACTGATTTGATTAGCTGCAATCTGCCCGCATGGGATAAGAATTTGTTGGTCCAATAGCTGATTTTTCTTTTGATTCTTTCTAGCAAGGGATGACAGTTCTCCATTTGAATTAGCTAGTCGTCGACTTTGTTGGAGTTATTATGTGACGTCCCCAAAACAGGTCCAATCCATCCAACCCATTTTGAGTCGCCAAATACATGGTACAGAAAATAACTACAACTTTATTATTACAATTGTCGTGCAAAATACGACAACACATATACTGCGAGTTTAAATACAAATATTGTCATCTAGACAGTATTCATACTCAATTAAGTCCTCATTATACTTATTGATACACTATTTTACAAAATAGTGAGGACTACTAAAATAACTGTCTTGAACCATCATTCCATACCCCGACTAGTACTCGCTACATTCTCGCCTCCTGAGAAGAAAAATGGAACAACAAGGAA
The DNA here is from genome assembly GCA_016801055.1 of Panax notoginseng. Classification (NCBI taxonomy): domain Eukaryota; kingdom Viridiplantae; phylum Streptophyta; class Magnoliopsida; order Apiales; family Araliaceae; genus Panax; species Panax notoginseng. Next base: position 214,005,946 of record CM029015.1, on the reverse strand, counting down.
AAGGGTGAGCTCAACTAGCCCAGTAAAGAATATTATGACTAAGATAATATACAACAAATTATCGTTAGTTTTCAACAGGGAAAAATTTAATAGAATACAATAGACAACAAGTTTTAAATCAATATTCGCAGCGGAAAATAATAATTCATAGAAGAGTTACGTAGAGAATGAAATCTACGATTATCTATGAATTTAAAAGCCCATCATCAACATTTTATCCCTGTAACATCAATCAATAAATATCTTGAATCAAATAGTCATCTTTGCACTACAGGCCAAAGATATTCATCAGTTGGTCATGTTCACCTCAACACCTGTTCATCTTTGCACTACGGGCCAAAGATATTCATCAGAAATCATTCATCTTTGCACTACAGGCCAAAGATATTCAGTTATATCATCATTTAAGACTGAGAATGATGAAAAATATTTTAAAGGAAACGAATCTAGTGAAACAAAATAATAAATATTAAGGATTCGTATTTCAGCTATTCCATGTCCAAAAATACCTCATAAATAATCATAGTGGAGTAAAATTTAAGAATGATCAAAACATGGATACAATCAAAGCTAGTATCCAGAATAGATATTTTGGACGAAAAGAAGAAAATTTTATTTTTCGGTGAATAGTAACTCGTGAATAGTAACTCGTGAATAGTAACTCATGAATAGTAATCCCGACATGAAAAGTTCTAAATTTGATAAAAAGTTCAGATCAGTACTTCGGCATAATGATATTGAAGAAAATAATATCATTTAAGAAGAAATAACATCCCTTACCTCGAAAATACGGTACTTCTGACTGGAATACTAGATATAGTGCTGAAGGAAACTTGCACCGTATATCAACACTCAAAGTATCAAATACTCACAAGAATACGCTCGATATAGAGAGAGAAAGAGAGAGAAACTTGTGTTTCTGGTGTGATTTTCAATTCTAACCTAAGCACCCTATTTATAGGAAAATGCTTAGAACACCAAAGCAGAAAATTGAATATAATAATATTATATTTACAAAATTGTCAAGCCCACCTAAGAAATCTGATTTTAGATCATGTATAACACATGTGAGGCACTCAATTGCAACAAAAATGTTTTTCTTAAAAAAAAAACATTTTAAACTCCAAAAATCAATTATTTCGGAACTTCAGAACTTCAATAATTCATAATAAATAGCCCTTTTATCAGAAAATTCGAATCTCGCGAGTTTTTATAGGAAATTCAATTCTCTACAACTTTACAGAAGAAAGTTTTTCCAAATTCCAAACAAAAATTGACCGAAATCCACAAACGGACGATTTTACAGTCAATAATAAATTTTCGGTCAAGAATTGTGTCCACCAACACACAAAACATGTGTTAATCATTTAATGCCACAAAAATACTCTTCCTCCTCATATACTCATATATCTCACATTCATTATAAAAATATTACCATCAATATATTATTAAAAAAATATATTTAAATGAATTATTTTATCAGAAAAAGATAAAATATTAATTTTCAACAATTGTCACATTAAAAATTTTCTCCATCTATATTCACATAAAATTAATATTTTTCTCATCATATAAATCAATAATTAATTATACACAAATAATATTACAGAATCACAGTACTGGCAACCAGGCCGTTCCCAGGAAAGAGGGGGCTTTCCAATAAGGATCTCTCCTTACTGGCGCGCAATTAGATGACCAAACCTCTCTTTAGACAGAATTTTCTAGACATTACCAATAATGTTATCTAATAATATTATTCAGATAATATGAATTATTGTTCCGATAATAGAAAATACTGTGTAGTGACAATTATTAAAACAACAGTAATATAAAATATCAACGCAGCAATTATTGAATCAATAAAATTCAATATTGAACAGTAATTACTGTAACAATTATTGAGTAGTGCCTTCTTACGTAAGAATCAATAATTGGTGAAATATCGTGTGCTACTGTGCAACAACGCGTATTACTGTGCTTTAACCACCGGGTATTCCAACAGTATTAACGGTAACAACTACGCCGTTATTTATAAACAACTTATTTTTGTCGTTTTCTTCATCCAATCGCTTTCCGTTATGGGGCCCACAAAAGACTGCGCCGTTGTACGAATATTCCCCAACAACAAGAATATTTCACGATCAAACAAATATTCCCCGACAACAATGAATATTTTAGGACCACTTGCTTATTTAAAATATTTGCGCATTTTACCCATAACTAATCACATTAATCAAATCAATCCTTACTATTTCAAAATAATAAATAGAGGAATTTAAATTTTATTTATTAATAATTTGGGGTCTTACATATTAGCTCGAATAAATTATAAATCTAATCCTCCTATTTGTTATATTTTTGCAAAAGTGTTCCCTAAACTTTTTTCTTAGCACAAGTCTCCCTCATAGATATATTAGTTGTGCAAAATTATTTCTCCAACCCTTTTTGTTAATAAAAAATTAAATTTGACAGAAAGTGCTAACATATTATTTATGCCTAAAGTAAAGTTATTATAGTTATTATGGTAGTTAGGCCTATTTGAGATACATTTAAGAAAAATAAAATTCGCATTTACAATCGAGAAAGGACAAATGTGAGTTAAGAAGTCTCAAATTAGAGTTCGAATTCATCTTATTTAAACCATGGGTTTTAAATTATGGTTAAAATTCATCTCAACCAAATCATATTTTGTGAAATTAAAGTTTCAAATAGGCATTAGGGTTTAAATTAGGTGTTACAAATGGAGCGAATAATTCGATTGCCACCTTGGGAACATGAATGTAACAAAATAATATGTTAGCATTTTTTTGTTAAATTCAATTAACAAAAATTACTTTACTATCAACAGAAAAGGGCAAAGGTGCAAAATTACCCCTATGATTTGCCCGAAATATTCCTCATTAGCCTATGAACTTTTTTTCCAAAAGTACCCCTGATGTTATAAATTTCAGCTCAACTACGTCCCTCCTGTTAACAGACATGCCACCTGGACAAACGTGGTTGACACTTTGACAAATTTTGCTGACTAGGCTCTTTTTTTTCTCTCCATTATTATTTACTTTTTCTTTCTCTCTCTCTATTAAACCTCCAAAAAATTTAGATCCATTTTCTCCCCTCTCCTACTCTCTCTCCGTAACGCTTTGTTTCTGAGTTTTAAAATGGACAAAAAAAAGAAGAAATGGACGGAAAATTTAAGTTTTCTTTCTAATTCTTATGTTTCTGAGTTTTTTAATAAACGGAAAAGAAAAGAAATTGATAGAAAACTTGGCCACTTTTCCTGCCAAAGTTTTCCGTCCAAAATTGGTCTGATTTGGATGGAAAAGAAATTGGAATAAGTAATATTTTTATAATTTCCATATTATCCTCAACTTTTAATATAATAACTTTTAAATTACAACTCATGTCCTCAATTTGTTTTTATCTACTAAACCTAATCTGATAAAGAGAAAAGTATATGCGCGAATAACTTGCCGCGAACAAGTTCTCTTCTTCGGTTCAAGCCCAAGCTCTCTGCAACAGTGTAACTGAACAAATTCATCTCCAAATTTTTCTTGTCGGCGCTCTAGCATCCTAATCTCCCTCTCTTCAGTAACTTTCAGGCCAGATCTATCTCCTATTTCAGTAAAACTCATGCCTGAATATAGTCCCCAATTTGCTCTTAGCAAATTGTATATTGTCTATATATGTATATTGTGTTATCTGGTTGAATAAATATTTAACAATTTTATGGGTTATTCATATTTCCAAGAGACTCTAGTTGCGTAGTGATTTTGTTCGTTTGATCACTCTCTGTAGGATCTGCAAGTGCTTTTGTAACCAATATGGTGGTTTTAAACTACATGAAATTTTTAAATGTTTTGCATGAACATGTATTTGTTAGGATTACTCAATATTCTACTAATTGCTCACTCTATAAGTTGATAAGCTTTCCGGGTACCATATTCGTTTATTATCAGAGTTGCAACTGAAGCATATAGTTCTAATTTCGCCAATGACTATTTCCCAAAATTAGTCTGTAAAACACTTGACAATTAGTCTATTTATGGTTTTGTGAATAAAAATATGAATTTACTATTATTGTTTTATGTCCATTTGTTGTTGTGTATTTAACTTTGAAGCTCATTCAATTTTATTGATTGAATAGATGGACAATCAGGAGAGTAAATTTCGAGATTTTATGATTCGACGACATTTTCTAGTAACAATAATCTTGTCCCTCATAGTTCAATATATCAAATGTCATATGACTAGACCTTGTGGGAATAAGCCTAGTAAAGAAATAACTGAAATGAAAAAAAAAAGTAAGAGATGAATTACTTTATGAGATAAGGTACAGTGAGAAAAGTCGTGATGTTATTCGCATGGGACCACAAACCTTCGAAAAATTATGTAAGATATTGCATGACGAGGACGGTCTTCGACCCACTCAACGAGTATCTCTAGAGGAACAAGTCGCAAAAAATTTCACATATTATCGCATAATGTGAGAAACCGTACAATTACATTCTTCTTTCGCAGGTCAACGGGAACAACAAGTCGTCATTTTTATAGAGTCTTAAAAGCAATAATATCATTGGAAGAAATTTTTTTAATACAACCAAATGGAGCACACGTACCTTCAGAAGTACTCAACAATAGTAGATTTTATCCATATTATAAGGTAAAACTTAAAACTTAACATACTTTAACTCAAATTCACATTTTTATATATTTAACAAGGTATGTGCATGTTTGTGAATTCCAGGATTGAGTAGGAGCAATAGACGGAACTCATGTTCGTGTAAAAGTTCCTCACACTGATGTACCAAGATATCGTGGTAAGAAGGGCTACCCTACACAAAATGTCTTAGTCGCATGTACATTTGACTTGAAATTTACTTATATTTTGACTGGTTGGGAAGGGACGAAATCTGACTCCAAAATAATTAAAAATGCCCTTGTAAGAGAAGATAAGTTAAAAATCCCTAATGGTAATACACTATCAACCTTTTTAGGATTTAATTAAAAAAAATCTTTGTTTTACATGTAACTAATATTATGTTTTTCTAGGAAAATATTATATTGTAGTTACCAGATTACCATTTACCAACTGATTAATGACACCTTATAGAGGTGTTCGCTACCATTTAAAAGAGTACTCAGCTCGACCTCCAAAAAATCCTAGAGAATTATTTAATCTACGTCATGCATCATTATGTAATACAATTGAAAGGGCATTTGGCGTACTAAAGAAAATGTTTCCCATTATTGGGAGCACAACTAAGCCAAAATACGATGTGGATACTCAATCTGAAATTGTTTTAGCATGTTGCATTTTACATAATTACTTGATGTCTGTTGATCCTGATGATGACCTTATTGTCGAAGTTGATCGAGAGCTCCTAGAGCAAATGCATGAATCTGATGATCATGTAAGAGATGTTACTAAGGATGCAATGCATACTGAGTATTTAAGGACTTCTATTGCAAATTATATGTGGATTGATTACATAAATGAAGTTAATAGTTCTTGAGTTTCATCTCATGTTGACAACTAGTTTATTGTATGTTTGGTTTTTTAATTTATTATGTTATTTGACGAGTACTCGTGCCGTAACTAGAATGATATTTTGTTTATTATTTATTTGAGATTAAGTTTTTTACTTTATTATTTATCCATTTTTTTGTGTGTTGTTTATATATATGTGTTGCTTCTTTTAATTTCATGATTATTTGTATAGGATAAACATGACCAAAACAACAAATGAAATTCCAGCCTCAAAGAAAGAAAATTTAAAATGGACAAATAGAATGGATTAATTGTTCATTGAGGCAATGCTTTATGAGCAAGCACAAGGGAAAAAACCTGATGGAACTTTTACGACGCATGCCTATGCAAATATGTTGAAATATTTGATAGAAAAACTTGAGATACCATACTTGAAGAAAAGTCACTTGCATAATCGCCAGAAGACTCTCAAATCTCATTTCGCCGAATGTTATGACTTGTTTAAATGTTTAATTGGACTTAGTGGATTTGCTTGGAGCTCAGTTACAAAAAAGTGGGATGCTGAACCTGAAGTATGGAAAGACCTTATAGAGGTATTTTTTTAAGTTTTATTGAATTACTTTTGTCCAATTTAATTGTGGGTATATAGATAATGTCTTTTATTTGATAATAATGTCTTTATAATTAGGCAAAGCCTAAAGCTGCTATATGGAGGGATAAAGCGATCTACCATTATGATCGCTTGGAAAAATTATTTGCTAAAGATAGGGCAACAGGGGAATGCTCAGTAACTGCAAAAGATAAACAAAAAAAATGGGAGGACATGGTTGAGCAAGAATTTACAATTGTTGGAATTGATGGTGCAATATCCCAAAATGAAGTAATTTTAGAAAGTTTCAATTTGGATGATATTGGCGACTTTATGCCAACCCATTCTCAAGCCTCTTCTCAAGAACATTCTCAAGTACCGACAAAAAGTGTATGTACTTCAAAAGAAAAAAAGAAAAAGGCAAAACATTCTGATGATGAAGGTAAATTAATTAATGTGATTGATAAATTAGCTACGTACCATATTAGAAAAGCAAGGGGAGACATTTGAAAAACAGGGAGAAGCATTTATCAATTCATCTGTGCGAGTCTATTCTGCAAATGATATCTTTAAAAGGATTTAATGAAATGAATTTCGATAAGGAAAAAATCGATGAAGCCTATTTATGGCTACTAGAAAATCAAGACACGAGCAGTGTTTGAGTTACCATTAGAGAGGAGATTGAATTTCTTAAAGAATTAAATTTATCTTGCATATTTTTATTAATGGTTCAATGATTATAATTAATATAAAGGTAAATTTATAAAAGTGATATTTTTCTTTTCATTTCATTAGAACTCAAAAACGTAAGAAAAGAAAATTTTTAAAATTTCTGTTCTTTTCTATTAAAAACTCAGAAAGAACACAAAGGAAAACTTTAAGTTTTCTATTCTTTTTTTTTTATGTTCTAATTTAAGTTTTCTATTCTTTTCTTTTCTGTTCAAAACTCAGAAATAGAGTGTAAATCTTTCCCAAAAAATAAAAACTGGATTTCTTTTTCACTCATTTGAGCTTGATTTCAATACTTGAAAATATTTAACAAAGTTAAAATTTATCTAAGATCAATTTATGTTGAAATTAATTTGATTTTTTTGTTCTTCAATTCGTCATTCGATTTGGGTAATGAGGAATTAAACTTTTTTGTGTTAGAAATATGTATACCGTTGGTGGGTCGGAAGCAATTTCAAAAGATGTGGATAATCTGTTGTTTTCTTCAAATTTCAAGTACCCATCACAAATTGAGTTCGCAGAAAGCAAAGAAATGATGCATTCAAATCTTTTTGATTATAATTGTCAAAACTAATGATTTGACCACCGAAGTTGTCACGTTTTATGGAATTCACGATTAAACTTTTAATTTTTCAAATTAACTAACTGAACTAATTAAAATTGTTAAATTGGGTCATTCTGTCAAATATAGCTCACGGACGTTATATTTTTTTTGGCTATTATCTGACGTGGACTTACAAAAGAAAAGGAAAAAAAGAAGAAAATGACATGGCTTTCTCACTAAATAGAAATATAGATGTTAAACATGTGACATCTCAGAAGTTGAAGTTCAGAGAGAGAGAAAGAGAGAGCGACAAAGGATAATCGATCTCCTTCTGCAAATCTCTTCAAATAGTAACGAATCCCTGATTTTGTGTTGAAGATTCTTCCCAACCTCGTTCATGGGTCACTGATTTGTCGATCTGCAAACTTGGGTTCCAGCGAATCTAGGGTTTTTGGCTTAGATCAAGAACAAAACACGTCAATTGAAGACGAGAGGAAAAAAGTTTTGGGTCAATCGGCGATGATCATCGCGAGTGCCTTTTTTAGATTTCTCTTGGCATCTTGAGCTCTAATCTTAGTTACTTTTTATTACTTTTGTTTTTGTTTTGTTTTTATTGCTTTCTTCTGGTTAAAGAGGTTAGTCAAACAAAATCTTGCTTTTTTTGAGTGTTTGCTTTCATTTTCTTTACGAAGGATGAAATTTGGAAGCATAAGGAATAATATTTGAGAATTGAGATTATGGTGATTGACTGCTTGAGCATTTGATTCACTTGCAGTTCAATTTCAATTACATCAAGTTTCTCTAGAAATCTAATGTGTAAGATCTGGAGTTCAACTCATGTTTCTTCAAAGATCTGTTGAAACCGCTTGAAATTGAATGCTGTAAAAAAGATGATGATTTGGTGACCGTTTTGTTGTTTGGAGTATGGGTATGTTTTTGGAGTTGATATAGGTGGGTGAGTGAATAGGAGGGGTTGAAAGATGGCATCATCATGGGAACATTTTGGGGAAATTGCGAATGTGGCCCAACTAACTGGCCTTGATGTGGTGCGTCTAATTGGGATGATTGTCAAAGCAGCGAGTACAACTCGAATGCACAAGAAAAACTGCAGGCAATTTGCTATGCATCTGAAGTTGATTGGGAATTTATTAAAGCAGCTTAAAATTCCAGAGCTAAAAAGGTACCCCGAAACCCGCGAGCCTTTGGAGCAACTTGAGGATGCATTGAGGAGGTCTTACATTTTGGTCAATAGTTGTCAAGATCGGAGATATTTTTACTTGCTTGCCATGGGTTCGAACATTGTGTATCAATCAGTTTAAAATCCTTTTGAAAACCTCAATTTTGGGTACAAGATTTGAAAACCTCAATTTTACACTTCTTGTATGCACGATTCATGCGATAAGCTGTGATTCTTGTACATAATTCGAAAAGCCATGTCATTTTCTTCTTTTTTTTCTTTTCTTTTGTAAGTCCACGTCAGATAATAGCCAAAAAAATATAACGTCTGTTAGCCATATTTGACAGAATGACCCAATTTAACAATTTTAATTAGTTTAGTTTGTTAATTTGAAAAATTAAAAGTTTAATCGTGAATTCGATAAAACGTGCCAACTTCAGTGGCCAAATCATTAGTTTTGCCGATTATAATTATAGCCAGCTTCATCATCAACAACAGCCGCCACCACAGCCGTCGCAACAACCGTTGCGGCAACAAAGCTATAATTTGGTGTGATTCTAATTGGCTCAGAGCTATTTCTTTGCTAGTCTACTTAATGATGATGTTGATGGAAATATTTATACAAATGGGGAATCTATGAATCCTAAATTGATATTTTTGAGATTTAATTCCGGCGAGGGTGATTTACATAATCTAAAATTTGGGACGAATTTGAAACAGGAAATCGTAGAATCATTTACTAATTACTTTGTTTCTGCTTCAGATATGGTTTATGTTGCTTCGACGCCAAATCTTAATCCAGTAACTAGTGTTATTCCTTATGTGGAGAATTCATTCAGGGGTTTGAATTCATTTAATAAATGGGGGACGAAGAGAAATGGAAATGGTGGGGATGCGAATGATGAGGAAAACGAAGCGTTTGGAGACGAGTGAAACACTTTGACAAAGGAATTTGAAGTGGGTTTGGCTCAATTTGGTGAATATTGTAATCACAATTTTATCTGTAAGTTTAAGAAATTGATCTTGTTTTTGTCCCTTGGATTTCTTCTTCATCATTGAAGAACTATTTTATAAGGTTTTTTTTTATCCAGTATTCATTAAAGTTTATTTGGGCAAAGGTGCAAGAGAGAGAACGAACCTAGTCAGCAAAATTTGTCCAGGTGTTAGCCACATTTGTTTAGGTGGCAGGTCTGTTAACGGGAGGGGTGTAGTTGAGCTAAAATTTCTAACGTTAAGGATACTTTTGAAGAAAAAAATAGGTCATAAGCTAACGAGGATTTCGGGCAAAACAACAAGGGCAATTTTGCACTTTCGCCCCAGCAAAAAATGATGGAAGAATAGTACTTTTGCATGACTAACGTATTTATGAGGGAGACTTGTGCTAAAAAAAGTTTAAGAAACTCTCATAAAAACATGACAAATGTAAGGGGTTAGCTTTGTAATTTAGTCGCCATAGTGAAACTTAAAGTGGTTCGTTGCGGTATGTAAATATATACGGATGAGAGAGAGAGAGATAAACAGAAGTAACTGAAAATTAAATTCATGAGTTTATTGATGGTGGTGTACATATGTTATGGTGATGTTAAATTAGAGTTCTGGCATCTCCCAAATTGTTAGTCAATTTCTAATTTTGGGGAAGAATGAGCTAAAATGTTAAAAGACTTATCTATCCCTACCAATTTCCACATAGGTATGTTGGAAAAGCTTATATAAATTAAAAAAAAAATTCCATGTCATTATCTCTCACACCAATTTACTAATTTATTAAATATACTAAAACGCAATACATGACATCACAGCTTGACATCTGTCATCCTCAAAATTCAACACATGTCCTGCCTAATTAATGCTCCTTAAGACTCTTAACAAAACACATGTCCTACCTAATTAATGTGATCATCCATTACTCCAGTTTTTATATTATCGCTACTTAATTATTATATCCTAAAATCACTACTTTTAAATCCACATTAATATTTTGATTTTATAATCCCATAAATCACTACAAATCTAAACGGTTATGATAATATTAACTGTTCTAATATTATCATTACTAATTTAATTATTATCTCCTAAAATCACTACTTTTTTAATCCCAAATTAATATTTTGAATTTATAATCCCCTAAATCACTACAAATCTAAATTATTTTGGTAATGCCAACTTTTATGATATTATCCTTTCTAATTTAATTATTATATCCTAAAGTCACTACTTTATGATATTGTCATTTCTAAGCTATTATCATTACTATCCGTTATTTAACCTAATTTTCTCCCTATAAATACTACATAATATTATAACATTTATAATTATATTATAACATAATATTATATAAGTTAAAATATTTAAAATAAAATTAAAATAACAAATAATATCAATCATAACTTACTATATTGATTTTATAATCCCAAAAATCCGTACTACTTTTCTAAACATAATTATTATATCCTAAAATCACTATTTTTCTAATATTATACCATTCACAATTATTTTTTAATATTATACCATTCATGATTATAACATACATTATATCATGCATGTATGGTATAATATTATAATACACGTATGATATTATATTATAATACACGTATATATCAAAATAACAAAATTATTACCTATCTAAACTATGCGGATATTATCATTACTAATTAAATTATATTATAACATAATATTATACCATTTATATTTATATTGCAACATAATATTATACAGTTTAAAACAAAATTAAAATAACAAATAATATCATTCATAACTTACTATGTTGATTTTATAATCCCCTAAATCACTACTTTTCAATGTAAACAGTTTTTATATTATCGTTACTTAATTATTATCTCCTAAAATCACTACTTTTGAACCCACATTAATATTTTAATTTTATAATTCCATAAATCACTACAAATCTAAATTGTTATGATAATGTTCTAATTTAATTATCTATTATATATACTAAATCACAGTACATGACACAATATATTGACACATGTCCTTCTATAAATTTAACACATGTCCATCCTAATTAATGCTTCTTATTGACAAAAATACCCTTGACAATTACTTAGGATATTATATATTGATCACCTTATTTCATGGATATTATCAACAGCCACATTATTTTAGGATCCATTAATTAGATAACTCTCTTAGGCAACAACCAGATTGAATCAATTTAAACACGATAGGGCCAACTTGTTTTTTATGAAAAATTAGTTTTACTTATTTGAAAAGTAAATTTCCTTTAATATTAAACTTTTATTTATTTTACCTACTTTTCATGTGCCTAATAAATTTATTCTATGATTAATTAATTACTTTCATAGTTCCATGCAATTAAAAATTATTTCCATATTCATTTTAAATTTCAATCTATTAGCTTTCAAAAATTCTTCCAATTATTTGAACCACGCTAATTGATTCTAAAGATATGAAAATTTATTTGTTTAACTAATTTATGGAAAACTCAATCAATTAATAAATTATGGAATACTTAAATAATATAAAACTTATCCCAAGATTTATGAAAACAATATTGGTTAGATATATGAAAGATAATAAATCTTTTAAAAACTTATTTTCTAACCAACTCCATCAATTATTGGAAGTACTAAAAATTAATATTTTAAAATATTTTCATATTTATTATTTTATTCTTTGTGCCAATTACGCGACCAACACTTTTTCATCCAATTGAATCATGCTACTTAAAAAATAAATCCTTGAAGGATTCAATCAATAAAGTAATCGACAACTTTGTATAATTTTTATGGAATATAACATTCAGTCAACTTATTACAAATTGATTTATTCCAATAAAGAAGTCATGGTTCTTAAGGAAATGATTCAAACAGAATTCACTAAATAATAGAAACTTTTAATATGGAACGAAATGAATAAAAAATTAATCTCTTTTAACAACTCGGATAGACAACTTATTACCATTTCATTGACCGCTTCTTAAATCATGAAATATGATCTATTAATTAATTAGACCAATTGCAAATTAAATCGGGCAGTTTGAAAGTAAGCTTAGGCTCAATTAAGATTTCGATATTTCCATATTTATTTTAATATACCAATTAAATAATTCCATATTATGAACCATTAATGTTCAGATTTTTCATTATATTTTCATATTAATTTTGAAAGATTAATATTTTGAATTTATAATCCACTAAATCACTACAAATCTAAATTGTTTTGGTAATGTCAACTGTTCTGATATTATCCTTTTTAATTTAATTATTATATCCTAAAATCACTATTTTTAATCCCAAATTAATATTTTTATTTTATAATCCCCTAAATCACTGCAAATCTAAACTGTTTTGATAATGTCAACTTTTTCTGATATTATCATTTCTAATTTAATTATTATCTCTTAAAATCACTATTTTTTTAATCTCAAATTAATATTTTAAATTTATAATCTACTAAATCACTATAAATCTAAACTGTTTTGGTAATGTCAACTGTTACATAATTACACTAATTTTTGAATTTTATAATATTATACCATGCATATATATAAGTTTCAACAATATTAACAGTGACAACCCAACAAATCCGTTTTTTAGAATTTTACAGTATTATATACCATTTATAATCTTATACCATACATTATCATACATATATATAATCATGCACTAATATGTTTATTTTATAAACCCTAAAATCTACTACTTTTCTAAACTGTTACTAATATAATTATGTTAAAACATAATTATTATATCCTAAAATAATTACTTTTCTAATATTATAACATTCATAATTATACCATACATTATATCATACATATATGGTATAATATTATAATACACGTATATAATAAAATCACTACTTATCTAAACTGTTCAGATATTATCATTACTAATTTAATTATATTACAACATAATATTATACCATTTATAATTATATTACAAAATAATATTATATAATTTAAAACATTTAAAACAAAATTAAAATAACAAATAATACAAATCATAAGTTACTATGTTGATTTTATAATCCACTAAATCACTATTTTTTCAATCTAAACAATTTTTATATTATCACAAAGTAATTATTATCTTCTAAAATCATTACCTTTTAATCCTACATTATTATTTTGATTTTATAATCCCTTAAATCATTATACATCTAAACTGTTCTAATAATGTTAACTGTTCTAATATTATCATTACTAAATTAATTATTATCTACTAAAATCACTACTTTTTTTAATCCCAAATTAATATTTTAAATGTATAATCCTCTAAATCACTACAAATCTAAACTATTTTGGTAATGTAAACTGTTTTGATATTATATTTTTTAATTTAATTATTATCTCATAAAATCACTACTTTATGATATTATCATTACTGAGATACTATCATTACTCTTTGTTATTTATCCTAATTTTCTTATCAAATATCCGATCAATCCCCTTGCAGAAATTGTTGATATCACATATCCTAATTTATTGGAAAATTTTGAGAATGACTTTTATTTCCAAGACCAAGCCATCCTTGCTATTACACTTGATGCTATAAATAAGGTGAATGAATATGTGATGTATTTATGGCAAGGTGATGAAGTATCATATCTAAGATGTCCTATGTAAGGTTGATGAAAACTCAAACAGCTATGGAGGCATTTACACCCTATAATTTTTGAATAGCATTACATCTTCTGGAATGTCAAACCACAAGATAACGTTGAAGATTGGGGTTCCTGTAATGTTGCTCCGAAATATAAATCAGTGATTTGGTTTGTGCAATTTCACGAGATTAATAGTAACTCAATTGAAAAAACATCTGATAGAAGCAAAAGTAATTTCAGTCAGCAATTTTGGACATAAAGTTTTCATACCTCGCTTGGTCCTAACACCGTCAAACATTAGATTACCTTTAAAATTTCAACAAAGACAATTTTCTTTGGTTGTTTGGTTTTTCATGACAATTAATAAGAGCCAAGGACAATCTCTCTCACATGTTGGAATGTATCTGTCACGTTCAATTTTTAGCCATAACCAATTGTATGTAGCAGTATCAAGAGTTACAACTAAGAGTGGAGTAAAAATACTAATTTGTGACAAAGATGGACAAACATACAATATTATAAAGAATGTAATTTTTCAGAAAGTTTTTCACAATTTAATATAGTAAGATTTGACTGTTTCTGGCTATTATCTTTTTGCTGCTCATTATTAGTGTAAACCCTGATTATTTTATTATTATATCTCATGAAATTTTTACTATAATCTATTTGAATCTTTTAAGTAAATCTATGATATGCATTTACAAAGCTATCTCGATCGAGCCAAATTCCAGTTGCAAAGACAAAAATAAATCGGCAAACTCTCAACACTACCCCTTATAAAATTGTTTAGTTTTTATTATACATTCAACTCGAAATTTTGTTAATACATGTACTGAGTAGAGTTTATGTATATTCATTTTTTTGTCTGTGTATATATATATTCATGTATAACCATTGAAAAACTTTTAAATAAGAGTATAATAGGTTCGTCTTTTACTTTTTAGATGACAGTATTTGAAATTCTATGTAAATTCATTTCGTATGTGTTTTACACTAATTCTTTTCATTTTTATTTAATATAGGAGCTAAATTCCTTTATGTTCTGTTAGTTTTCAATCCGACAAACACATGAATTTTTAGCTAAGTGTGAGACTTTTTTTATCTTGGACAATACTATTTCCTATAAAAGAGTTGTGGAAAGATAATTATTTGTTTGGTTGATAGCTTAGGTAATGTTGAAATCAGCTATTAAGTATGTCTAAATTCTTATATCTCACTATTGTCTAGATTCCTGTCGTAAATATTTATAAGATTGCAACGATTGTTAAAAAGATTAAAACTGGAAGAAGCTTAAATGTGATAATCCTGGTATCTATGGTTCAATGGTAATGTGACAATGAATTTGGTGTATGCAGTTCTTGGCAGAGTTAAATTTTTATTGTCATGCTTTTTGCATTATTTCAGGTGCATCATGGATTTTATCCTGCTTAGCACAACAAAATTTTACGCCCTACAATTCTAAACACTGTTCAAAGTGTAAAGGAGTTATATGAAAACCTTCAGATTATGGGACAATGCATTCAATGTGAGGGGCTATGGCTTCATTTTGGGGACTATATCCAACGGTGTTTATATTTATGACTTCTTCATTTATTGCATTCTATTATATGGATTGTGGCTTTGCATGATTTGTTAAGTACTAGCATCCGGTAAATCATCTTCATCATCATTAATATATTTTTTTGGCATTATGGTAATACTGTGAGTGCCTATACAATTGTCAAAAATTGACAAAAAAACTAATGAGGCAATGTATTCATTCTTTAACTATAACTTTGTGTTATGTATGACACGATGTTATACTATTATGTTTTTGGACATGGTGTTTGTTTGACATAAAGATCCAACATAATTATTAATTCTCGTGCTTTTCAGTTTTCGCATGTAACATGTGCTTTTCCTTCATGTCTGAGGACCGAAACTGAGACATTCTTTCGCTGTTTTTCCTTTCGTTTGGATGTTAGAATTCTGGTGCAAGTAAGCGTATACGAGACATGGATCTTCAAAATGCATCAAGTACATGTGTCAGATATTTGAGGCTTGGTGAGGTTTGTGTAATGTGTAACAGACTTCAAATATACCACTAGCAATCATATCAATATAACAATTCGATGAAATTGTGCATGACACTTTTTAAATATTTGTCACTAAAAATCTAAACTATTTTGATAATGTCAACTGTTATGATATTATCCATTTTAATTTAATTATTATCTTCGAAAATTACTACTTTATGATATTATCATTACGGTTGAATGACACTTCTGTCCCTCCAAGTTGCCATCTATTTTTAAAGTCGTCTCTAAAGTTCAATTATTGTCAGTTAGGTCCTTATAATTAAAGTGACATTTTGCTGGCGTTTTCGTTCCTTCAATCCAATTTAACCTCAACCCAACCCATTTTGACCCAACCCAATCCAGTTTAACCCAACCCAAAATTTTAATATTTTAAAGTATAAAAATATTTAAAACATGTTTTTTATGTTTGTGGACCCCATTTCTTGACTAAAATTTGATTATAGCCTGTAAAATCGTCCGTATATGGATTTCGGTCAATTTCTGTTTGGAATTTAGAAAAACTTAAACTTACAAAGTTGTAGAAAATTGAATTTCTTATGGAATGGACATAAGATTCGAATTTTTCTGATAAAATGGCTATTTATTGTGAATTATTGAAGTTCCGAAATAATTAATTTTTTTTAGAGTTTTAAATGATTTTTATATGAAAAATGTTTTTGGTGAGTTGGCACATGTGTGGCTGATGTTTTGGATTAGTGGAGGTGTGTGTAGGAATTTATAATAAATATATTAATATTTTATTAAATTTTTTGCTCTGGTGTTTTAAGCATTTTTCTATAAATAGGGTGCTTAGGTTAGAATTGAAAATCACACCAGAAACTAAAGTTTTCTCTCTCTTTCTCTCTCTATACTATCGAGCGTATTCTTGTGAGTATTTTGATACTTTGAGTGTTGCTATACGGTGCGAGTTCCTTTCAGCACTATATCCAGTATTCCAGCTAGAAGTACTGTCTTTTCTGAGGTAAGGGATGTTATTTTTTTTATAAATGATGTTATTTCTTTCAATATCATTATGTCGAAATATTGATCTGAATTTTTATCAAATTTAGAACTTTTTGTGTCGGGTTACTATTCACGTATACGACACTATTCACGTATACGACACTATTTACGAATACAGCACTATTCACCAAAAAATTAAATTTTTATTTTTGTCCAAGATATCTATTATGGATACTAGCTTTGGTTGTATCCATGTTTTGATCATTCTTGAATTTTACTTCACTATGATTATTTATGAAGTATTTATGAACTCGGATTGTTTAAAGTACGAATCCTTAATACTTGTTCTTTTGTTTCACTAGATTCGTTTTCTTTAAAAGATTTTTCATCATCCTCAGTCCTAAATGATGATATAACTGAATATCTTTGGCATGTAGTGCAAAGATGAATGATTTTCTGATGAATATCTTTGGCCCATAGTGCAAAGATGAACAGGTATTTAGATGAACATGACTAATTGATGAATATCTTTGGCCTGTAGTGCAAAGATGAATATTTGATTCCAGATATATATATTGATTGATGTTACAGGGATAAAATATCGATGACGGACTTTTAAATTCATAGATGATAGTAGATTTCATTCTCTACTTAACTCTTCTAATGAATTATTATTTCCGCTGCGAATATTGATTTAAAACTTGTTATCTATTGTATTCTATCAGATTTTTCCCTGTTGAAGACTAACGATAATTTGTTCTATATTATCTTAGTCATAATATTCTTTACTGGGCTGGTTGAGCTCACCCTTTTCCTTTTTGTTCCATTTTTCTTCTCAGGAGGCGAGAACGTAGCAAGTACTAGTCGGGGTATGGAATGATGGTTCTAGAAAGTTGTTTAGTAGTCGTCACCATTTTTGTAAAATAATATATCAATATTTGTAATGAGGACTTATTTGGGTGTGAATATTGTCTAGATGACAATATTTGTATTTAAACTCACAGTTTATGTGTTGTATTAATAAAGTTGTAGTTGTTTCTGTACCATGTTATTGACAATTCAAAATGGGTGATGTATACCTATTTTGGGAGTGACGCCCCCAAATTCAGGTTACCTGACCCCCGAGTTTGGTACTCACGATCCACAATATAAATAACATCTAACTACCCATTTATTTATGAATAGAAATACACACTTCATTAACTGATATTATTAATACATTATCCCAGGTTATCTAACTATAACTTTATAAACATACCCCTTAGATATACAAAAAGGGTTTATAAATACAACATATATAATATTGTTTAACACAACTATTCCAGCAAAACACCTTTGCCCTTGTTCTTCTATGCCCTTCCGGCTTCTTCGTTCCTAGCTGAAATATTTTATTTAAGCAAGGGTGAGCAACAAATTTACCCCGCAAGTTAAGACATAGAATGAATGTATAAGAATCAAGAATAACAGACTATCTATTCGATAGAATGATACCAAAGTTCGGAGAACTTTGAAATAGCTAAACAAATCTTTAATCACTAACAAGTCTTCTCGCATTCTATGCAGCACAATTGTGACAACCCCAAAACAGGTCCATTCCACCCAACCCATTCTGAGTCGTCAAATACATGGTACAGAAAATAACTACAACTTTATTACAACAATTATCGTGCAAAATACAACAACACATATGCTGTGAGTTTGGATACAAATATATACCAAATGTGACTCATGTTCCAACCGTGGACATCACCTCACAATAACACCTTACATAAAGGTATAGTCAAAAACTGTTTTAGAAATTAGAATTTTTGGGAAGTGCTCAAGGAAACCTTCGTACATGGGAGGCCACGCATCTAGGTTATGATAGATATCATATGGCCACAGAATTATCCTTGGTTGACCCAATAGACCCCAAAGAAAAACGAGAAGATTACTATCATATTCTTCCCAATGGTGAGTCTTCTCTTGACTTATCATTATCTCCACTGTCTCTAATTGAGAATTATACTTCAAACAAACACCAAGATTATATAGGTAGTGCCCATAGATATACTCAGCAAGTGGATGAGCACAACCCTGTCTTATGATGACACGAGGTTGTATGTCATTAGACATCTTGTATGATAGTGACAAAACACCCTTCCAACGTTGGGTTCGCCTCACCCTATTTTCTTCACCAAATATAACTACTAAATGATGACCACCGTTCTATTCCCTTGTTACCCCCGCTCGACCCAGCTACACTCTTATTACCTGAAAGGAATTGTGAAGCAAAAGGGTGAGCACAACTAGCTCAGTAAAGAATATCATGACTAAAGATAATTCAATTATCAATAGCCTTCATCAACAATAAATCAGAGATTTAGAACATATGGTAAATGATAAAAATTTCAACCATAGTTACAGCGGAACGAGCAATCCATTAGAAGAGTCAAATAGACTATAAAGTCTATTATCTTCTCCATGTTAAAAATCCACCAACAATATTTTATCCATGTAACATCACTCAACAGTTCCTTTCCACAATCATATGAATAACTCATAATCATAATTGTGACTATAAATTTTTCTTCGCACCCAGGACGAAGAATATTTTCATCACCTATCTTTACCTGAAACATCAAAGATCATGGTTATACCAAATCACAGTTCCTGTTTATAATCATACTAACAAATCCATCTTTGCACTACGGGCCAAAGATATTCATCAACAAACCATCTTTGCACTACGGGCCAAAGATATTCAACAACAGTTCATCTTTGCACTACAGGCCAAAGATATTCATCAACAGGCCATCTTTGCACTGCATGCCAAAGATATTCATCAACAATTCATATTTGCACTACAGGCCAAATATATTCATATCTCAAAGAAATATATAATCATTTCAGAATTTATATAAACAATAATTATAACCATGTTGATCAATTCACCTTTGCACTTAAGCTTAAGATATTCAATTATAAATTCAATGGTCATGATTATACCAGTCACAATTCAACTTTGCACTACAGGCCAAAAAGAACCCTAGTCATGATCATACCAATAATCTACCCATCTTTACACTCCAGTGAAAGAGAATTTCAACATCAGGGTTATAAAAATGTTATATATGATGATAAAAATAATATGATCAACATATAGTTTTAATCTCAAGAGTAATATTCGTAACTCATGAATAGTAAATCGTGAATAGTAACTCATGAATAGTAACCCCGACACAAAAGATAGAAATTTCACAATAAAATTCATACCAATATTTTGGTATAATGATATTGAAAGAATAACATTACTTAAATTTATAAACAATTTATTTTAATTGTTTACACTTTACTAATTAATGCATTTAATCATCATAAAATGCCAACTCTTACAATTTCATCATCAATAACCAAAACCCTCATCAAAAATCTGCATATACCTCATATAGGATTCTCAAGCCATAAAATCCTATTTTCCAATTTTCTTTCTTCACAAAACATATTTAATTCATTTACTCATAACTAGACCATTTTCATGAAAAATACCAAATCAGTTCCAAAAATATTTCTTTTCTGGGATTTAGCATAATATAGTCCCATAGTGAACATATATTTTTCTCAGAATTTTTAAAAGTCATTTACTATTTTTCATATGGCCAAAATAGCCGAATATTTAGACATTTATCAAAAATTATACTTTTGTCTAAAAATTCTGAAATTTACAGAGTATACTTCTATCATATACATGTACTCCCAATAAAAATTTCATCAATTTTGGAGTTAACCACAAGGAATTATAAGCTGTTACTTTTAAAATAGTCTTTTCTCATAAAATTCATAACTCTCAATCTATACATCCAAAAATCACCATTTTTGGACACAATCAAGAAAACTCATCAAAATATCATTTCAAATTTTTCCAGAATTTTTGAAGATCAGAAAAATTACGAAACTGAAAATCATAACAACCCTTAAAATCCCTTAATATCCCTTACTATCCCTTACCTCAAAAGAGCAGTACTTCTGACTGGATATCAGATATGATGCTGAAGAAAACTTGCACTGATGAATAATAACTCACCAAGTATCTAAAAACTCACAAAATATGCTTCATAATATTGAGAGAAAAAGAGAGAAAGCTTATGTTTCTGGTGTGATTTTCAATTCTAACTTAGCCCTCTATTTATAGGAAAATTTTGGTAGGTTTGACCTGCAACCTGATGACTTTACCTGCTACTATTCCCACCCACCACATTTGAAATATAATTCAGCACATTTCTTCACCAACCACAAGTGGGGCCCACCAATTCTAGAATTTTCCATCAAAATGATAAACTCCAAAAATTCAACAATTTCTGAACCAGTCATCTCGTAAAATTCATAACAAATTATACGTTCATTTTTAACGGTTCAAAATTTGTAGACATATACTCAACTTATATATGTATAACATATCCAAATATTACCACGATCCAACGGTCGGATTAAAAATTATAACCCTCGCAAAATATCTCAAAAACCCTGATTTTTAATACCTCTATTCCGACAAAAATACTGATAAAAATCTCAACATTAACTCCTACATTTTTAACCACAAAAATATATCCCTCATTTATATCCACATAAAATAAATATTTCCTTATCATATGAATCAATAATTAATTATTCACAAATAATATTACAGAATCACATTTATGACAACCAGGCCGTTCCCAGGAAAGAGGGGGCTTTCCAATAAGGATTTCTCCTTACTAGCGCGTAATTAGATGACCAAACCTCTCCTTAGACAGAACTTTCTAGACATTGCCAATAATGTTATCTAATAATATTATTCAAATAATATGAATTATTGATCTGATAATAGAAAATACTGTGCAACGACAATTATTGAAACAACAATAATATAAAATATCAACGCAGCAATTATTGAATCAATAAAATAAAATATTGAACAGTAATTACTGTAACAATTATTGAGTAGTGTCTTCTTACGTAAGAATCAATAATTTCAAAAAATACTGTTCAATACCGTGTGCTACTGTGCAATAACGCGTATTACTGTATTTTAACCACCGGGTATTCCAACAGTGTTAACGGTAACAACTACGTCGTTATTTTTAAAAACTCAAATTTGTCATTTTCTTCATCCGACAGTTATTCGTTATGGGCCCACAAATAGCTGCGCCGTCGTACGAATATTCCCCGACAGAAAGAATATTCCACGACCAAATGAATATTCCCCGACAACAATGAATATTTTATAACGACTTGTGTATTTTAAAAAAAAATTTATATATCACCCTTAACTTTAACATTTATCAATTTAACCATTTACTGAATAGAAAAATTGAATACTTTTATTTCATAAAATTCGGGGTCTTACAACAATAATCTGATAATGAAATAGTACAATACTTTCAAAGTTTCTACGATATACTTTTGAATAATCAAGAATCAATTCTACGCAATAACAAAGTGGAATATTTTCCAGATTTATGCTGAGCGATCCATTGGATCTTGAACTTCTCTTCTCGAGTAATTATATCAAAGATTTACTTTGATATACCCAGGTGTATCAGATAACAATAAAGATTAAATCATACCCCACAGCAAGTATATAAAGTGATCAGCTTCATTATACCATATATTATACATAATACTTACACGCGCGCAACGACCGAATATACGACCACAAGGTTCCCTTTATATAAAAAGGTTGTTCTTCTCAGTCTTATAAACAGATTTTGAATCTTAATAACGAAATAATGTGATTTCAATACCTATTCTTTTTCTCGATCTAGCCGAAACAATTAGCATTGACTTGTCAATAATAATTGAGTTCTCTTCTCGAACCTATTAAGTTTCAACAAAAGTTCGTCTAGCTAGAACAATTAGCTAAGACATATCTCAATACGATTTAACAATAGACAGAATTTAACTGCATGTATTACTCATGTCATAGAACATATATACATCAACAGATTAGTCCGAGTACATCACAATTCCCAGATTCAATCAGGTCAAAGCCTGTCAGAAGGCTTGTTCTTACGTTTTTTGGAAATTCCAGAAAACATCAATCGTGACCGGATGGCCTTGTTTGACCATTCACTACACTCGATCTGTTGATTGTTTAAAGGATCTAAAGCCATGGATATATAGTACACATAGTAGGCTACAAACTAGATATAAATAAATCATCAGAACACATAAAACCTGACAGATCTTGGCCTTGGAAAATGTTGTCAGACACTGATATTGAGTTTCTGGGTTACCCAGACCCAGAAACTCTTGGTCATGCTCGGTCAACTAGGTTTGACCAATAATAACTTAAAATCTGGACATGGAATAGTTATGATTCCACTTCCAGATCACAGTCCTCATGTCATACTACATATCTAAAACATAAAACACTACAAATCAAAAAAAGACAAAGATTTAAGGCCGCTGACATATGCTTGTCAGACTACTTTCTAGGGTTCTTAGGCAGTTTTGAAAAACTTGGTTTAATTTAAGGCCTTTTGATGCCATATATCTATGATATATCATCATAGATCATCATAAAACATCTTCTAGCAAGCATCTAAACGCATAAACATGAATTCTTTCTTAGCATACAAGATCAAAGGTGAGTTTAGGGTTTCACCTTTCTAGTTTAATCTTTGATCCTAGCTCTTCTTAACTGATCTTAGTGATCCAGAGGCTTGATGAGTGACTGAATTAGTTAGGATTTTCGGAGGTTTGGAGAGAGAGAGAGTTGGTTAAGTGTTTGAGAGAAAAATGACCAAGTTAATGAACTTTCTGTCTCTTTATATCTTTAGATTTGATACAATGTATCTATGTAATGCAAAGTGGCATATAAAATCAGATATATTGTATTGATTTTCCAGCACATGCCTTACCTAATGTGATGAGTCATGTAATTCTAGAAAAACATTTAGCTTACAAGTTAAGTTAAAGGGTAATTTGGTCTTTTTTCTTACAATTTTAATGGCATCCTTGTCATTTTATCCTAACCCTTAGGGTTTAACCCTAAGGTTAAAAAAATAATAAATTTCTAGAATTTCTAATTCGATTTTAAAATAAAAATTAAGCTTTCTAATATTGGAAATTAGGGTTTCCTAATCATATTAAGTTTCCTAATTAATCATTAGGGTTTACTATGTTTATACCCTATCCGATCAATCATTGATCATAACTTTTATACAGTACAAACACGTACTAATTATTGTATTTTCCACCGAATCACTATCCGAACTAGGGTTAGGATTTTTATTCTCTGTTTAGCATAACTCTACTCTTATTTCCCAGTCAATACACAAATTGACCACTTCTCTTAGACTCGTTTCACAGATACTCAGCACAATATTGATAGTCAATATCAATATTAAATAAATAAAAATTATTCGTAAAATTTGAATTATTCGAAATCCTAGGTTATCACAGTTACAAAATCTCTTTTAATATATTTTGAACAGTTACAAAATCTCCATGAATAAATTAATATGTATATTTTTATTTTTATTTAACTTTGTAATATTTTATTTTGAATAAAATAAAACAATCCCCCACATATTACAAATTAGTAAAAATATAAAATTAGATAAACGAATAAGGAATATAAGAGTGCAGCGCATTAACACTAGCGTCTTTTGGACTATGAACCAATGTATAAAGTGAATAGGACTTGATTCACAGGAATTTGGTGAAATAAAAATTTCTATGAACCTTTTTCCTCATTATGAATCAGTAATCATATTACTCACACTATAAACTTTAATTGAAGCTGTTCTACGCGATTTAGCACATTTTGGCCTTACGCCATACCTGAAATTCATGAGCGCTGTAGAAAACCTACCTTGTTTTCATAAGAGGCGGCCCCACCTCTACACTCATATAGGTGTTTTCATCAAATGTGTTCTACAGTTAAACACATCACCCAACAGAACTATGAAAATCATTAAGAGTATATAACTCAACCTTTAACACTGTAGAATTACACTATCCTACATCATAGGGATGAACTCAAATATGTATAAAACGGATAGTGTCTCAACCAATCAACCAATGACTTGTTGTTACCCATATGAACCTACTTCATGGGATTACCATTCATATAGGTTGGGTTACCATCACTGTTGATTTCTGTAATAGACATGAGTCTCATCCCCCTTAATGTATTGCTCACTAGCCTCTTGCTTAGTGGTTTTGTCAGAGGATCCACAAGATTTAACTCTGACCGAACCAAGTTAAGGGATATAATCCCATCACTTAACAGTTGTATCACAATATTATGTCTTAGGCGTATATGCCTACTCTTGCCATTATAGCTCTTATTCTTAGCTTTGCCTATAGTATCTTGGCAATCACAATGTAGAGACACATATGGAACTGGTCTCGTCCACAAGGGAATATTTCCCATAAGATTTCTGAGCCACTCTGCTTCAGAACTTACCTTCTCTAAGGCAATAAACTCAAACTCCATAGTAGACCGAGCTATACAAGTTTATTTAGTAGACTTCCAAGAAACTGATCCTCCTCCCAAAATAAATATGTAGCCACTCGTGGATTTGATTTCATCTGAATCAAAGATCTAGTTGGCATCACTATAGCCCTCAAGAACTGTAGGATTATCATAGTAATATAAACCAAATCTAATAGTACCTCGCAGATACTTGAGTATTCTACATAATGCAGTCCAATGATCCTTACTAGGATTATGAGTGTATCTGCTTAGTCTATTAACTGCATATGATATATCAGGTCTTGTGCAATTCGTAAGATACATTAAGCAACCTATGATTTGGGCATACTCAGTTTGAGACAACTTGGTCCCTCATGCTTTTTTAAATGCAAACAAGAGTCGTACCAAGAAAACACTTAAGTAATGATTTTCATGGTCAAATTGACCATTTTTAAATTAATAAATCTTAAAAAATTCAAAATATACGCCAAGTGATTATGATCATAATAAACTATGGAGAATTTACTTCTAGTGTCAAGTTTCGTAATTTAAAAATTCTATATAAATATTTATAATTAATAATTTTAAAAATAGTCAATTTGACTATAAAAGTCAAATTAAGACGTCTATTATGGGATGTGTGGAGTATAAGGTTTAAAGTGTTTTTTAAGTCATATCTTTATTTGACTTTTCTAAACTTAGTTATATGTGTTCGTATTTGGAAATGATATATTTTGCGTCTTTATGTATTGATTTTTTTTGTTACTAGATAAATATGAGTTTTAACTCTTTTAAAGATATATTTAATTTGGTGGGTCATCCTTATAATTATTGTTGAGTTACTCCTCGAATCCTATTCAAAAAAGAATTATTATTATGGAAAGAAATTAGACGCCCTATTTTTAATAGGATATTTATTATATGATGGAGTCCAATTATGAGAAGTAATCTTATTTTTGGTAGGAGTTTTATTTTGTAAGTGTCTTATTTTGAATAGGAAGAGGGGACTTATGGGTACTCTATAAATAAAGTATTATGTTGAGTTGTTGAAGTGTAACACAATCAAAAGTCATGTAGCATCCTAAGAGTTGAGAGAGGGAGTGCATTAGTGAGTTTTGTGTGTGTAAGAGGGTTTTTGCAGTTTTTATATTCCGTGCAAAAAAGTTGTGTTGTGGGTGCGGGAGGGTTTCACAGCTTTTAGTTCGTGCAAAAAATTGTGTTGCGGTATTGTAGAACCTCAAGTTTTAGGGCGTAAAACTTGAGAGAATTATCGTAAGCCCATTATTTTGATATAGATGAGATTTAGTGTAAGACACCAACTTTTTATGAATAAAGATTTAATTTTTTCTAAATACTATTTTGAATAATAAGGTGTACTAATTTGATATAATGGTATAGTTATGGGTGATATATGCAAATTTTGTAAAGTAAGCAAGTTGTCATAAAATATTCGATTGGTCGGAGAATATTCTCTTTATCGGGAATATTCGTACGATGGCACAATCATTAGTGGACTCCACATAACGGAATAATTGTCGGATATAAAAAGCGACAGAAATAACATTTTTATAAAAAAATAACGATAAGACATTTACTGTTATACTGTTGAAATACCCGGTGATAAAAGTACAGTAATACGCGTGGTTGTACAGTAGCACACGGTATTGCACAGTATCTTTGATTATTGATTCTTACGTAAGAAGTCACTCAGTTTAATTCAATAATTGTCACAGTAGTTGTTGCATAGTATCTCATATTATTGATTCAATTATTATCACAGTATCTTCTGCATAATATTTTATATTATTAAATCAATAATTGAGACGACACAGTTATTCATATTATTATTTGTATTATTGACAATGTCTAGAAAGTTCTGTCGAGGAAAGGGGTTAGGTTATTTAATTGTGCGCCAATAAGGAGAAATCCTTATCGGAAACCCCCTCTTTCCTGAAAATGATATGGTTGTCAATATTGTGAGTTATAATATTAATGTTGAATAATTGTTGAAAGATTAAAAATATATTTATTGAAGATAAGTAATTTGTGGTAAATATTTATTTAATTTTTGATATAAATAGAGGGGTTTATCATGAAGTATTTGTTGTAAGTTTGACTTATTACATGGACCCCTACTTACTCATTTTTCAAAATCGCCAGTAGAAAGTTGTCTCAGTTTTATTTTATTATTATAATAGTAATAAAACAGAAATTTTTTTATGTAAAACAGAATACTTTTTATAATATATATAAAGTTATTTATTTTATTAGATTATAAGTAGAATATATTATATTATATATAAAGTTTTTATTTTATTAGAATATTTTATTGCACAGTGGTGAATAATAAAAATCAGAAAATTAACCGAATTCCCATGAGTTTTCTTTCTGTTCATCCGTGATTATTTTCTTAAATAGTGTCATGCCATTCTCCTATAAATAGGTTAATTAGTTAAGAAATGAAATTCACACCAGAATCAAAGAATTCTTCTTCTATAATACTGTGCATATTTCTTTTGTGTATAAGAATACTTTGAGTGTAGCAAATAGTGCAAGTTTTTCTCAAGAATATATCCGCTATACTAGTCAGATTTAGTCTTCTACTAAGGTAAATTATATTATTTTCGTTCACTATTCGTAAGGAATATTATTTTCTTCCATACTCTATAATATATAAGTGATATTATTTCGTTTCATATTTCTAAATCTACATTTATTTTGATAAGTATTGCTTCTATAATCCATAAAACTAGTAGAATATTCCACTACATGAGAAAAGCTTAAGTCTGACAGAATATTACCTCGGAAATAAGCCTATTCAGTCGGAAATAGATTATTTCCGACGGAAACTTTTGTCGGAACTTCGGTCGTATATATACGCGTCGAAGATAAGATCCGTCAAAAACTCCGTCGGAACTGTCTTATCTTCGACGAACTTATCACCGACGGAAATGCGTCGAAAATAAGCTATTTACAACTGAATAAATAGGACGAAACTTTTCGTCGAGTATAATATTTCTTATTTTCGACGGATCTATTCCCTTGGAAATAAGGTATTTTCGACTGAATATTAAAATAAACGGGTATTTATTTAAAATGGTTGATTATTAATTCCGACGAAATGTGCGTCGGTGATAACCTAGTTTCGACGGATATAGTCCCTCGGAATTAACTTATTTTCGACTGAAAATTAAATTATAACAATATTTAGTAACAATTTGGTGATTATTAAATCCGACGGAATATCCATCGAAAATATCTTATTCCGTCGAAAATAACTGTATTTTTTTAAATACAGATTTGAAAAGTTCAGTTTCCAGGTGTTTAAACCCATTTATGTACCTGTAACCTGTCACAACCCAATACACAGTAATATAAACCTGTATCTCACATTCAAATATTCAACGTAACGCTAAAATGTAATATCCACCAAAACATAATATCCAACTCATTATCATTCACATACATTCACATTCACATTCAAATATCTACCAAAACGTAATCTTCAACTTATTATCATCAACACTACTGAGCTAACCAATTATAAATATAAGCTAATGTTCCATAAATAATAAACAATATAATTTACAATACTTATACAGACGCACAATTAGACACTACATATACAAATGTTCTACAATAACATGAATATAAATGAACTATAAACTAGTAAAAGTATCATCATCGGACGGAGGTGAACGACGTTGCTCTAGTGTATGGAAATCAGAGTCGTGCGCCCGCTCGTCATCGCCAGTCTGATTGTCATCGCCACCCTATTGATAGAATCAAAAATATAAATCATTAGTCCGTATATATATGTGAGAATTAACAAGCTAGCTAGCCTTAATTAAAAAAACATAAACAATAAGAATACCTGAGTAGGTGGGGGCGGACGAAAAGACTCCTCCAAGAGGGTAATCACCATCCGGAGCATCTCGGCTCTCCAAGCGTCGAACTGCTCCCATGGTAATCTCGTACTCTCTGCTGAGGCCCCTGCTATAATATCCTGAGCAATCTAGTGAAGACGAGAATTGGAAGGCAACTGCTGACGCCGAAAGACCGAGTCGGTACGGAACCTATCCAACATGGCCCCTATCAGCCGCCAAAAGATATCGTCATCCAAGCCAGCGCCCGAATGAGATGGTCCGACATGTGCTTTCGGACGCTGGCGCTGCCTGGAGCCTATAAAGAGATACAAATTCAATTACTAATAATAATTTATATAATGTGATAAATTCGGATAATTTCGTGAAGCATAATAAAATATTACCTCCAGGAAGTGTATATACAGGTATCCTCGGCAGACCCAACACTTGATATCTATCGGTACTGTTAGTAGGGGGATCCTGAGACGCGACCCATAGTCTCAGCTCCTCATCCCGATCTAATACTATATCGAGAAGAGGGGTGGCAGAATCTAACGGCTCAGAACCCCTCCTAATAGCCTCCAACTCAGCTATACGCTCGTCCCAAAACCTCTGAAATCGGTCTTGTAATGTATTCCGTATACGTATGTTAATTATATCATTTTATTTATGATTGAATATTATTAAAAGCTAAATAGTAAGATGAGTTTTACCCGTATAGCTAAAGCTGCCTGAGACAAAGCACGCTCGTCCTTAGGCGTGTGGGCTCGATCCCAAAACTCTAGAATGGTAGGATCTCGGCCCAAGGTCCTCCTCAATGCCTAATAAAAACATTCATAAAACAGGTATTAAGTATTTGTGTGAGAACTTGATGCCTAAATAACTAAATACAATGCACTTACCGTCTTCGCCTCCTCGAACGACTTAGAACCAATGGTATGTACTATCCGGAGCTTACCACGGTTCTTCTTCGCCTGTTCAGATTTTTTCTTGAAGTTATCAGCCTCGCAGTGCGCACACATAGCCTCCCAGGCTAAATCGGAGACTATGCGGGGCTTATGATCTCTGATGGTGGTCCCGAGCTGCCCTTTGTCGCATCTCATACAGCCAACCAGAGTTATTCGCAGCGACATGATGCTCAATCACATCGTCGCTAGCTGACTGAGAGATGCTCGGGTCAAATCGATAATAAACCTATAACAAAAGTTAATTTAAAATTAGGAACAATTGAAGAAGGCATCCTAATACAACTATGTAGTGATTAATATAATATGCTTAACATACGTGGAACTCCCGCAAGACGGTCTGCATAAAAGTGGCATCATACCACGTATACTGACTGAACTGCATGCACCCTCTCAGGAGATGCGTCAAACAGATCACGTGTAGGGTGTGCTTAGCCACCGGGTCTAGTATACTACAGAAAAAGTATAACAATATGTGAATTGTGTTTTGCAATATCTGAAAATAATATTACCAATATATTAACACTTACTGCTAGGTAGCGACATCCACCGGTACTGTAAGTGGCACTGCCGGCGGACGACCAAAGATGCCAAGGTTCGTCCCTCGGTGTCGTCTATGAGGTGCATCCGTAATAATTGTATTTAATTGAGTTAACAAACATTGTAACTAATGCAGCTTGAGATATATTTAAATCCTAGTGAAGATAACTTACTCGTGCCTGAAGAAGAGCCTCCATTGTGGCTACCGTCTCCAGTACCGGATCGCCCACCACCTCAGCGACCTCCACCACTATGTCTAGCCATGAATATCCTACTGTAATAACAAACTTGGTAGATTATGAATATTAAGGTTTAACAATATGTTGTATGTATTAATATGAATGCTCATTTTCAATTACGCACGTCATCAAACCCATCAGAATCAACGTGTATATCATTCGTGGAATCGGTATCTTCCCCATCCTCAGTTTCGACATCAGTTTCGTAATCGTTATCGTCCTCAACGACTACATAATCATTCATGTGTACGTTTGCCGCGACATCCTCATCGTCAGGTATGTCAATGACATCAGTACTCACCATATCTTCAGCATGGAACACTACAGCCAAAGGGTTACTAACATCTTCTTGCAACGCCTCATCCATACCATACATGTTATCAACATTAAATGAACGTGTTTTAGTAGTGACTACTGTGTACCAAGGGCTTCGAGTATTTACGACATTAGGAGCGTAATACACTTGAGTCGTTTAACTTGCTAACACGAACACGTCATGAGACTGTAACACCGACTTGATATCCACGGTTGTGATTCTATTACGATCAATTTTAACCCCTTTATTAGTATCAAACCAGCTACACTTAAATGTAACTACCTTTTTGCCCCCGTGATAATTGAGCACAACCACATCCTGTAAACGGCCATAGTAATTGGACTCAGAATCTTGGCAACAGCTTCTTAACACCACAACCCCATACGAGTCCAATTCATTCCTAGCAAAGAAGTGATCGTTCGCTCATCTAGAGGGTTGCTTAACCTAGAACTTTGTTCAACAACTTAATGGCACTCCTTCCGGATGTTGCCATCTGTTATGATGGAAGAGTGAGGAATGTCTGCAGTAATTCAATTAACTTTACAATTCGAGTATAGGACACAAACAGGAACTACGACCCCTTTTTTTTTAATTGCTGCCGAAGAACTGGTTGGAGTACTATTAGCTGCAACTGCTATGTCGAAACCTGCATACAAGAAAGAGTACATATATGTACGGAGAGTATTATTGCATTTATTAAAAATTATGGCAAACTAAGCAAATGCTACTTAGTTGATTTTGCCAATGATAAACTAAGTAAGTGGTATTGTTATTTGGAATCTATAAAGACTATTGTTCGACATTCACTCCTATTTGTCAAACGGGTTTCTAAGTTTCATATTATAGTACATATATGTATAGATATATATATATATATATATATATATATATATATATATATATATATAATACTTAATGTAACGACCCCAAAATAGATCCATTCCATCCAACCTATTCTGAGTCGCCAAATACATGGTACAGAAAATAACTATAACTTTATTACAACAATTGTCGTGCAAAATACAACAACACATATGCTGTGAGTTTGGATACAAATATATACCAAATGTGACTCATGTTCCAACCGTGGACATCACCTCACAATGACACCTTACATAAAGGTATAGTCAAAAATTGTTTTAGAAATTAGAATCTTTGGGAAGTGCTTAAGGAAACCTTCGTACATGGGAGGCCACGCGTCTAGGTTATGATAGATATCATATGACCACAGAATTATCCTTGGTTGACCCAATAGACCCCAAAGAAAAACGAGAAGATTACTATCATATTCTTCCCAATGGTGAGTCTTCTCTTGACTTATCATTATCTCCACTGTCTCTAATTGAGAATTATACTTCAAACAAACACCAAGATTATATAGGTAGTGCCCATAGATATACTCAGCAAGTGGATGAGCACAATCATGTCTTATGATGACACGAGGTTGTATGTCGTTAGACATCTTGTATTATAGTGACAAAACACCCTTCCAACGTTGGGTTCGCCTCACCCTATTGGATTCACCAAATAAAACTACTAAATGAACTTTTCTATACTGCTTCGGGAGAACATCCACAGCTAGAGACCACCATTCTATTTTCCCGTTACCCTCGCTCGACCCAGCTACACTCTTATTACCTGAAAGGAATTGTGAAGCAAAAGGGTGAGCACAACTAGCTCAGTAAAAAATATCATGACTAAAGATAATTAAATTATCAATAGCCTTCATCAATAATAAATCAGAAATTTAGAACATATGGTAAATGATAAAAATTTCAACCATAGTTGCAGCGGAACGAGCAATCCATTAGAAGAGTCAAATAGACTATAAAGTCTATTATCTTCTCCATGTTAAAAATCCACCAACAATATTTTATCCATGTAACATCACTCAACAGTTCCTTTCCACAATCATATGAATAACTCATAATCATAATTGTGACTATAAATTTTTCTTCGCACCCAGGACGAAGAATATTTTCATCACCTGTCTTTACCTGAAACATCAAAGATCATGGTTATACCAAATCACAATTCCTGTTTATAATCATACTAACAAATCCATCTTTGCACTACGGGCCAAAGATATTCATCAACAAACCATCTTTGCACTACGGGCCAAAGATATTCATCAACAAACCATCTTTGCACTACGGGCCAAAGATATTCAACAACAGTTCATCTTTGCACTACAGGCCAAAGATATTCATCAACAGGCCATCTTTGCACTACATGCCCAAGATATTCATCAACAATTCATATTTGCACTACAGGCCAAATATATTCATATCTCAAAGAAATATATAATCATTTCAGAATTTATATAAACAATAATTATAACCATGTTGATCAATTCACCTTTGCACTTAAGCTTAAGATATTCAATTATAAATTCAATGGTCATGATCATACCAGTCACAATTCAACTTTGCACTACAGGCCAAAGAGAACCCTAGTCATGATCATACCAATAATCTATCCATCTTTACACTCCAGTGAAAGAGAATTTCAACATCAGAGTTATAAAAATGTTATATATGATGATAAAAATATTATGATCAACATATATTTTTAATCTCAAGAGTAATATTCGTAACTCATGAATAGTAACCCCGACACAAAAGATAGAAATTCTACAATAAAATTCATACCAATATTTCGGTATAATGATATTGAAAGAATAACATTACTTAAATTTATAAACAATTTATTTTAATTGTTTACACTTTACTAATTAATGTATTTAATCATCATAAAATGCCAACTCTTACAATTTCATCATCAATAACCAAAACCCTCATCAAAAATCTGCATATACCTCATATAGGATTCTCAAGTCATAAAATCCTATTTTCCAATTTTCTTTCTTCACAAAACATATTTAATTCATTTACTCATAACTAGACCATTTTCATGAAAAATACCAAATCAGTTCCAAAAATATTTCTTTTCTGGGATTTAGCATAATATAGTCCCATAGTGAACATATATTTTTCTCAGAATTTTTAAAAGTCATTTACTATTTTTCATATGGCCAAAATAGCCGAATATTTAGACATTTATCAAAAATTGTACTTTTGTCTAAAAATTCTGAAATTTACAGAGTATACTTCTATCATATACATGTACTCCCAATAAAAATTTCATCAATTTTGGAGTTAACCACAAGGAATTATAAGCTGTTACTTTTAAAATAGTCTTTTCTCATAAAATTCATAACTCTCAATCTATACATCCAAAAATCATCATTTTTGGACACAATCAAGAAAACTCATCAAAATATCATTTCAAATTTTTCCAGAATTTTTTTGAAGATCAGAAAAATTACGAAACTGAAAATCATAACAACCCTTAAAATCCCTTAATATCCCTTACTATCCCTTACCTCAAAAGAGCAGTACTTCTGACGGAATATCGGATATGATGCTGAAGAAAACTTGCACTGATGAATAGCAACTCACCAAGTATCTAAAAACTCACAAAATATGCTTCATAATATAGAGAGAGAAAGAGAGAAAACTTATATTTTTGGTGTGATTTTCAATTCTAACTTAGCCCTCTATTTATAGAAAAATTTTGGTAGGTTTGACCTGCAACCTGATGGCTTTACCTGTTACTATTCCCACCCACCACATTTGAAATATAATTCAGCACATTTCTTCACCAACCACAAGTGGGGCCCACCAATTCTAGAATTTTCCACCAAAATGATAAACTCCGAAAATTCAACAATTTCTGAACCAGTCATCTCGTAAAATTCATAATAAATCATACGTTTATTTTTAACGGTTCAAATTTTGTGGGCATATACTCAACTTATATATGTATAACATATCCAAAAATTACCACGATCCAACGGTCGGATTAAAAATTATAACCCCCGCAAAATATCTCAAAAATCCTGATTTTTAATACCTCCATTCCGACAAAAATACGGATAAAAATCTCAACATTAACTCCTTCATTTTTTAACCACAAAAATATATCCCTCATTTATATCCACATAAAATAAATATTTTCTTATCATATGAATCAATAATTAATTATTCACAAATAATATTACAGAATCACATTTATGACAACCAGGCCGTTCCCAGGAAAGAGGGGGCTTTCCAATAAGGATTTCTCCTTACTGGCGCGCAATTAGATGACCAAACCTCTCCTTAGACAGAACTTTCTAGACATTGCCAATAATGTTATCTAATAATATTATTCAAATAATATGAATTATTGATCTGATAATAGGAAATACTGTGCAGCAACAATTATTGAACAACAATAATACAAAATTTCAACGTAGCAATTATTGAATCAATAAAATAAAATATTGAACAGTAATTACTGTAACAATTATTGAGTAGTGCCTTCTTACGTAAGAATCAATAATTTCAAAAATACTGTGCAATACCGTGTGCTACTGTGCAATAACGGGTATTACTGTATTTTAACCACCGGGTATTTCAACAGTGTTAACGGTAACAACTACGCCGTTATTTGTAAAAACTCAAATTTGTCGTTTTCTTCATCCGACAGTTATTCTGTTATGGGGCCCACAAATGGCTGCGCCGTCGTACGAATATTTCCCGACAGAAAGAATATTCCACGACCAAACGAACATTCCCCGACAACAATGATTATTTTATAACCACTTACTTATTTTGAAAAAAAATCATATTTCACTCATAACTTTAAACTTTTATCAATTTAACCATTTACTGAATAGTAATTATAAGAAAAATTGAATACTTTTAAAAGTATTCAATTTTTCTTATAATTACTATTCAGTAAATGGTTAAATTGATAAAAGTTTAAAGTTATGAGTGAAATATGATTTTTTTTCAAAATAAGTAAGTGGTTATAAAATAATCATTGTTGTCGGGGAATGTTCGTTTGGTCGTGGAATATTCTTTCTGTCGGGAAATATTCGTACGACGGCGCAGCCATTTGTGGGCCCCATAACAGAATGACTGTCGGATGAAGAAAATGACAAATTTAAATTTTTATAAATAACGGCGTAGTTGTTACCGTTAACACTGTTGGAATACCTGGTGATTAAAATACAGTAATACGCGTAGTTGCACAGTAGCACACAATATTGCACAGTATTTTTTCAATTATTGATTCTTATGTGAGAAGGCACTACTCAATAATTGTTACAGTAATTTCTGTTTAATATTTTATTTTATTGAATCAATAATTACTACGTTGATATTTTATATTATTGTTGTTTCAATAATTGTTGCTGTACAATATTTTCCATTATCAGATCAATAATTTATATTATTTGAATAATATTATTAGATAGCATTATTGGCAATGTCTAGAAAGTTCTGTCTATGGAGAGGTTTGGTCATCTAATTGCGCGCCAGTAAGGAGAAATCCTTATTGAAAAGCCCCCTCTTTCCTGAGAACGACCTGGTTGTCATAATTGAGATTCTGTAATATTATTTGTGAATAATTAATTATTGATCTATATGATAATGAAATATTTATTTGATGTGGATATAAATGATGGATTTATTTATGTGGTTATAAATGAAAGAATTAATGTTGAGGTATTTTATCAGTATTTTGTCAGATTGGAGGTATTAAAAGATCAAATCAGTGTTCTTACAACTTTATTGTGTGAGTTATAATTTTTAATCTGACCGTTGGATCGTTGTAATTTTTGGATATGTTATACATATATAAGTTGAGTATATGTTCACAAATTTTGAACCGTTAAAAATGAACGAATGATTTGTTATGAATTTTAAGAGGTGACTGATTCAAAAATTAGGTTTATAAATGATTTTAGTAGAAAATTCTAGAAATGGGTGGGCCCCACTTTTGGTTGTTGGGGAAGATGACTGAGTTTTGGTGGGTAGAATAGTAACAGGTAAAGCTATCAGGTAGCAGGTCAAGTCTGCTTCGGCGTGCTAACATTTTCTTATAAATAGAAGGTTAAGTTAGAATTGAAAATCACACCAGAATTCATAAATTTTCTCTCTTTTTTTCTCTAGATTATCGAGTGTATTTTGTGAGTATTTAGATACTTGGTGAGTTACTATTCATCAGTGTAAGTTTCTTTCAGCATCATACCCGATATCCAGTCAGAAGTGTTGCTCTTTTGAGATAAGGGATAGTAAGGAATATTAAGGGATGCTATATTTTTCATAATGATGTTATTCTTTCAATATCATTATACTGAAAAATTGGTATGGATTTTATTGTAAAATTTTTATCTTTTTGAGTCGGGATTACTATTCACGAGTTACTATTCATGAGTTACTATTCACGAGTTACTATTCATGAGTTACTATTTACGAGTTACTATTCACGACAAAAATTGGTTTCTTTTTCTGACCAAATTATAGTTGATTTAAGAATATTACTCTTGAAATTAAATCCATATTATGATCATATTGTATTTATTGTCATATATAATATTTTTATAACCCTGATATTGAATTTCTCTTTCACTTGAGTGTAAAGATGGGTAAATTATTAGTATGATCGTGACTGAGGAATATCTTTGGCCGGTAGTACAAAGATAAATTGTTAACTGGTATGATTATGACCATTGAATTTATAATTGAATATATTTAGCTTATGTGTAAAGATGAATTGATTAACATGGTTATAATTATTGTTTATATAAATTCTGAAATGATTATATATTTCTTTGAGATATGAATATCTTTGTCCTGTAGTGCAAAGATGAATTATTGATGAATATCTTTGGCTCGTAATGCAAAGATGACTTGTTGTTGAATATCTTTGGCCTGTAGTGCAAATATGAGTTGTTGATGAATATCTTTGGCTCATAATGCAAAGATGACCTGTTGTTGAATATCTTTGGCCTGTAGTCCAAAGATGACTTGCTGATGAATATCTTTGGGCCATAGTGCAAAGATGAATTTATTAGTATGATTATGAACATGAATTGTGATTTGGTATAACCATGATCTTTGATGTTTTAGGTGATGAAAATTATCTTTGTCCTAGATGAGAAAAGGAATTTAGAACTATAATTACGATTATGAGTTATACACGTGATTGTGGACAGGAATTGTTGATTGATGTTACAGGGATAAAACATTATGGGTGGACTTTTAACATGGAGAATATAATAGACTTTATGGTCTATTTGACTCTTCTAATGGATTTCTCGTTTCGCTGCAACTATGGTTGAAAATTTTTATCATCTACCATATGTTCTAAATCTCTGATTTATTACTGTTGAAGGTTATTGATAATTTATTTATCTTTAGTCATGATATTCTTTACTGGGCTAGTTATGCTCACCCTTTTGCTTCACAATTCCTTTTCAGGTAATAAGAGTGTAGCTGGGTCGAGCGAGGGTAACGGAGAAATAGAACGGTGGTCTCTAGCTGTGGAGGTTCTCCCTAAGCAGTATATAAAAGTGTTGTATACATCATTTAGTAGTTATATTTGGTGAATCAAATTAGGTGAGGCGAACCCAACGTTGGAAGGGTGTTTTGCCACTATCATACAAAATGTCTAATGATATATAATCTCGTGTCATCATAAGATAGGGATGTGCTCATCCACTTACTGAGTATATTTACGAGCACTACCTATATAATCTTGGTGTTTGTTTGAAGTATAATTCTCAATTAGAGACAGTGGAGATAATGATATGTCAAGAGAAGACTCACCATTGAGAAGAATATGATAGTAATTTTCTTATTTTTCTTTGGGGTCTATTGGGTCAACCAAGGATAATTCTGTGGCCATATGATATCTATCATAACCTAGATGCATGGCCTCCCATGTACGAAGGTTTCCTTGAGCACTTCCCAAATATTCTTATTTCTAAAATAGTTTTTGACTATACCTTTATGTAGGTATCACTGTGAGGTGTTGTCCACTGATGGGACATTTGTCACATTACGGTTGGGACACGAGTCACATTTGGTATATATTTGTATCCAAATTCACAGCATATATGTTGTTGTATTTTGCACGATAATTGTTGTAATAAAGTTGTAGTTGTTTTCTGTACCATGTATTTAGCGACTCAGAATATGTTGGATGGAATGGGCCTATTTTGGGGTTGTCACAAAGTTCGTGGAGTTATCCAGGTTTGCACCTCATTTGCTGGAGAATGAGGAACGTATGACGCGGATATTTCTGAGAGATTTGAAACCCGGCATACGTCAATATCTCATTTCTCATAAATTTTCTCTCTATTCAGGTGTTGTCAACATGGCTCAATTATTAGAGCGAGATAACGAGTACGTTCAACCGAGGGACCACAACCAGGATCATACCGGTTGTAAGACCCCAACTTATTAATAAATGAAATTAAATTTCCTCTATTTATTATTTTGAAATAGAAAGGGTTGATTTGATTAATATGGTTAGTTATGGGTAAAATGCGCAAATATTTCAAATAAGCAAGTATTTATAAAATATTTATTTTTGGTCGGTGAATATTCGTTTGGTCGTGGAATATTCTTGCTGTCGGGGAATATTCGTACGACGGCGCAGCCTTGTGTGGGCCCCATAACGGAAAGCGATTGGATGAAGAAAACGACAAGTATAAGTTATTTATAATTAACGGCGTAGTTGTTACCGTTAATACTGTTGGAATACCCGGTGATTAAAATACAGTAGGACACGGTATTGCACCAATTATTGATTCTTACGTAAGAAGGCACTACTCAATAATTGTTACAGTAGTTACTGTTCAATATTTTATTTTATTGATTCAATAATTACTGCGTTGATATTTTATATTATTGTTGTTTCAATAATTGTTGCTGCACAGTATTTTTCATTATCAGATCAATAATTCATATTCTTTGAATAATATTATTAGATATCATTATTGGCAATGTCTAGAAAGTTCTGTCTAAGGAGAGGTTTGGTCATCTAATTGCGCGCTAGTAAGGAGAAATCATTATTGGAAAGCCCTCTCTTTCTTGGGAACGGCCTGGTTGTCATAAATGTGATTCTGTAATATTAATTGTGAATAATTAATTATTGATTCATATGATAAGGAAATATTTATTTTATGTGGATATAAATGAGGGATATATTTTTGTGGTTAAAAATGAAGGAGTTAATATTGAGGTATTTTATCAGTATTTTTGTCGGAATGGAGGTATTAAAAATCAAATTAAGGTTTTTGAGATATTTTGCGGGAGTTAGAATTTTTAATCCGACTGTTAGATCGTGGTAATTTTTGGATATGTTATACATATATAAGTTGAGTATATGTCCACAAATTTTGAACCGTTGAAAATGAACGTATGATTTGTTATGAATTTTACGAGATGACTGGTTTAGAAATTGTTGAATTTTCGGAGTTTATCATTTTGGTGGAAAATTTTAGAATTGGTGGGCCCCACTCTTGGTTGGTGAAGAAATGTGCTGAGATTTTTATTCAAATGTGGTGGGTGGAAATATTAATAGGTAAAGCCATCAGGTTGTAGGTCAAGTCTGCTTTGGCGTGCTAACAATTTCCTATAAATAGAGGGCTAAGTTAGAATTGAAAATCACACCAGAAACAAGTTTTCTCTCTTTCTCTCTCTAGATTATTGAGTATATTTTGTGAGTATTTAGATACTTTGTGAGTTTCTATTCATCAGTGCAAGTTTTTTTCAGCCTTATACCGATATTCCAATAAGAAGTACTGGTATTTTGAGGTAAGGGATATTATTTTCTTCTTAAATGATATTATTTTCTTCAATATCATTATACTGAAATATTGATATGAGTTTTTTTATCAAATTTGGAACTTTTTGTGTCGGGGTTACTATTCACGTATACGACACTATTCACGAATACGACACTATTCACCGAAAAATAAAATTTTCTCTTTTTGTCCAAGATGTCTATTATGGTTACTATCTTTGATTGTATCCATGTTTTGATCTTTATTTTTGAATTCTGCTTCACAATTGATTATTATGAAGTATTATTGATCTTGGATAAACTGTTATACGAATCCCTACTATTTGTCCTTCTGTCTTACTGGATTCGTTTTCTTTAAGATATTTTTTATCATCCTCAGTCCTAAATGATGTTATTACTGAATATCTTTGGCCTGTAGTGCAAAGATGTATGATTACCTGATGAATATCTTTGGCCTGTAGTGCAAAGATGAACAAGTGTTGAGATGAACATGACTGACTGGTGATACAAATGAATATCTTTGGCCTGTAGTGCAAAGATGAATATTTGGTTAAAGATGATTATTAATTGATGTTACAGGGATAAAATATTGATGATGGACTTTTAAATCTTAGAAGATAGTAGAATTCATTCTCTACTTGACTCTTCTAATGGTTTGCTGTTTCCGCTGCAGTTGTTGATCAAGGCGGAAACGTGGGTCAAGCAAATTACCAAGATATTCGATGTCTTGGGATGCATAGAGGAACAGAAGGTTCCATTCACCACCTTTATATTCCGCGGTGAGGCAGACTACTGGTGGGAGTCTGTGAAGCGTACCCAGCCTGACACACTCAACATGTCCTGGGAAATATTTCAAAAACTGTTTAATGACAAGTACTTTCCTGAAAGTATTCGTCATAAGAAGGAGGTAGAGTTTATTAGACTGGAACAAAATAACATGACGGTGTCCCAGTACGAGGCGAAGTTTGTAGAGTTATCCAGGTTTGTACTTCATTTGGTCGAGAATGAGGAACATGTTGTTTCTGAGAGGTTTAAAACCCGAGATTCGGCAATATCTTATCTCTCATAAATTTTCTTTATATTCAGATGTTGTAAACAGGGCTCAATTATTAGAGCGAGATAATGAGTATGTGCAACCGAGGGACCACAACCAGGGTCATACCGGTGGCGGCAGTCATCGAAGCAATGAAAACCAGCAGGAAGGAAAACATTCGGACAAAAATGGTAACCACTCTGGTGGTAATCGTGGCCGTAATAATAGAAGGAGCGAGTCGGGAGGAGATTTCAAGAAGAGAAGGTACAACAATGATAACGTGAAGACGTCAGCATAAACATCAACTGCTTTTAGGGGAGGAGAACGAGCACTGGTCGTTTGTTACAAATGCGGGAAGGAGGGACACATCAGCCCAAACTGCCCACAACAGTTCAAGGTATGTTATAACTGTGGAAAGGAAGGTCATATAGCTAAAGATTGTCTTGTTACGAAACCAAGTTCAACGGGGATAGTGACTCCGAAGGCTGTTCCGGACAAGTCAAAATCGGTGGTTCTTGGAAGGGCGTTTGTCGTGACTGCCCAAAACGCGAGGAACCCAAACGATAGGTGATCACGGGTATGCTAATCATAAACTCTTGCAAAATTTATACCTTATTAGATACCGGTTCTACCCATTCTTTTATCTCTCCTGCTTGTGCTCAACGTTTAAACTTGACTCCGGAGAAATTAGACTTTGACCTATCTGTGGAAACTCCGTTAGGAGAAACTTTCGTTACATCTACTGTTTATAAATCTTGCTTGATTCAAGTTGGTATCATCACATTACCTGCCGATCTTATTTCGTTGAAAATTCTTGCATTTGATGTGATTTTAGGGATTGATTGGTTAACCACGCATCATGCTAAAATTGATTATTTTCGTAAGGTTGTTAGTTTTCATATTCCTAACCAACCTGTTATGCGAATTCAAACAACTAAACCATTAAAGTCGATCACTGTCATTTCAAGCCATAAAGCTATTCGTTTATTGAAAAATGGATGTCAAGCTTTCTTAGCCCATGTCACGAACTTGAACAAAAACACGTTAGATTTGGATAAAATTTCTGTTGTTAATGAATTTCCTGACGTATTTCCTGAAGAACTTCCCGGTCTATCCCCAGAACGTGAAGTTGAATTCTTTATTAACCTTGAATCTGGTACAAATCCCATTTCTAAAATCCCATATCGAATGACTTCTATTGAACTTCAGGAGTTAAAGGTTCAACTACAGGAGTTGTTGGACATCGATTTTATTCGTCCTAGTACATCTCCTTGGGGTGCTCCTGTGTTATTTGTAAAGAAGAAAGACGGGAGTATGCGACTTTATATCGACTACCGAGAATTGAATCATGTCACTATCAAGAATAGGTATCCGCTACCTCGCATTGATGACCTGTTTGACCAGTTGCAAGGAGCACAATTCTTTTCAAAGATCGATCTTCGTTCTGGATATCATCAGCTGAAGATTAAAACTGAGGATATTCCAAAGACTGCCTTCAGAACTCGGTACGGGCATTATGAATTCTTAGTCATGTCTTTTGGATTGACTAATGCTCCTGCTGCCTTCATGGATATGATGAACCGTGTATTCAAAGAATATTTAGATCAGTTCGTTGTTGTCTTTATTGATGACTTCCTCATCTATTTCAAAAGTCGTGAAGATCATGAGCGCCATTTGAAGCTGGTACTACAAAGGCTTCGTGAAAACAAGCTATATGCCAAATTAAAGAAATATGAGTTCTGGCTTGAGGAAGTAGCATTTCTTGGGCACGTGGTGTCAAAACATGGAGTATCTATCGACCCGGCGAAGATTGAAGCCATACAAAGTTAGGAGCAACCGAAGTCGGTGACCGAAGTACGTAGTTTTCTGGGCTTAGCTGGGTATTATCGGAGATTCGTGGAAGGATTTTCTAGAATCGCTACTCCATTAACTCAGCTGACTCGGAAGGATACAAAATTCGGTTGGAGCGAGGATTGTGAGAAGAGTTTTCAAGAACTTAAGAGGAGACTCATTTCGGCACCTGTTCTGACAATACCATCTGGTTCGGATGGATTTGTTATCTACAGCGATGCTTCAGGCAAAGGGTTAGGATGTGTTCTCATGCAATATGGGAAAGTCATAGCCTATGCCTCGCGACAACTCAAAGAATATAAGAGGAATTATCCTACTCATGATTTGGAGTTGGCAGCAGT
Organism: Panax notoginseng; assembly: GCA_016801055.1. Lineage (NCBI taxonomy): Eukaryota > Viridiplantae > Streptophyta > Magnoliopsida > Apiales > Araliaceae > Panax > Panax notoginseng. The sequence continues at coordinate 213,961,577 of CM029015.1, read as the reverse complement.
CGTTTTCGCGTTGAAGATTTGGAGACACTACCTGTATGGGGAGAAAGTGGAGATCTATACGGATCATAAAAGCCTCAAATATTTCTTCACCCAAAAGGAACACAACATGCGGCAATGACGTTGGCTTGAGCTGTTGAAAGATTACGATCATACCATCCAATATCATCTTGGAAAAGCGAACGTAGTAGCTGACGCATTGAGTAGAAGATTATATGCAGGTACGAGTGCAATGTTGTTAACACAAAGGTCCATTTTGTATGATTTGCAAATGATGGAGATAGAGATGAAGGCTCCAAGTACCCACATGATGGTATCAAATATACGAGTAGAACCGACTTTAATCGATAAAGTTAAAGCTGCTCAAGCTACGGACATGGAGCTGATGCGTATGAAGAAGAAAGTGTAAGAAGGTGCTATTCCAGAAGCAAGAATCGATGAAGAAGGAATACTTTGAGTCAACTCCAGACTTTGTGTTCCTAACGATTTTGACTTGAAGCATAGAATCATGATGGAGGCACACAACACACCATTTGCAATTCATCCTAGGAGTACCAAAATGTATCATGATCTTTGACATACATTTTGGTGGAGCAATATGAAAAGAGAGATCGCGGAGTTTATCTCGAGGTGTTTAACTTGTCAACGTGTAAAAGCGGAGCATCAAGTACCAAAGGGTCCATTGCAACAACTTGAGATTCTAAAATAGAAGTGGGAACACATTACTATGAATTTCGTTACGGGTCTTCCCAAGGTTTCTCAAGGCTTAGATACGATTTGTGTCATTGTTGATAGATTAACCAAGTCTGCCCATTTCTTGCCTATACGTGAGACTTATTCCCTTGAACGTCTTACTCGTATGTACGTGAATGAGATTATGAGATTGCATGGCATGTCAGTATCCATAGTTTCGGATCGTGACCCAAGATTCACTTCACAATTTTGGGTTAGCTTGAAGAAAGCTATGGGCACAGATTTACGATTTAGTTCAGCATACCATCCTTAAACGGACGGGCAATCAGAGAGGACTATTCAAACCCTTGAAGATCTATTAAGACTCTGTGTTCTAGATTTCAAAGGAAGTTGGGATAAGTACTTGTCACTGGTGGAATTCTCCTACAACAACAGTTATCAGGCAAGTATAGGTATGACTCCATTTGAAGCCTTGTATGGACGAAAGTGTCGTTCTCCAGTATGTTGGGACGAGGTGGGTGAAGCAACGTTGTTGTGACCAGAATTGGTACGCATAACTACAGAGAAGATCCAAACGATTCGACAACGTATACAAACGTCACAGGATTGACAAAAGAGTTATGCAGATCTTCATCGGAAGGATGTAGAATTTAGTATTGGGGATCATGTATTGGTACGTGTTGCACCATGAAAAGGAGTTACAAGAATTGGGAAGAGAGGAAAGCTCAATCCACGATTTGTTGGTCCATTTGAAATTATTGACCGAATAGAAAATGTGGCTTATCGACTCGCATTACCTCCAAGCATGTCTCTTGTTCATAATGTTTTTTACATATCTGTGCTTCGTAAATATGTGAAAGACCTGAACCACATAATTGAGTTAGAACCAGACGAGATAGCCGAAGATTTAACGTACGAGGAGGTACCTGTTAAGATCTTGGATAGGAAAGAGCATGTTCTACGCACGAAGGTTATACCACAAGTTAAGGTTTTGTGGAAAAACCATGCTATTGAAGAAATGACCTGGGAGTTAGAATCGAAAATGAAAGCGAGGTATTCTCACCTTTTCGAAACACCAGGTACGTACATCAATTTCGAGGACGAAATTTTATAAGGAGGGGAGGTTGTAAGACCCCAACTTATTAATAAATGAAATTAAATTTTCTCTATTTATTATTTTGAAATAGAAAGGGTTGATTTGATTAATGTGGTTAGTTATGGGTAAAATGCGCAAATATTTCAAATAAGCAAGTGGTTATAAAATATTCATTTTTGGTTGGTGAATATTCGTTTGGTCGTGGAATATTCTTGCTGTCAGGGAATATTCGTACGACGGCGCAGCTTTGTGTGGGTCCCATAACGGAAAGCGATTGGATGCAGAAAACGACAAGTATAAGTTGTTTATAATTAACGGCGTAGTTGTTACCGTTAATACTATTGGAATACCCGGTGGTTAAAATACAGTAGGACACGGTATTGCACTAATTATTGATTCTTACGTAAGAAGGCACTACTCAATAATTGTTACAGTAGTTACTGTTCAATATTTTATTTTATTGATTCAATAATTGCTGCGTTGATATTTTATATTATTGTTGTTTCAATAATTGTTGCTGCACAGTATTTTCCATTATCAGATCAATAATTCATATTATTTGAATAATATTATTAGATAGCATTATTGACAATGTCTAGAAAGTTCTGTCTAAGGAGAGGTTTGGTCATCTAATTGTGCGCTAGTAAGGAGAAATCCTTATTGGAAAGTCCCCTCTTTCTTGGGAACGGCCTAGTTGTCATAAATGTGATTCTGTAATATTAATTGTGAATAATTAATTATTGATTCATATGATAAGAAAATATTTATTTTACGTGGATATAAATGAGGGATATATTTTTGTGGTTAAAAATGAAGGAGTTAATGTTGAGGCATTTTATCAGTATTTTTGTCGGAATAGAGGTATTAAAAATCAAATTAGGGTTTTTGAGATATTTTGCGGGAGTTATAATTTTTAATCCGACCGTTGGATCTTGGTAATTTTTGGATATGTTATACATATATAAGTTGAGTATATGTCCACAAATTTTGAACCGTTAAAAATGAACGTATGATTTGTTATGAATTTTACGAGATGACTGGTTCAGAAATTGTTAAATTTTTAGAGTTTATCATTTTGGTAGAAAATTCTAGAATTGGTGGGGCCCCACTCTTGGTTGGTGAAGAAATGTGCTGAGATTTTTATTCAAATGTGGTGGGTGAGAATAGTAGCAGGTAAAGCCATCAGGTTGCAGGTCAAGTCTGCTTCGACGTGCTAACAATTTCCTATAAATAGAGGGCTAAGTTAGAATTGAAAATCATACCAGAAACAAGTTTTCTCTCTTTCTCTCTCTAGATTATTGAGTGTATTTTGTGAGTATTTAGATACTTTGTCAGTTTCTATTCATCAGTGCAAGTTTTCTTCAGCCATATACCGATAATTCAATCAGAAGTACTAGTATTTTAAGGTAAGGGATATTATTTTCTTCTTAAATGATATTATTTTCTTCAATATCATTATGCTGAAATATTGATGAGTTTTTTTTATCAAATTTAGAACTTTTTGTGTCGGAGTTACTATTCACGTATACGGTACTATTCACGTATACGACACTATTCACGAATACGACACTATTCACCGAAAAATAAAATTTTCCCTTTTTATCCAAGATGTCAATTATGGTTACTATCTTTGATTGTATCCATGTTTTGATCTTTATTTTTGAATTCTGCTTAACAATTGATTATTATGAAGTATTATTGATCTTGGATAAACTGTTATACGAATCCCTACTATTTGTCCTTCTGTCTTACTAGATTCGTTTTCTTTAAGATATTTTTCATCATCCTTAGCCCTAAATGATGATATTACTGAATATATTTGGCCTGTAGTGCAAAGATGTATGATTACCTGATGAATATCTTTGGCCTGTAGTGCAAAGATGAACAGGTGTTGAGATGAACATGACTGACTGGTGATACAAATGAATATCTTTTGCCTGTAGTGCAAAGATGAATATTTGGTTAAAGATGATTATTAATTGATGTTACAGGGATAAAATATTGATGATGGACTTTTAAATCTTAGAAGATAGTAGAATTCATTCTCTACTTGACTCTTCTAATGGTTTGCTGTTTCCGCTACAGTTGTTGATCTAAAACTTGTTGTCGATTATATTCTATCAGATTTTTCCCTGTTGAATACTAATGATAATTTGTTGTATATTATCTTAGTCACAATATTCTTTACTGGGCTAGTTGAGCTCACCCTTTTCCTTTTTGTTCCATTTTTCTTCTCAAGAGGTGAGAATATAGCAGGATCTAGTTGGGGTATGGAGTGATGGTTCTAGAAAGATATTTTAGCAGTCCTCACTATTTCTGTAAAATAGTGTTTGAATAATTGTAATGAGGACTTATTTGAGTGTGGATATTGTCTAGAAGACAATATTTGTATTCAAACTCAGAGTTTTGGGTTGTTGTATTTTACACAACAATTGTATTAATGAAGTTGTAGTTATTTCTGTACCAAGTTTTTGGCGACTCATAATGGGTGATGTATACCTATTTTGGGGACGTCACACCGATGACAGCAGTAATCAGAACAACGATAACCAGCGGAGAAAGAAAAATACGGACAAGGGCGGCAACCACTCTGGTGGTAATCATGGCCATAAAAATAGAAGAAGCGAGTCGGGGGGAGATTTTAAAAAAAAAGATTCAATAATGACAATGCGTCAGCACCAGCAGCAACTGGTTCTAAGGGAGGAGAACGACCACCGGCCGTATGCTATAACTGTGGGAAAGAATGACATATCAGTCCAAACTGCCCACAACAGTTTAAGGTATGTTATAATTATGGAAAGGAAGGACATATCGCTCGAGACTGCACTGTAGCGAAACCAAGTCCAACGGGGATGGTGACTCAAAAGGCTGTCCCAGAAAAGTCAAAGTCAACGGTTCTTGGAAGAGTGTTTGTCGTGACTGGTCAAAATGCAAGGAACCCAAACGAGGTGATCACATGTAAGCTAATCATAAATTCTTGCGAAGTTTATAAATTACTAGATACCGGTGCTACCCATTCATTTATCTCTCCTGCTTGTGCTCAACGTTTAAACTTGACTCCGGAGAAATTAGACTTTGACCTATCTGCGGAGACTCTGTTAGGAGAAACTTTCATCACATCCACTGTTTATAAATCTTGTTTGATCCAAGTTGGCACCATCACATTACCTGTTAACCTTATCTCTTTAAAGATACTTGCTTTTGATGTGATTTTAGGGATTAATTGGTTAACTGCTCATCATGCCAAAATTGATTATTTTCGTAAGGTTGTTAGTTTTCATATTCCTAATCAATATGTTGTTCAAATTCAAGCAACTAAACCACTAAAATCAATCACTGTTGTTTCAAGTCATAAAGCCATTCGTTTATTAAAAAACGGATGTCAAGCTTTCTTAGCCCATGTTATGGATTTGAATAAAGACACGTCAGATTTGAATAATAATCCTGTTGTTAGTGACTTTTCTGATGTATTTCTTGAAGAACTTCCCGGTCTACCCCCAGAATGTGAAGTTAAATTCTTTATTGATCTTGAACCTGGTACAAAGCCCATTTCTAAAATCCCATATCAAATGGCTCCTATTGAACTTCAGGAGTTAAAGGTCCAACTACAGGAATTGTTGGACATCGGTTTCATTCGTCCTAGTACATCTCTTTGGGGTGCTCCTGTTTTATTCGTAAAGAAGAAAGATGGGAGTATGCGACTTTGTATTGACTACCGGGAATTAAACCATGTCACTATCAAGAATAGGTATCTGCTACCTCGTATTGATGACCTGTTTGACCAGTTACAAGGAGCACAATTCTTTTCAAAGATCGATCTTCGTTCTGGATATCATCAGCTAAAGATTAGAACTGAGGATATTCCAAAGACTGCCTTTAGAACTCGGTACGGGCATTATGAATTCTTAGTCATGTCTTTCGGATTGACTAATACTCCTGCGGCTTTCATGGATATGATAAACCGAGTGTTCAAGGAATATTTAGATCAGTTCGTTGTTGTCTTTATTGATGACATCCTCATATATTCCAAAAGTCGTGAAGATCATGAGCACCATTTGAAGCTGGTACTCCAAAGGCTTCGTGGAAATAAGCTTTATGCCAAGTTGAAGAAATGCGAGTTCTGGCTTGAGGATGTAGCATTCATTGGGCACGTGGTGTTAAAACATAGAGTATCTGTTGACCCGACAAAGATTAAAGCAATACAAAGTTGGGAGCAACTAAAGACGGTGACCGAAGTACGTAGCTTTTTGGGCTTAGCTAGTTATTATCGGAGATTCGTGGAAGGGTTTTCTCGAATCGCTACTCCGTTAACTCAGTTGACTCGAAAGGATACAAAATTCGTATGGAGCGAGGAATGCGAAAAGAATTTTCAAGAGCTCAAGAGGAGACTCATTTCGGCACCTGTTCTGATAATACCATCTGGTTCGGATGGATTTGTTATCTACAGCGATGCTTCGGGCAAAGGGTTAGGATGTGTTCTCATGCAACATGGGAAAGTCATAGCCTATGCCTCGCGACAACTTAAAGAATATGAGAAAAATCATGATCTAGAGTTGGTAGCAGTCGTTTTCGCGCTAAAGATCTAGAGGCACTATCTATATAGGGAGAAAGTGGAGATATATTCAGATTATAAAAGCCTCAAATATTTCTTCACCCAAAAGGAACTCAACATGCGGTAACGACGTTGGCTCGAGTTGTTGAAAGATCATATGCGGGAATGAGTGTGATGTTGGAAAAGTGAACGTGGTAGCTGACGCGTTGAGTAGAAGATCATATGAGGGAATGAGTGTGATGTTGTCAACACAAAGGCCCATTTTGGGTGATTTACAAAAGATGAAGATAGAATTCAAGACTCCGGGGACCCATGTGATGATGTCAAATATATGCATAGAACCAACTTTAATCGATAAAGTTAAGGTTGCTCAAGCCACAGACCCAGAGCTGATGCACATGAAGAAGAAAGTACAAGAAGGTGTTATCCCAGAAGCAAGAATCGATGAAGAAGGAATACTTAGAGTCAACTCCAGACTTTGTGTTCCTAACGACTCTGTCTTGAAACATAGAATCATGATGGAGGCACACAACACACCGTTTGTAATTCACCCTGGAAATACCAAAATGTATCGTGATCTTTGACATACATTTTGCTGGAATAATATGAAGAGAGAGATTGCGAAGTTTATCTCAAGGTGTTTAACTTGTCAACATGTAAAGGCGGAGCATCAAGTGCCTAAGGGTCCATTGCAACCACTTGAGATTCCGAAATGGAAGTGGGAACACATTACCATGGATTTCGTTACAGGTCTTCCCACGGTTTCTTAAGGCATAAATACTATTTGGGTTATTGTTGATAGATTAACTAAGTCTGCTCATTTCTTGCCGATACGGGAGACTTATTTCCTTGAACGTCTTGCTCGTATGTACGTAAATGAGATTGTGAGATTGCATGGCATGCCAGTATCCATAGTTTCAGATCGTGACCCAAGATTCACTTCACGATTTTGGGTTAGCTTGCAAAAAGCTATGGACACAAATTTACGATTCAGTTCGACATACCATCCTCAAACGAACGGACAATCAGAGAGGACTATTCAAACTCTTGAAGATCTATTAAGACTCTGTGTCTTAGACTTCAAAGGGAGTTGGAATAATTATTTACCATTGGTGGAGTTCTCTTACAACAACGGTTATCAGGCAAGTATAAGGGTGGCTTCATTCGAAGCATTATATGGACGAAAGTGTCGCTCTCCAATATGTTGGGATGAGGTGGGTGAAGCAACATTGTTGGGACCCGAGTTGGTACGTATTACTACGAAAAAGATCCAAATGATTCGACAACGTATACAAACGGCACAAGATTGACAAAAGAGTTATGCGGATCTTCATCGAAAGGACGTGGAATTTAGTATTGGGGATCATGTATTGTTGCGTGTTGCTCCATAGAAGGGAGTTACAAGATTTGGGAAGAGAGGAAAGTTCAATCCATAATTTATTGGTCCATTTCAAATTCTTGACCGAGTAGGAAATGTGGCCTAGAGACTCGCGTTACCTCCAAGTATGTCTCATGTTCATAATATTTTTCATATATCTGTGCTACGTAAATATGTGAAAGACCCAAACCACGTTATTGAGTTAGAACCGGACGAGATAGCCGAAGACTTAACGTACGAAGAGGTACCTGTCAAGATCTTGGATAGGAAAGAGCATGTCTTACGCACAAAGGTCATACCACAAGTCAAAGTTTTGTGGAGGAACCATGCTATAGAGGAAATGACCTGAGAATTAGAAACAGAAATGAAAGCGAGGTATCCTCACCTTTTCGAAACACCAGGTACGTATGTCAATTTCGAGGACGAAATTTTATAAGAAGGGGAGGTTGTAAGACCCCAACTTATTATTAATGAAATTGAATTTCCTCTATTTATTATTTTGAAATAGTAAGGGTTGAATTGATTAATGTGGTTAGTTATGGGTAAAATGCGCAAATATTTTAAATAAGCAAGTGGTTATAAAATATTCATTGTTGTCGGGGAATATTCTTACTGTCGGAGAATATTCGTACGACGGCGCAGCCTTGTGTGGGCCCCATAATGGAAAGTGATTGGATGAAGAAAACGACAAGTATAAGTTGTTTATAAATAACGGCGTAGTTGTTACCGTTAATACTGTTGGAATACCCAGTGGTTAAAACACAGTAATACGCGTTGTTGCATAGTAGCACACGGTATTGCACCAATTATTGATTCTTACGTAAGAAGTCACTACTCAATAATTGTTACAGTAATTACTGTTTAATAGTTTATTTTATTGATTCAATAATTGCTGCGTTGATATTTTATATTATTATTATTTTAATAATTGTCACTGCACAATATTTTTCATTATTGGAGCAATAATTCATATTATTTAAATAATATTATTAGATAACATTATTGGCAATGTCTATAAAATTCTGTCTAAGGAGAGGTTTCGTCACCTAATTGCGCGCCAGCAAGGAGAAATCCTTATTGGAAAGCCCCCTCTTTCCTGGGAACGACCTGGTTGTTAGTATTGTGATTCTATAATATTATTTGTGAATAATTAATTATTGATTTATATGATAAAGAAAATACTCATTTTATGTGGATATAGATGGAGAAAATTTTCTTATGTGACAATTGTTGAAAATTGATATTTTATCTTTTTTGATAAAAAATAGTATTATATTTTAATAATATAATAATGATGATATTTTTATAATGAATGTGTGATATATGAATAAATGAGGAGAAAAAAGTAATTTTGTTACTAAAAATATTTAAAACATATTTTTCATGTTTGTGGACCCCATTTCTTGACTAAAATTTGATTATAGCTTGTAAAATCGTCCGTATGTGGATTTCGGTCAATTTCTGTTTGGAATTTGGAAAAATTTAAACTTACAAAGTTGTAGAAAATTGAATTTGCTATGGAATGGACATAAGATTTGATTTTTTCTGATAAAAGAGCTATTTATTGTGAATTATTGAAATTTCAGAATAATTGATTTTATTTTTTTAATTTTTTTTGGAGTTTTAAATGATTTTTATATGAAAAACGTTTTTGGTGAGTTGGCACATGTGTGGCTGATGTTTTGGATCAGTGGAGGTGTGCGTAGGAATTTATAATATATATATATATATATATATATATATTAATATTTTATTAAATTTTCTGCTTTGATGTTCTAAGCATTTTTCTATAAATAGGGTGTTTAGATTAAAATTGAAAATCACACCAGAAACTAAAGTTTTCTCTCTCTTTCTCTCTCTATACTATCGAGCGTATTCTTGTGAGTATTTTGATACTTTGAGTGTTGCTATATGATGTGAGTTCCCTTCAGTACTATATCCAGTATTCCAGCTAGAAGTATTGTCTTTTCTGAGGTAAATGATATTTTTTTTAAATGATATTATTTCTTTCAATATCATTATGCCGAAATATTGATCTGAATTTTTATCAAATTTGAAACTTTTTGTGTCGGGTTACTATTTACGTATACGACACTATTCACGTCTATGGCACTACTCACGAATACGACACTATTCACCGAAAAATTAAATTTTTATTTTTGTCTAAGATATCTATTATGGATACTAGCATTGATTGTATCCATGTTTTGATCATTCTTGAATTTTACTTCGCTACGATTATTTATGAAGTATTTTTGAACTCAGATTGTTTAAAGTACGAATCCTTAATACTTGTTTTTTTGTTTCACTGGATTCGTTTTCTTTAAAAGATTTTTCATCATCCTCAGTCCTAAATGATGATATAACTGAATATCTTTGGCATGTAGTGCAAAGATGAATAATTTTCTGATAAATATCTTTGGCCCGTAGTGCAAAGATGAACAGGTATTTAGATGAACATGACCAACTGATGAATATCTTTGGCCTGTAGTGCAAAGATGAACATTTGATTCCAGATATATATATTGATTGATGTTACAGGGATAAAATATCGATAATGGATTTTTAAATTCATAGATGATAGTAGATTTCATTCTCTACTTAACTCTTCTAATGAATTATTATTTCTGCTGCGAATATTAATTTAAAACTTGTTGTCTATTGTATTCTATCAGATTTTTCCCTGTTGAAGACTAACGATAATTTGTTCTATATTATCTTAGTCATAATATTCTTTACTGGACTGGTTGAGCTCAACCTTTTCTTTTTTATTCCATTTTTCTTCTCAGGAGATGAGAATGTAGCAAGTACTAGTCGGGGTATGGAATGATGGTTCTAGAAAGTTGTTTTGTAGTCCTCACCTTTTTTGTAAAATAATGTATCAATATTTGTAATGAGGACTTATTTGGGTGTGAATATTGTCTAGATGACAATATTTGTATTTAAACTCACAGTTTATGTGTTGTATTAATAAAGTTGTAGTTGTTTCTGTACCATGTTATTGACAATTCAAAATGGGTGATGTATGACGCCCCCAATTTCAGGTTACCTGACCCCCGAGTTTGGTACTCACGATCCACAATATAAATAACATCTAACTACCCATTTATTTATGAATAGAAATACACACTTCATTAACTGATATTATTAATACATTATCCCAGGTTATCTAACTATAACTTTATAAACATACCCCTTAGATATACAAAAAGGGTTTATAAATACAACATATATAATATTGTTTAACACGACTATTCCAGCAAAACACCTTTGCCCTTGTTCTTCTATGCCCTTCCGGCTTCTTCGTTCTTAGCTGAAATATTTTATTTAAGCAAGGGTGAGCAACAAATTTACCCCGCAAGTTAAGACATAGAATGAATGTATAAGAATCAAGAATAACAGACTATCTATTCGATAGAATGATACCAAAGTTCGGAGAACTTTGAAATAGCTGAACAAATCTTTAATCACTAACAAGTCTTCTCGCATTCTATGCAATACAATAATCTGATAATGAAATTGTACAATGCTTTCAAAGTTTCTACGATATACTTTGAATAATCAAGAATCAATTCTACGCAATAACAAGGTGGAATATTTTCCAGATTTATGCTGAGCGATCTATTGGATCTTGAACTTCTCTTCTCGAGTAATTATATCAAAGATTTACTTTGATATACTCAGGTGTATCAGACAACCATAAAGATTAAATCATACCCCACATCAAGTATATAAAGTGATCAGCTTCATTATACCATATATTATATATAATACTTACACGCGCGCAACAACCGAATATACAACCACAAGGTTCCCTTTATATAAAAAGGTTGTTCTTCTCAGTCTTACAAACAGATTTTGAATCTTAATAACGAAATAATGTGATTTCAATACCTATTCTTTTTCTCGATCTAGCCGAAATAATTATCATTGACCTGTCAATAATAATTGAGTTCTCTTCTCGACCCTATTAAGTTTCAACAAAAGTTCGTCTAGCCAGAACAATTAGCTAAGACATATCTCAATACGATTTAACAATAGACATAATTTAACTGCATGTATTACTCATGTCATAGAACATATATACATCAACAGATTAGTCCGAGTACATCATAATTCCCAGATTCAGTCCGGTCAAAGCCTGTCAGAAGGCTTATTCTTACGTTTTTTGGAAATTCCAGAAAACAACAATCGTGATCGGATGGCCTAGTTTGACCATTCACTACACTCGATCTGTTGATTGTTTAAAGGATCTAAAGCCATGGATATATAGTACACATAGCAGGGTACAAACTAGATATAAACAAGTCATCAGAACACATAAAATTTGACAGATCTTGAACTTGGAAAATGTTGTCAGACACTGATATTGAGTTTCTGGGTTACCCAGACCCAGAAACTCTTGGTCATGCTCGGTCAACTGGGTTTGACCAATAATAACTTGAAATCTGGACATGGAATAGCTATGATTCCACTTCCAGATCACAGTCCTCATGTCATACTACATATCTAAAACATAAAACACTACAAATCAAAAACAGACAAAGATTTAAGACCGCTGACATATGCTTGTTAGACTACTTTCTAGGGTTCTTAGGCAGTTTTGAAAAACTTGGTTTTAAGGCCTTTTGATGCCATATATCTATGATATATCATCATAGATCATCATAAAACATCTTCTATCAAGCATCTAAACGCATAAACATGAATTCTTTCTTAGCATACAAGATCAAAGGTGTGTTTAGGGTTTCACCTTTCTAGTTTAATCTTTGATCCTAGCTCTTCTTAACTGATCTTAGTGATCTAGAGGCTTGATGAGTGACTGAATCACTTAGGATTTTCGGAGGTTTGGAGAGAGAGAGAGAGAGTTGGTTAAGTGTTTGAGAGAAAAATGACCAAGTTAATGAACTTTCTGTCTCTTTATATCTTTAGATTTGATACAATGTATCTATGTAATGCAAAGTGGCATATAAAATCAGATATATTGTATTGATTTTCCAGCACATCCCTTACCTAATGTGATGAGTCATGCAATTCTAGAAAAACATTTAGCTTACAAGTTAAGTTAAAGGGTAATTTGGTCTTTTTGCTTACAATTTTAATGGTATCTTTGTCATTTTATCCTAACCCTTAGGGTTTTACCCTAAGGTTAAAAAAATAATAAATTTCTAGAATTTCTAATTCGATTTTAAAATAGAAATTAAGCTTTCTAATATTGGAAATTAGGGTTTCCTAATCATATTAAGATTCCTAATTAATCATTAGGGTTTACTATGTTTATATCCTATCCGATCAATCATTGATCATAAATTTTATACAGTACAAACACGTACTAATTATTGTATTTTCCACCGAATCACTATCCGAACTAGGGTTAGGGTTTTTATTCTCTGTTTAGCACAACTCTACTCCTATTTCCCAGAATACACAAATTGACCACTTCTCTTAGACTCGTATCACAGATACTCAGCACAATATTGATAGTCAATATCAATATTAAATAAATAAAAATTATTTGTAAAATTTGAATTATTCGAAATCCTAGGTTATCACAGTTACAAAATCTCCTTTAATATATTTTGAACAGTTACAAAATCTCCATGAATAAATTAATATGTATATTTTTATTTTTATTTAACTTTGTAATATTTTATTTTGAATAAAATAAAACAATCCCCCACATATTACAAATTAGTAAAAATATAAAATTAGATAAACAAATAAGGAATATAAGAGTGCAACACATTAACACTGGCGTCTTTTGGACTATGAACCAATGTATAGAGTGAATAGAACTTGATTCACAGGAATTTGGTGAAATGAAAATTTCTATGAACCTTTTTCCTTATTATGAATCAGTAATCATATTACTCACACTACAAACTTTAATTGAAGCTGTTCTACGCGATTTAGCACATTTTGGCCTTACGCCATACCTGAAATTCATGAGCGCTCTAGAAAACCTGCCTTGTTTTCATAAGAGGCGGCCCCACCTCTACACTCATATAGGTGTTTTCATCAAATGTGTTCTACAGTTAAACACATCACCCAACAGAACTATGAAAATCATTAAGAGTATATAACTCAACCTTTAACACTGTAGAATTACACTATTCTACATCATAGGGATGAACTCAAATATGTATAAAATGGATAGTGTCTCAACCAATCAACCAATGACTTGTTGTTACCCATATGAACCTACTTCATGGGATTACCATTCATATAGGTTGGGTTACCATTACTGTTGATTTCTGTAATAGACATGAGTCTCATCCCCCTCAATGTATTGCTCACTAGCCTCTTGCTTAGTGGTTTTGTCAGAGGATCCACAAGATTTAACTCTGACCGAACCAAGTTAAGGGATATAATCCCATCACTTAACAGTTGTCTCACAATATTATGTCTTAGGCGTATATGCCTACTCTTGCAATTATAGCTCTTATTCTTAGCTCTGCCTATAGTAGCTTGGCAATCACAATGTAGAGACACAGATGGAACTGGTCTCGTCCACAAGGGAATATTTCTCATAAGATTTCTGAGCCACTCTGCTTCAGAACTTACCTTCTCTAAGGCAATAAACTCAGACTCCATAGTAGACCGAGCTATACAAGTTTGTTTAGTAGACTTCCAAGAAAATGATCCTCCTCTTAAAATAAATATGTAGCAACTCGTGGATTTGATTTCATCTAAATCAGAGATCTAGTTGGCATCACTATAGCCCTTAAGAACTGTAGGATTATCGTAGTAATATAAACCAAATCCAATAGTACCTCGCAGATACTTGAGTATTCTACATAATGCAGTCCAATGATCCTTACTAGGATTATGAGTGTATCTGCTTAGTCTATTAACTGCATATGATATATCAGGTCTTGTGCAATTCGTAAGATACATTAAGCAACTTATGATTTGGGTATACTCAGTTTGAGACAACTTGGTCCCTCATGATTTTTTAAATGCAAACAAGAGTCGTACCAAGAAAACACTTAAGTAATGATTTTCATGGTCAAATTGACCATTTTTAAATTAATAAATCTTAAAAAATTCAAAATATACGCCAAGTGATTATGATCATAATAAACTATGGAGAATTTACTTCTAGTGTCAAGTTTCGTAATTTAAAAATTCTATATAAATATTTATAATTAATAATTTTAAAAATAGTCAATTTGACCATAAAAGTCAAATTAAGACGTCTATTATGGGACGTGTGGAGTATAAGGTTTATAGTGTTTTTTAAGTCATATCTTTGTTTGACTTTTCTAAACTTAGTTATATGTGTTCGTATTTGGAAATGATATATTTTGCGTCTTTATGTATTGATTTTTTTTGTTACTAGATAAATATGAGTTATAACTCTTTTAAAGATATATTTAATTTGGTGGGTCATCCTTATAATTATTATTGAGTTACTCCTCGAATCCTATTCAAAAAAGAATTATTATTATGGAAAGAAATTAGACGCCCTATTTTTAATAGGATATTTATTATATGATGGAGTCCAATTATGAGAAGTAATCTTATTTTTGGTAGGAGTTTTATTTTGTAAGTGTCTTATTTTGAATAGGAAGAGGAGACTTATGGGTACTCTATAAATAAAGTATTACGTTGAGTTGTTGAAGTGTAACACAATCAAAAGTCATGTAGCATCCTAAGAGTTGAGAGAGGGAGTGCATTAGTGAGTTTTGTGTGTGTAAGAGGGTTTTTGTAGTTTTTATATTCCGTGCAAAAAAGTTGTGTTATGGGTGCGGGAGGGTTTCACAGCTTTTTGTTCGTGCAAAAAATTATGTTGCGGTATTGTAGAACCTCAAGTTTTAGGGCGTAAAACTTGAGAGAATTATTGTAAGCCCATTATTTTGATATAGATGAGATTTAGTGTAAGACACCAACTTTTTATGAATAAAGATTTAATTTTTTCTAAATACTATTTTGAATAATAAGGTGTACTAATTTGATATAATGGTATAGTTATGGGTGATATGTGCAAATTTTGTAAAGTAAGCAAGTTGTCATAAAATATTCGATTGGTCGGAGAATATTCTCTTTATCGGGAATATTCGTACGATGGCACAATCATTAGTGGACTCCACATAACGGAATAACTGTCGGATATAAAAAGCGACAGAAATAATATTTTTATAAAAAAATAACGATAAAACATTTACTATTATACTGTTGAAATATTCAGTGATAAAAGTACAGTAATACGCATAGTTGTACAGTAGCACACGGTATTGCACAGTATCTTTGATTATTGATTCTTACGTAAGAAGTCACTCAGTTTAATTCAATAATTGTCACAGTAGTTGTTGCATAGTATCTCATATTATTGATTCAATTATTGTCACAGTATCATCTGCACAATATTTTATATTATTAAATCAATAATTGAGACGACACAGTTATTCATATTATTATTTGTATTATTGACAATGTCAAGAAAGTTCCGTCGAGGAAAGGGGTTAGGTTATTTAATTGTGCGCCTATAAGGAGAAATCCTTATCGGAAAGCCCCCTCTTTCCTAGGAATGATCTGGTTGTCAATATTGTGAGTTATAATATTAATGTTGAATAATTGTTGAAAGATTAAAAATGTATTTATTGAAGATAAGTAATTTGTGGTAAATATTTATTTAATTTTTGATATAAATAGAGGGGTTTATCATGAAGTATTTGTTATAAGTTTGACTTATTACATGGAACCCTACTTACTCATTTTTTTAAATGGCCAGTAGAAAGTTGTCTCAGTTTTATTTTATTATTATAATAGTAATAAAACAGAAAATTTTTTATATAAAACAGAATACTTTTTATAATATATATAAAGTTATTTATTTTATTAGATTATAATTAGAATATATTATATTATATATATAGTTTTTATTTTATTAGAATATTTTATTGCACAATAGTGAATAATAAAAATCAGAAAATCAACCGAATTCCCATGAGTTTTCTTTCTGTTCATCCGTGATTATTTTCTTAAATAGTGCCTTTGCCATTCTCCTATAAATAGGTTAATTAGTTAAGAAATGAAATTCACACCAGAATCAAAGAATTCTTCTTCTATAATACTGTGCGTATTTCTTTTAAGTATAAGGATACTTTGAGTATAGCAAATAGTGCAAGTTTTTCTCAAGAATATCTCCGCTATACTAGTAAGATTTAGTCTTCTACTAAGGTAAATGATATTATTTTCGTTCACTATTTGTAAGAGATATTATTTTCTTCCATACTCTATAATATATAAGTGATATTATTTCGTTTCATATTTCTAAATCTACATTTATTTTGATAAGTATTGCTTCTATAATCCATGAAACTAGTAGAATATTCCACTACATGAAAAAAACTTAAGTCCGACAGAATATTACCTCAGAAATAAGCCTATTCAGTCAGAAATAGATTATTTCCGACGAAAACTTCCGTCGGAACTTCGGTCGTATATATACGCGTCGAAGATAAGATCCGTCAAAAACTCCGTCGGAACTGTCTTATCTTCGACGAACTTATCACCGACGGAAATGCGTCGAAAATAAGCTATTTACGACTGAATAAATAGGACGAAACTTTTCGTCGAGTATAATATTTCTTATTTTCGACGGATCTATTCCCTTGGAAATAAGGTATTTTAGACTGAATATTAAAATAAACGGGTATTTATTTAAAATGGCTGATTATTAATTCCGACGAAATGTGCGTCGGAGATAACCTAGTTTCGACGGATATAGTCCCTCGGAATTAACTTATTTCCGACTGAAATTTAAATTATAACAATATTTAGTAAAAATTGGGTGATTAAAATCCGACGGAATATCCATCGAAAATACCTTATTCCGTCGAAAATAACTGTATTTTTTTTAAATACAGATTTGAAAAGTTCAGTTTTCAGGTGTTTAAACCCATTTATGTACCTGTAACCTGTCACAACCCAATACACAGTAATATAAACCTGTATCTCACATTCAAATATTCAACGTAACGCTAAAATGTAATATCCACCAAAACATAATATCCAACTCATTATCATTCACATACATTCACATTCACATTCAAATATCTACCAAAACGTAATCTTCAACTTATTATCATCAACACTACTGAGCTAACCAATTACAAATATAAGCTAATGTTCCATAAATGATAAACAATATAATTTACAATACAGACGTGCAATTAGACACTACATATACAAATGTTCTACAATAACATGAATATAAATGAACTATAAACTAGTAAAAGTATCATCATCGGGCGGAGGTGAACGACGTTGCTCTAGTGTATGGAAATCAGAGTCGTGCGCCCGCTCGTCATCGCCAGTCTGCTTGCCATCGCCACCCTATTGATAGAATCAAAAATATAAATCATTAGTCCGTGTATATATATGTGAGAATTAACAAGCTAGCTAGCCTTAATTAAAAAAACATAAACAATAAGAATACCTGAGTAGGTGGGGGCGGGCGAAAAGCCTCCTCCAAGAGGGTAATCACCATCCGGAGCATCTCGGCTCTCCAAGCGTCGAACTGCTCCCGTGGTAATCCCATACTCTCTGCAGAGGCCCCTGCTATAATATCCTGAGCAATCTGGTGAAGACGAGAATTGGAAGGCAACTGCTGACGCCGAAAGACCGAGTCGGTACGGAACCTATCCAACACGACCCCTATCAGCCGCCAAAAGATATCGTCATCCAAGCCAGCGCCCGAATAAGATGGTCCGATATGTGCTCTCGGACGCTGGCGCTGGCTGGAGCCTATAAAGAGATACAAATTCAATTACTAATAATAATTTATATAATGTGATAAATTCGGATAATTTCGTGAAACATAATAAAATATTACCTCCAGGAAGTGTATATACAGGTATCCTCGGCAGACCCAACACTCTATATCTGTCGGTACTGTTAGTAGGGGGATCCTGAGACGCGACCCATAGTCTCAGCTCCTCATCCCGATCTAATACTATATCGAGAAGAGGGGTGTCAGAATCTAACGGCTCAGAACCCCTCCTAATAGCCTCCAGCTCAGCTATACGCTCGTCCCGAAGCCTCTAAAATCGGTCTTGTAATGTATTCTGTATACGTATGTTAATTATATCATTTTATTTACGATTGAATATTATTAAAAGCTAAATAGTAAGACGAGTTTTACCCGTATATCTAAAGCTGCCTGAGACAAAGCACGCTCGTCCTTAGGCGTGTGGGCTCGATCCCAAAACTCTAGAATGGTAGGATCTCGGCCCAAGGTCCTCCCCAATGCCTAATAAAAATATTTATAAAACATGTATTAAGTATTTGTGTGAGAACTTGATGCCTAAATAACTAAATACAACACACTTACCGTCTTCGCCTCCTCAAACGACTTAGAACCAGTGGTATGTACTATCCGAAGCTTACCACGGTTCTTCTTCGCCTGCTAAAATTTTTTCTTGAAGTCATCAGCCTCGCAGTGCGCACACATAGCCTCCCAGGCTAAATCAGAGACTATGCGGGGCTTATGATCTCTGATTGTGGTCCCGGGATGGTCCTCAACTGTCCGGGCTACCCTCTGTCGCATCTCATACAGCCAACCGGAGTTATTCGCAGCGACATGACGCTCAATCACATCGTCGCCAGCTGACTGAGAGATGCTCGGGTCAAATTGATAATAAACCTATAACAAAAGTTAATTTAAAATTAGGAACAATTGAAGAAGGCATCCTAATACAACTATGTAGTAATTAATATAATATGCTTAACATACGTGGAACTCCCGCAAGATGGTCTGCATAAAAGTGGTATCATATCGCGCATATTGACTGAACCGCATGCACCCTCTCGGGAGATGCGTCAAACAGATCGCGTGTAGGGTGTGCTTAGCCACCGGGTCTAGTATACTACAGAAAAAGTATAACAATATGTGAATTATGTTTTGCAATATCTGAAAATAATATTACCAATATATTAACACTTACTGCTGGGTAGCGACATCCACCGGTACTGTAAGTGGCACTGCCGGCGGAAGACCAAAGATGCCAAGGTTCGTCCCTCGGTGTCGTCTATGAGGTGCATCCGTAATAATTGTATTTATTTGAGTTAATAAACATTGTAACTAATGCAGCTTGAGATATATTTAAATCCTAGTGAAGATAACTTACTCGTGCCTGAAGAAGAGTCTCCATTGTGGCTACCGTCTCCAGTACCGGATCGCCCACCACCTCGGCAACCTCCACCACTATGTCTAGCCATGAATATCCTATTGCAATAACAAAATTGGTAGATTATGAATATTAAGGTTTAACAATATGTTGTATGTATTAATATGAATGCTCATTTTTAATTACGCACGTCATCAAACCCATCAGAATCAACGTGTATATCATTCGTGGAATCGGTATCTTCCCCATCCTCAGTTTCGACATCAGTTTCGTAATCGTTATCGTCCTCAACGACTACATAATAATTCATATGTACGTTTGCCGCGACATCCTCATCGTCAGGTACGTCAATGACATCAGTACTCACCACATCTTCAGCATGGAACACTACGGCCAAAGGGTTACTAATATCTTCTTGCAACGCCTCATCCATACCAAACATGTTATCAACATTAAATGAACGTGTTTTAGTAGTGACTACTGTGTACCAGGGGCTTCGAGTATTTACGACATTAGGAGCGTAATACACTTGAGTCGTTTAACTTGCTAACACGAACACGTCATGAGACTGTAACACCGACTTGATATCCACGGTTGTGATTCTATTACGATCAATTTTAACCCCTTTTTCAGTATCAAACCAGCTACACTTAAATGTAACTACCTTTTTTGCCCCCGTGATAATTGAGCACAACCACATCTTGTAAACGGCCATAGTAATTGGACTCAGAATCTTGGTAGCAGCTTCTTAACACCACAACCCATACGAGTCCAATTCATTCCTAGCAAAGAAGTGATCATTCGCTCATCTAGAGGGTTGCTTAACCTAGAACTTTGTTCAACAACTTAATGGCACTCCTTTCGGATGTTGCAATCTGTTATGATGGAACAGTGAGGAATGTCTGCAGTAATTCAATTAACTTTACAATTCGAGTATAGGACACAAACAGGAACTACGACCCCCTTTTTTTTTAATTGCTGCCGAAGAATCGGTTGGAGTACTATTAGCTGCAACTGCTATGTCGAAACCTGCATACAAGAAAGAGTACATATATGTACGGAGAGTATTATTGCATTTATTAAAAATTATGGCAAACTAAGCAAATGCTACTTAATTGATTTTGCCAATGATAAACTAAGTAAGTGGTACTTAGTTTATGAGAATTGTTATATAGAGACTACTGTTCGACATTCACTCCTATTTGTCAAACGGATTTTTAAGTTTCATATTATAGTACATATATGTATATATATACATATAATACTTAATTATTAAGTTTATTGAAAATTGTGGCAAACTAAGCAAATGCTATTTAGTTTATTTTGCCAATAAAAAATTAAGTAAGTGCTACTTAGTTTCTGAGAATTGTTATTTGGAATATATATGAAGACTACTATTAAATTATTTTATTTTATTTTATAAAATTTAATTGTATTTTATAAAATTTAATTGTATTTATTATTATATTTCATTGTATTTTATTTTATTTTGTACTATAATATATAATATAATTTTTGATTATTTTATTATATTAAATTAAATTCATTTTTTTATTTAATTAAATCGGATTAAATTTATTATTATGTTTTAATATATTTTATTTCATTTTGTATTATTATATTATATAATTTTTAAATTAAATTCGTTAAATTTAACTTTATGTTAAATTAATTTAATTAAATTAAATTTATTTTATTTAATTTAGTTTATTATTATTATTATTTATTTTATTTTTTATTATTAAATTAAATTTATTTTATTGTATTATTATATTTTATTGTATTTTATTTGTATTGTATTATATATTTTTAAATATTATTTATTAAATTAATTTATCTATTAAATTAAATCAAATTTTGGAATTGAATAATTCTGACAGAAATTATGTCAAGAATTCTGTCAGAAATAACAAATATACCTACATCAAACATCATCATCACACACTTATTGAATAACTGATAACATAAATCAATCCCAAAGTTTAGTAAACCCAAATAAGATAAATCAAACATTTACTGATTAACATGTGTATATACTCAGTACTAAACCCAATTCAAAACACATAATTTATCAGTCCCAAAACTAAGCAAAAAATATATCAGTCCCAATTCAAATTACATAACTCCTCATCAATTAACAATATCACAAAATTTATACATTATAATACCAAAATTCTAGTAATATCAATCCAAAAATAAAATAAATTTTGACCAATTGCACATTATAATACCAAATTCATACACAAATTTCATACTATTAACATATAATATATACTCAATACCTGGAAAATTAGGAGAGAACAGAGTCGGTGACCGGCGGCAGTGGATGGGTGGGGGTGGTATCAAGACAGAGGGTCGGGGGTCTGGGGGAAAGGGTGGGGGTACCGGGGGTAGGGGGTTGGGAGTGGTGGGGGGACGACCGGCCGGGGGGAGGGAGTGGGAGTACCGAGTGTAGGGTGGGGGGACCGGGGGAGAGGGGGTTGGGAGTGGGAGGAATGAGAGAGAGAGAGAGAGAGTAGACTGGAATTTAGAGAGAGATGAAAATGAGAGGGCGCTGGAGAAGAAGAAGCATTTTTCAGGTTTATTTCCGACGGAAGTTCCGTCGGGTTTAGGTCCCTCGAAATTATCTTAAGGCCGACGAATAGTCTCTCGAAAATAACCCTCGTTTCCTTGAGGTTATATTTGGCGCTGGCGGGAATCTTGGCGCCACCAGTGGATCCCTACTTCTGACGGAATTCAGTCGAAAATAAACTATTTTCGAGGGACATATGTCCAACGAATTATTCCCTCGAAAATATACTAATATCAACAGAATGTAGTGCGTCGGAAATAATTCTGTCGAAATTAGCCTCTTTTATTGTAGTGTCCTTAAATTTTGTGCTTCATCTAGTATCGTTTCATTGGAATATTGGTCTGAACTTTCTATTCACGACAAATTTGGTTTCTTTTATGTCCAAATTATTTTTGATACATGAATAATATTCTTGAATTTTACTCCACAATTAATTATCATATTGATAATTTGGACATTCTTGAACTCTAGATGAATTAAATTATAAATATCTAATATTTAATTATCTTTGATCTCACTTGATTGATTCTTTATATCATTGTCATCATCCTCATGCTTATATTGTGATGAAAGTCATCTTTGGCCCGTAGTGCAAAGATGGACTGTTGATGGGTATGATTATGACCATGAATTAAGTATTGGTATACTCATGACCTAATGTTATAGATAAAGGTTTGTGATGAAAGTCCTCTTTGGCCCGTAGTGCATAGATGGACAGATGTTTGACATGATCATGACCACTGGTGATACAAACGAATATCCTTGGCCCGTAGTGCATGGATAATTTGTTGATTTGAAATATTTATTGATTGGTGTTACAGAGATAAAATATTGATGATAAACTTTTAAATCATAGAAGATAATAAAAATCATGCTATACTTGTGTGACGCCCCCAAAACAGGTATACATCACCCATTCTGAGTCGCCAAATACATGGTACAGAACTTAAATACAAACTTAAATATACAACATGAGCTGTGAGTTTTAATAAAAATATTGTCTTCTAGACAGCATTCAAACTCAAAATAAGTCCTCATTACAATTATTATCACACTATTTCACAGAATAGTGAAGACTACTAATACAACCATCTGGACCGTCAATCTATTCCCCGACTAGTCCCAGCTATATTCTCATTTCCTGAAGAGAACAGTGAAAGAAAGGGTGAGCTCAACTAGCCTAGTAAGAAATATTATAACTAAGATAATGCAGAATAAATTATCATTAGCCTTCAACAGTATAACAACTTATAGAATATAATATACAACACGTTTTAGATCAACAACTGCAGCAGAATAAGCAATCCATTAGAAAAGTCAAGTAGAGCATAATATCTACCATCTTCTATGATTTAAAAGGTTTTTCATCACGTTTATCGCTGAGACTCAGTAAAAAATATAATCCACATCATCGAATCATCCCTGCACTACGGGCCAATGATATTATTTAGTATCACGACCACAAATTATTCATGCACTACGGGCTAAAGATAATCATGTTTTCATCAACGATCATAATCATGCCATAAAATAATTCATCTTTGCACCCTTGGCCGAAGAGAATCCATGACCATAATCATATCAAAAACTGTCCATCAAAGCATTACGAGCCAATGAAGACTTTTACCACATCATTTATAACATTACAGTCATGATTATACCGAATAATCCCTGGTCATAATCATACCAAGTCCATCTATGCACTACAGGCCACAGATGAATTTCAACAGAATATAAACATGAGGATGGTGACAATGATATAAGAATTCAATAAAACAAGTTCAAGGATAAATTTTTAAAGATTTATAATTTAATTTATCCAGAAATCAATAACGTCCAAATTGTCAACATGATACTGCTTTGTGGAGTAAAATTAAAGAATAATATTGTACCAAAAATAATTTGGACCGAAAACAAATTAATTTTTTTTTCATGAATAGTACCCCGGGTGAATAGTAACTGAGTGAATAGTACCCAGTAAATAGTAATTTCGAGAATAGTAATCTCGTGAATAGTATCCCGACATTAAAAAGTTAAAACTTATCAAGAATGCTCAGAATAATATTTTCATGAAAAGATACTGGATGAAGCGCAAATATCAAGAATATTATACTAATTTCATGGAGTATAGAAGCCAAAATTTTAACAAAACAAGTATAGAATGAAGATCAAAATATGGATACAATCAATGATAGTAACCATAGTAGACATCTGGGACAAAAAAGAAAACATTTCATTTTTTGATGAATAGTGTCGTATTCGTGAATAGTGCCATATAAGTGAATAGTGCCGTATACGTGAATAGTAACCCCAACACAAAAAGGTAGAAATTCCACAATAAAACTCATATCAATAATTCGACATAATGATATTGAAGAAAATAATATCATTTACGAAGAAAATAACATCCCTTACCTCAAAAGAATAGTACATCTGGCTGGAATATCAGATATAATGCTGAAGGAAACTTGCACCGTATAACAACACTCAAAGTATTGAAATACTCACAAAAATACGCTCGATAATATAGAGAGAGAAAACTTCAGTTTCAGGTGTGATTTTCAATTATAACCTAAACACCTTATTTATAGGAAAATACTTAGAACACTAAAGCAGAAAATTTAATAAAATATTAATATATTTATATAAATTTCCTACGCACACCTTAGAATTCTGAATTCAGTGTTTTACACATGCTAGTGGGGCCCACCAGAATAAAAAACATATTTTTATCATTTAATGCAACAAAATCAATTCAAACCCAATATTCCGGAACTTCAATAATTCATAATAAATAGCCCTTTTATCAGAAAAATTTAAATCTTATGTCCATTCTATAGAAAATTTAATTCTCTATAACTTTGTAGAAGAAAGTTTTTTCATATTCCAAACAGAAATTGACCAAAATCCATATACGGAAGATTTTGCAGGCTATAATCAAATTTCAGTAAAAAATGGGGTCCATCAACACACAAAATATGTGTTAAATATTTTTTGTAACAAAAATACTCTTCTTCCTCATTTATTCATATATCACACATTTATTGTAAAATATCACCATTATTATATTATTATAAAATAATAATATATTTAAATGAATTATTTTATCATATAAATTTTCAGCAATTGTCACATTTCTAAAAATTCATTCATTTATATCCACATAAAATAAATATTTTTCTTATCATATAAATCAATAATTAATCATTTTATAAATAATATTACAGAATCACAATACTGACAACTAGGCCGTTCCTAGGAAAGAGGGAGCTTTCTAATAAGGATTTCTCCTTATTGGCGCGCAATTAGGTGACCAAACCTCTCCTTAGACAGAACTTTCTAGACATTGCTAATAATGCTATCTAATAATATTATTCAAATAATATGAATTACTGATCTGATAATAGAAAATATTGTGTAGTGACAATTATTAAAATAACAATAATATAAAATATCAACGTAACAATTATTGAATCAATAAAATAAAATATTGAACAGTAATTATTGTAACAATTATTGAGTAGTGTCTTCTTACATAAGAATCAATAATTGGTGCAATACCGTGTGCTACTGTGCAACAACGCGTATTACTGTGTTTTAACCACCGGGTATTTTAACAGTATTAACGGTAACAACTACGCCGTTATTTATAAATAACTTATACTTGTCATTTTCTTCATCCAATCGCTTTCAGTTATGGGGCCCACACAAGGCTGCGCCGTCGTACGAATATTCCACGACAGAAAGAATATTCCACGACCAAACGAATATTCCCCGACAATAATGAATATTTTATAACCACTTGTGTATTTTGAAAATTTTATATATATATCACCCTTAACTTTAAACTTTTATCAATTTAACCATTTACTGAATAATAATTATAAGAAAATTTGAATACTTTTATTTCATAAAATTTTAGGGTCTTACAATCTCCCTTCCTTATAAAATTTCGCCCTCGAAATTTACGTACGTACATGGTATGCCGAACAAATGAGGATACCTCGTCATATTCTAACTCTTGAGGTATAACCTTTGAGCGTAAAATATGTTTCTTCTTATCCAAGATTTTAACAGGAACCTCTTCATATGTTAAATCTTTCGCTATTTCGTCCGGTTCTAACTCAATAATGTGGCTCGGGTCGTCCACATATTTACGTAACATCGATACGTGAAAAATGTTATAAACACACGACATACTTGGTGTTAAAATGAGTTTATAGGCCGCAGTTCCTACTCAATCGAGGATTTCAAATAGAACAATTAAATCAAGGGTTGAGATTTCCTCTCTTCGTCAATTCTTGCTTCTAGAATAATGCCCTCTTGAACCTTCTTCTTCACATTCATCAGCTCTGAGTCTGTAGCCTAAGCGGCTTTAACTTTATCGATTAAAGTTAGTTCTAATCGTATATTTAACATCATCACGTGGGTCTCTAGAGTAAGTCGTACGAAATGGGTCTTTGTGTTAACAACATCGCACTCGTAACTGCATATGATCTTTTACTCAACGCGTCAGCTATCACGTTCGCTCTTCTACGATGATATTGAATGGTATGGTCATAATCTTCAACAGCTCGAGCCAACGTTTTTGGCATATGTTACGTTCGTTTTGGGTGAAGAAATATTTGAGGGTTTTAGAAATGGGTTTTGTACTGGGGTCAAATTTAAACGTTGAGCGCAAGTAGGAGAAATAAAAGAATGGGTAGAACAGATATCGAATAAGGTATAAACTTCACAAGAGTTTATGATTAACTTACCCATGATAACTTCGTTCGGTTCCTCGTCACGAAAAACGCTCTCCCTTAAACTACCTAATTTGAATTGTTCGGGACAATCTTTGGTGTCATCATTACCATTGGAATTGACTTTCGCTATAGGGCATATTCCACTCTCAACTGTTTTGTCGTACTCCTGCTCCATGATCTGAATCATTAATCTTCGATCCATATCAAATTAGGGTTGACCGTTCTGCACAAGGTAATTCTAAACTCGATGTTAGATTCTCCCAATTGCTGTCCAAAAAGCGAAATCCATTTCATCAATTTTAGCCTTATTGGATCAGACGACTTTTACCTATGCATCCTCTATTCTCACTCGTTCAGTTGTTTCTTCTTTCAGCTGCTCCTTGACATTTGAATTCTTAGATTCCAGTTTTAATATTTTATACTCTGCCAAAGAGTGCTTCTGTTCAACCATCGCACATCGGGTAATATAATTTTGAATTGTTGCATCCCTTTGCTCCACGACCGCCTGCCGTTCTTCAGCCTGCTCTTCTAACTCATGAATACGATTTTGCAATTCTATATTTTGATCAATAAGTTCTTCTAATAAATCCTCCTCAGGTTCCTCTTCTTCCTCACTCTCAGTTGCTACCTTTGCGACTAGCTCGAGTGCAACTTTTAATTCCTCAATCATGGATATCTCTAATCACATTATCCTGGTTGGTGATTAGAGGTGTCTCCACGATCTCATTCAATCCATTGTTAACATTTTCAGCTGCCATTCTCAAATATTATCATAAAACAATGGTTAATTGACATGTCACATATTATCCCTATACTCTGACCGACCTATTAAATATCAAATAAATTTAGGAAGGTCATACTAGCGAAAGAATTTCCCGTCTCTCCCCTCCTAGTTCTAGTCTCACATCTTAGCCAGGGATCATATCCTGAAACTTTGATACCAATTATGACGCCTCCAAAACAGGTATACATCACCCATTCTGAGTCACCAAATACATGGTACAGAACTTAAATACAACCTTAAATATACAACATGAGCTGTGAGTTATAATACAAATATTGTCTTCTAGACAGTATTCAAACTCAAAATAAGTCCTCATTACAATTATTATCACACTATTTCAAAGAATAGTGAGGATTACTAATACAACCATCTGGACCGTCAATCCATTTCCCGACTAGTCCCAGCTATATTCTCATTTCCTGAAGTGAACAGTGAAAGAAAGGGTGAGCTCAACTAGCCCAGTAAGAAATATTATAACTAAGATAATGCAGAATAAATTATCCTTAGCCTTCAACAGTATAACAACTGATAGAATATAATATGCAACAAGTTTTAGATCAACAACTGCAGTGGAATAAGCAATCCATTAGAAGAGTCAAGTAGAGCATAATATCTACCATCTTCTATGATTTAAAAGGTTTTTCATCACTTTTATCGCTGAAATTCAGCACAAAAAATAATCCACATCATCGAATCATCCCTGCACTATGGGCCAATGATATTATTTAGTATCACGACCACAAATTATTTATGCACTACGGGCTAAAGATAATCATATTTTCATCAACGGTCATGATCATGCCATAAAACAATTCATCTTTGCACCCTTGGCCGAAGAGAATTCATGGCCATAATCATACCAAAAACTGTCCATCAAAGCATTACGAGCCAATGAAGACTTTTACCACATCATTTGTAACATTACGGTCATGATTATACCGAATAATCTCTAGTCATAATCATACCAAGTCCATCTATGCACTACAGGCCACAGATGACTTTCAACAGAATATAAACATGAGGATGGTGACAATGATATAACAATTCAATAAAACAAGTTCAAGGATAAATTTTTAAAGATTTATAATTTAATTTATCCAGAAATCAATAACGTCCAAATTGTCAACATGATACTACTTTGTGGAGTAAAATTCAAGAATATTATTGTACCAAAAATAATTTGGACCGAAAATGAATCAAATTTTTTTTCATGAATAGTAACCGAGTGAATAGTACCCAATGAATATAAACTTCGGGAATAGTAACCCAGTGAATAGTACCCCGACATGAAAAAGTTAAAACTTATCAAAAATACTCAGAATAATATTTTCATGAAAAGATACTGGATGAAGCGCAAATATCAAGGATATTCTACTAATTTCATGGAGTATAGAAGCTAAAATTTTAACAAAATAAGTATAGAATGAAGATCAAAACATGGATACAATCAATGATAGTAACCATAATAGACATCTGGGACGAAAAAGAGAACATTTCCTTTTTCAGTGAATAGTGTCGTATTCGTGAATAGTATTGTATACGTGAATAGTACCGTATACGTGAATAGTAATCCCGATACAAAAAGGTAGAAATTCCATAATAAAACTCATATCAATAATTCGGCATAATGATATTGAAGAAAAAAATATCATTTAAGAAGAAAATAACATCCCTTACCTCAAAAGAATAGTACTTCTGGCTGGAATATCAGATATAACGCTGAAGGAAACTTGCACCGTATAGCAACACTCAAAGTATTTAAATACTCACAAAAATACGCTCGATAATATAGAAAGAGAAAAGTTCAGTTTCTGATGTGATTTTCAATTATAACCTAAGCACCTTATTTATAGGAAAATACTTAGAACACTAAAGCAGAAAATTTAATAAATTATTAATATATTTATATAAATTTCCTACGCACACCTTAGAATTCTGAATTGAGTTTTTTACGCATGCTAGTGGGCCCCACCAAAATGAAAAACATGTTTTTATCATTTAATTTAACAAAATCAATTCAGACCCAATATTTCGGAACTTCAATAATTCATAATAAATAGTCTTTTATCAGAAAAATTCAAATCTTATGTTCATTCTATAGGAAATTTAATTCTCTACAACTTTGCAGAAGAAAGTTTTTCTAAATTCCAAACAAAAAGTGACCGAAATCCACATACGGACGATTTTACAGGCTATAATCAAATTTCAGTAAAAAATGGGGTCCATCAACACACAAAACATGTGTTAAACATTTTTTATAATAAAAATACTCTTTCTCCTCATTTATTCATATATCACACATTCATTGTAAAATATCACCAGTATTATATTATTATAAAATAATAATATATTTAAATAAATTATTTTATCATAAAAGATAAAATATCAATTTTCAATAATTGTAACATTTCTAAAAATTCATTCATTTATATCCACATAAAATAAATATTTTCCTTATCATATAAATCAATTATTAATTATTCATAAATAATATTACAGAATCACAATACTGACAATCAGGCCGTTACTAGGAAATAGGGGGCTTTCCAATAAAGATTTCTCCTTACTGACGCGCAATTAGGTAACCAAACCTCTCCTTAAACAGAACTTTCTAGACATTGCCAATAATGCTATCTAATAATATTATTCAAATAATATGAATTATTGATCTGATAATGGAAAATACTGAGTAGTGACAATTATTAAAACAACAATAATATAAAATAGCAGCGTAACAATTATTAAATCAATAAAATAAAATATTGAACAGTAATTACTGTAACAATTATTGAGTAGTGCCTTCTTACGTAAGAATCAATAATTGGTGCAATACTGTGTGCTACTGTGCAACAACGCGTATTAATCTGTTTTAACCACCGGGTATTCCAACAATATTAACGGTAACAACTACGTCATTATTTATAAACAACTTATACTTGTCGTTTTCTTCATCCAATCATTTTCTGTTATGGGACACACACAAGGCTGCGCCGTCGTACGAATATTCCGCGACAGAAAGAATATTCCACGACCAAACGAATATTTCCCGACAACAATGAATATTTTATAACCACTTGCGTATTTTGAAAATTTTATATATATCACCCTTAACTTTAAACTTTTATCAATTTAACCATTTACTGAATAATAATTATAAGAAAAATTGAATACTTTTATTTCATAAAATTTCGGGGTCTTACAACTTGACTCTTCTAATGGATTGTTATTTCCGCTGCAGTTGTTGATCTAAAACTTGTTGTCTATTGTATTCTATCGGATTTTTCTCTGTTGAGGACTAAAGATAATTTATTCTGCAATATTTTAGTCATAATATTCTTTACTGGGCTAGTTGAGTTCACCCTTTTCTTTCATTGTTCTTTTCAAAAAATGAGAATATAGCTGAGACTAGTCAGGAAATGGAGTGATGGTCCAAGATGGTTGCTATAGTAGTCCTCACTATTTTATAAAATAGTGTGATAATAATTATAATGAGAACTTTATTTGAGTTTGAATATTGTCTACGAGACAATATTTGTATTAAAACTCGCAGGTTATGTTTTGTCGTATTTTTTCACGACAGTTAATAGTTGTATAAATGGAGTTATATTTGATTTCTGTACCATGTATTCGCCGACTCAGAATAAGTTGTGTGGACCTGTTTTGGGGGCGTCGCATTTAGAGTTCGGCATGTGGTATTTTCCTTGATGGGTTTTACACATTAAAATCTTGTGTTGTTTTATCTCTCTTTATTTTATTGTGTGGTTTGCGTTAACTTAAATTTCAACAAGAACTTCATATCTGAATAGGATTCAAAAAGTTTCCCAACAATAATTATATCAAATCAATGTACGATATATTTTACAACTATAATTCTATATAAAATTTACGCAATACGTTACAAATTTGACAGATATAATTTGAATAATATATTTTTATAGGGACCAGATATTTTCACATAAAAATGATATTTTCACATGATACCTCTCACATGAATAGTGAGTGGGTCCCACCTTCATGCGAGAGAGAGATTCATATGAAAATATCATTTTAATACGTGAAAATATCAATTTTCTTATTATAGGATCTAGACAACTATTTGTTGATACACATGTTTATTATTACAGATACAGACACCATCTGGACGCAACTGTTTTTAATGTAATTAAGCAAATACGGATAAAATTTGTTTTGATCGAATATCAAATATATATTAATTAGTTTGGATAAATTTGGAATAATATTCTCTTTATTGGATATGGTTATCGTGTGTGTGTGTGTGTGTGTATATATATATATATATATATATATATATATATATATATATATATATATATATATATATATATATATTGAACATTTTACATTCCCTTTATAGCCGTATGAGCAATCACTGCCCACAAGAAGTTCTTAGCGTAATAGTTTCTCTTCCAAATGTACGTATTCAATGCATAATCAACAAATTTACAAAAAAAAAAAAAAAAAAAATTAATTACGTAAAAGAAAGAACTAATTTGGGAAAACTTTATGATTCTAAATAATATGATCTATTCATTTATTTTGGTAACAATCTAGCTAGAGTCTAAATTTAATTTTAAATGATCATTATATGTTATTATTATTATTAATTATTATTATCTATTTATGGTATAAATTAATGTGATACAAAATTTGATTGGAATATGATTATAATTTCCCAAGAATGTTGTCCTATATATATATGTATAGTAACAAATCGATCAATAAATTTGTTGTGCATGTTGTGCTAGAGAGATCGAGATGGTTCACTCTAATCCTTCAAGTGATCATAAACTAAAACCCAAATCCGATGGTCATTTAAAGGTGAACGGCGACGATGGTGGAATTCGGTTACCGGTTAAATGTGCTGAAACTGTTGATCAACTTAAGAAAGCACTTGGTCACTGCTCATTTGGTGAAACCATAGAGTGGGTCTTAAATCAAGCCAAAGAATCTATTGATGATGTCCTGATCAAGGTAAAACCAACTTCGCCGGCACCACCTTCAACGTCTAGCAGCTCGTTGTTGAATTCGAATTCGAATTCGAACTCTCCAGAGGCCAAACAAGACTCTAAGATTCTTGCAGGTGGATCAAAGTTTAAAACTACTGAGTTGCCGCCATTCGAAGATTGTTTAGGTATAAACTTGGATATGGAATTCTCCGAAACTGAGATTGCAAACATGAGCCACTTCTTAGAAGATATATAAAAATAAATTAGGAGACGAGCTAGCGATCGAGAAGATTAGCATACCTGGATGCATGCATGCATGCATGGGCATATATATATATATATATATATATATATATATATATATATATATATATATATATATATATATATATATCCAAGATTATCTGTGATATCGATGAAGAATGAAATGAAGAAACTTTATGTCGTAAACATTTTTACTGTTTAATTTATTACATTAATTTATCATTTGGCTGATGTATTACTTTGTCATTTGTTATATAAGTGAACAATTTTGTTATGTGTTAAACAATTTTTTTATTATTAAAATCAATGTTATGGTTCGTGTTATTTCATTAACACAATTTTAATTAATGAACGCATATATATTTTTAGAGTATTGTTCTTCCATGCATGTATGTTTTTGCTTAATTATTATAACATGTTTACTTTTAGTTGATGAATTTATTCAAGAGATTGTAGAACGAATTAAATGTATTGGTATATTATTATGTCGAGTAAATTTTTGGTAGATTCGATTTGTATGTAGCACGTCTTTTTTTTTTCTTTTTTTCTTTTTTATAATCAAGCTACATTACTCTTACATGTAAAACAACTCTTTGTTATTTGAAGTCAAATGAAGAGATCTACACACAAAAGCAAATATATATATATATATATATATAGGGATTCAATCCATGACAACCGGTTGACATGATCACTATTCTAACAATCCATTTTACAGTCGTTGATCAATTAATTAGAAGGCTTAGACTGAAAATAAATTCACCCCAACCATTATAACATGTTATACCCGAAAAACAAATTCTAACGACTTTTATTTTAATATAAAGGACCCACATGGTCAAACTAAAATGAATTTATCAAATTTTATAAAAAATAATAATTATTTTTTAATACACCAACCGCTGTAGCGGTTTTGACTTCTTCTTCTTTTTATAGCATTTCCCCCATTTCTGATTATGTCCCAGCTCATTTGGTGTATGTATATTTACCATTATGTAATGTCTAAGCTCATTTGGTAACAAGCATGACAAATTAAACAAAATAAATAAATAAAAGGACCACTACAAGCTGTGCCGGCTTGCATTATTAAAAAAAAATCCATTTTAATTCCTTTTTTTTGGTGTATGTAATAAGACCGAGCAACACAGTCATTTTAAATTTAGAAATGTTTGAAAATCAGTGATTCCCGAGGAGACACATGAAAAAAAAAGAGAAGAGAATTTAGCGGTTGGTGTATTTTTTATTTTTTTTATAACGTGGGCCCATTTTTGAAAAATAAAATGATAAAATAGGAATTTATTTATTTTCATATACCAACCGTTATAACTTGTAACGGCTTGGTTTTAATTTTTTTTTTTTTTCATCTTGTCCCACTTTGTCAGGAAAATAGATAAAGGATGTATATTCACGGCTTGGAACATTTGTTTTTCCAACACAAGTCAAAAAGGATCCCACTTTCCACTTTTGTCATTTTATATGAAAAATGTTAATTATCTTTTATTAAAACCAACCGCTATATGATGTAGCACCGTGGCCTCTCATTTTTCTTTCTTACCACTTTTGTCAACTTTGTCAGATTTTATAAGAAAAAAAGGGCAATTATTATTATTATTAATATAAAAATAAATATTAATATTAATAAAAAATAATTCTTATTAATAATAAATTATTATTATTAATAATTTATTATTATTATTATTATTAATATAATTATATTAATTAATTAATAATAATAATAAATTATTAATAATAATAATTTATTTTATTAATATTAATAATAATCGCCCTTTTTTCTTATAAAATTCGACAAAGTTGACAAAAGTGGTAAGAAAGAAAAATGAGAGGCCAAGCCGCTACAGCATGTAGCGGTTGGTTTTAATAAAAGATAATTAACTTTGGAACAATTACATATAATAGTATATTTTAATAAAATAATACAAAAAAAGTACATAAATAAAATATTTACAAAATTAATGTATATGCAATATTTAATTACAAAAAGAGTGCAATCTTATCACTTTAATTATGGCCAAGATTTTCTCCCCCATCTCTCCCACGATTTTCTCCTCCATCCCTCCCACGTTTTTCTCCTACTCCATTTTTGATTCCATTCTCCTCCCTCCCTCCCTCCCTCCCTCCGCCTCCTCCTGTCCAACCCCTCCCCCTCCCCCTCCCCCACCTCCTCCTCCTCCTCCTCCTCCTCCTCCTCTTCCTCCCGCCTCCTGCCTCCCCCTCCCCCTCCCCCTCCCACCCCTTTCTCCTCCCTCCGCCTCACACTGCCTTCCCCCATCCCCCGCCCCACCACCTTCCCTCCCTCCGCCTCCCCCTCCCCCTTCCCCTTCCCCTTCCCCTTCCCCCACCTCCCAACTCCTCCTGCCCCCCCGCCTCCCCTTCCATTCGCCCCTTTCTCCTCCCCCTCCTCCCGTCCCCTTTCTCCTCCCCCTCCTCCCGTCCCCTTTCTCCTCCCCCCCCCATGCCCCACACCCCACACCCCACACCCTCCACCATCCCTCTCCTCCCTCCGTCGCCCACTTCCACCGATTCATTCTCCACCTCCACCGGTAACCAAACAGTCATACCGGCGCAGAGATTTAAATATTGGATGATGGTAACCAAACCTTCATACCAAGGTAACCAAACTGTCATATCAAAGTAACCAATCAACCTCCACACTTTAAATTTTTTTTCTTAGTACAGTTGGTTACCAAACCTTCAGATCAAAGTAAACAAACCTTCATACCAAGGTAACAAAACATTCATACCAAAGTAACTAATTCACATCCACACCTACATTTTTTCATAGTGCAGTTGGTAGCCAAACCTTCAGACCAAGGTAACCAATTGAATTTTATTAAGTTACCAATTTCGTTTGAATGTGATGCAGTTGGTAGCCAACCATTCATACAAAGGTAACCATTTTATTATTTATGAGCAAAAAAATAGTTATAAAAAATTTCAGTACATTAAAAGTTATATCTATTTATTTTTAAACTTTTTGTAGGGCGAATCTTCTTCTTATTCTCATTGGCGTTTTGGACAACGGAGATTCGCGGCGGTGTAGCGGCGGAGTATGTGCAGTGTAGCGGCGGTGTAGCGGTGTAGCGACGGTGTAGCGGCAGAGATTCGCGGCGGTGTAGCGGCGGAGTATGTGAGGGAGCTGAAGATTTGAATTTGAATATTTAAATTTGAATTATAATTTTGAATTTGAATTTGGTTTTGTTGTTAGATCCAAATATTTGAATTTGAATTATTAATTATTGCAGTTATTCGTCCTTGATTTTAGGTTTCTTTATTAATGTGAATTGTATTATTTTTGTAATATGGGTCCTAATTACACTCTTTTGATAATTATTTAGTTGATGTATTTTTCTTGTAATTACTTTCTATTTGTTGTATACTTGTGTAAAGGACCCATTAACTTTTTCCATATAAAATGACAAAAAGTGGGAAGTGAGACCCATTTTGCCTTGTGTTGGAAAAAAAATATTTCAAGCCGTGAGTATATATCTTTTATCTATTTTTCTGACAAAGTGGGACAAGATGGAAAAAAAATATTAAGACCAAGTCGCTACAAGTTGTAGCGGTTGGTATATAAAAAAAATAAATTCTCATTTTATCATTCTATTTCTCAAAAATGGGCCCACGTTATAAAAAATATACACCAACCGCTAAATTAATTCCCCTTTTCTTTTTCTTTTTCTTTTTTTCATGCTTGCCTCCTCAGGAATCACTGATTTTCAAACATTTCCAAATTTAAAATGATTGTGTTGCTCGGTCCTATTGCATACACCAAAAAAGGGATTTTTTTTATTTTTTCTAATAATACAAGCTGGCACAGCTTGTAGCGGTCCTTTTATTGATTTTTTCTGTTTAGTCTGTCATGCTTGTTACCAAATGAGCTGAGACATTAGACATAATGGGAGGCTTTAGACAATAGACATAATGGTAAATGTACATACACCAAATGAGCTGGGACATAATCGGAAATGGGGGAAATGCTATAAAAAAAAGAGAGAGGCAAAGCCGCTACAACATGTAGTAGTTGGTGTATTAAAAAATAAAAATTCATTTTTTTATATAAAATCTGACGAATTCATTTTAGTTTGACCATGTGGGGCCCTTATATTAAAATAAAAGCCGCTAGAAATTGTTTTTCGAGCATAACATGTTGTAGCGGCTGGGGTAAATTTATTTTCAATCTAAGCCTTCCAATTAATTGATCAACAGCTGTAAAATGAGTTGTTAGAATAGTGATCATGGTAACCGGTTGCCATAGATTGAATCCATATATAACTGGCCGCTACTCCCTCTAGCGGCCAGCACAGAGGATTTTTTAATTTGGCCCAGGGCCCAGCCGCTAGAGGGTGTAGCAGCCAACAAAAAAAATTGGCCAATTACTGATTATCCTAATTATTCTCATACATGCTACTTATTAATTAGTAAAATAAAATAATAAAAAATTATAAGTATAATTATAATGATAATTAATAATTATTTTTATACTTATCCTTATACTTATTAACAGATTATCCTTATACATTTTATTTATTAATCAGTAAAATAAAATAATAAAAAATTATAAGGATAATTATAAGGATAATCAGTAATTATCTTTGTACTTATCCTTATACTTATTAACAAAATAAGTATGTATAAGAATAATTACTGATTATTATCTTATGATTTTTAATTATAAATAGAAAATAGTGATTGAGTTTATATATTTGAGTAGGAATATAATATAAATTCAATCACTATTTCCTATTTATAATTAAAAATCATAAAACGATAATTATTAATTATCCTTATACATACTTATAATTTTTTATTATTTTATTTTACTAATTAATATAAATAGCATGTATGAGAATAATTAGGATAATCAGTAATTGACCAATTTTTTTTGTTGGCCGCTACTCCCTCTAGCGGCTGAGCCCTAGGCCAAATTAAAAAATCCTCTGTGCTGGCTGCTAGAGGGAGTAGCGGCCAGTCAAAACGACGACGTTTTGATTGGCCGCTACTCTCTCTAGCGGCCAGCAGAGAGAATTTTTTAATTTATTGTTGGCCGCTACTACCTCTAGCAGCTGGACATTCATCTCAGCCATTAACTTTAATATTGGACGGCTAGATTAACGTTAGTTCAAACAGTGCTAATAGCTAACATTTTTCACGAATCATTTATATATATATATATATATATATATATATATATATATATATATATATATATAAATCCTCTTAATCAGGACAACTTCCTAATTCAAAATTGATACAAGCAAATTAAAAGCTCCCTCCTTTAAAATTAAAGATGCCTTGCTAAATTCAAATTAACCAAATGCAAAGGGAAGGATGAAGATATGATCGATAAATTGATAATAATGCCACCTTTGAGATGGAACGTGGTCAGGTGTGGATCCAACCTTTTAGGTTAATGAGGTCAAATTTGAAATAAATAAATTTTCGTAAAAAAAATAAAATATAGTAAAATAAATTCAAGACAAAATAATG
Organism: Panax notoginseng; assembly: GCA_016801055.1. NCBI lineage: Eukaryota > Viridiplantae > Streptophyta > Magnoliopsida > Apiales > Araliaceae > Panax > Panax notoginseng. The sequence continues at coordinate 213,922,887 of CM029015.1, read as the reverse complement.
TTCAAATATTATTTTTAGTAACATTTTTTGAGACTTCATTACTTAAAAGTGTTGTATATTATTATTATTATTATTATTATTATTAGTTACAAAAATCCACAAGCAATTACAAAAAATCTCAAAATAATTGCTAAATTTGTGAAATTATAAATAAAAAAGTACGACATATCGAATTTTCTCTAAAGTCGAACTAGTGGGAATAATTAGGTCAAGCCGCTAGATGAGAAACGGAGAGACATGGTATTATAGTGACCAAGGTAGTATATGATATGTGTAATATCCGTGAATTTTACAAATAATATTAGTATTGAAAATGAGAATGTTTGAATATTTATGTTGAATACATACATACATATATATACATATATATATATATATATATATATATATATATATATATCTGTGTGTGTGTGTGTGTCCTGTAAAGTGATAATTCGATTTAAATTGAATTAAATATACGATAATCAAGAAATATGATGGAAATGATAATGAACTTAATTAAGCTTATGTGGTATGCTTAGTGTGGCATAACAGTGGATTAAGTAATTCATTAATTTAATTAATATGGAAATGATTAAATAATGTGATGAATTATTATTATTTAATTAGTTATGTGTTATATGCAATTATATGTGTTGTGTGAACATATAAATAGTAATGCAATAAAATTGTATCATGCATAAAATATAAAATATGATATTAAGAATAATATTATAATGTGAATAATTATTCTGTGAGATTATATTATAATAAGCTTGAGTTATGTAATTCTTCTAAGCTTGAATAAATGAGCCTTGTGTGACATAATAATTAATGTTAGACCAACTGTAGGTTTAATTAGAATTATGGAAGAGAATTAATTGATATTAATTATCATTATGATATTTGGGTATAATTAGAATAATAAGTTTTATGGAAAATATTGGGTTGTTCGAACCCAATTAAATTATATTCTAACCCAATTTAAATATTATTTATACTAACCCAATGTACACGGATTATATGAGTATAGGTATATATGTGTATATGTGCCTATAACTTAACATAAGGTAATAACATTAGGTTAGTAAATTTGACCTTGTGAGCCCAAAAGGGAACCCACATTTAAAAATGCTAAGGTCCATTTGCTAATGTTGTGTAGTTAAATTGCTTGTCTCATATTCTTAGTTTCTAATTTCCATCAGCCGCATATAAGGCCAATGGCATATTCCTCTATGTTGCCCAAAATCAGAAATTGAATGATGTAAGACCTCAAATTATTAATAAATAAAATTTAAATTCCTCTATTTATTATTTTGAAATAGTAAGGGTTGAATTGATTAATGAGGTTAGTTATGGGTAAAATGCGCAAATATTTTAAATAAGTAAGTGGTTATAAAATATTCATTGTTGTCGGGGAATATTCATTTGGTCGTAGAATATTCTTCCTGTCGGGGAATATTTGTACGACGGCGCAGTCTTTTGTGGGCCCTATAACGAAAAGTGATTGGATGAGAAAAACGACAAGTATAAGTTGTTTATAAATAACGGCGTAGTTGTTACCGTTAATACTGTTGGAATACCCGGTGGTTAAAATACAGTAATACGCGTTGTTGCACAGTAGCACACGGTATTGCACCAATTATTGATTCTTACGTAAGAATGCACTACACAATAATTATTACAGTAATTACTGTTTAGTATTTTATTGATTCAATAATTGCTACGGTGATATTTTATATTACTATTATTTCAATAATTGTCATTACACAGTATTTTCTATTATTGAAGCAATAATTCATATTATTTGAATAATATTATTAGATAACATTATTGACAATGTCTAGAAAGTTCTGTCTAAGGAGAGGTTTGGACACCTAATTGCGCGCCAGTAAGGAAAAATTCTTATTAGAAAGCCCCATCTTTCATGGGAACTGCCTGGTTGTCAGTATTATGATTCTGTAATATTATTTGTGAATAATTAATTATTAATTTATATGATGAGAAAAATATTCATTTTATGTATAGATGAAGAAAATTTTTAAAGTGACAATTGTTGAAAATCGATATTTTATCTTTTCTGATAAAATAATATTTTATTATATTATTATAATATAATAATGATGATATTTTTACAATGAATGTGAGATATATGAGTATATGAGGAAGAAGAATATTTTTGTTGCAAAAGTTATTTAAAACATGTTAAACATGTCTGTGGGTCCATTTCTTGACTGAAATTTGATTATAGCATGTAAAATCGTCCGTTTGTGGATTTCGGGCAATTTCTGTTTGGAATTTGGAAAAACTTTCTTCTGAAAAGTTGTAGATAATAAAATTTCCTATGGACAAGACATAAGGTTTGAATTTTTCTGATAAAAAGGCTATTTATTATGAATTATTAAAGTTCCGAAGTTCCAAAATAATTGATATTTGAAGTTTTAATTATTTTTTTTAATAAAAATGTTTTTTACACTTTGGTGGGCCCCACTTGCACATGTTAATGGCTGAATTTAGATCTTCAAAAGTGGGCGTAGGAAAAATTTAATAAATAAAATTATTTTATTAAATTTTCTGCTTTGGTGTTCTAAGCATTTTCCTATAAATAGGGTGCTTAAGTTAGAATTGAAAATCGCACTAGAAACTGAAGTTTTCTCTCTCTTTCTCTCTCTATATTATCGAGCATATTCTTGTGAGTATTTTAAGACTTTGAGTGTTGTTATACGGTGCAAGTTTCCTTCAGCACTATATCCAGTATTCCAGCCAGAAGTACTGTCTTTTCGAGGTAAGAAATGTTATTTTTTTTATAAATGATATTATTTCTTTCAATATCATTATGCCGAAATATTGATCTAAACTTTTTATCAAATTTAAAACTTTTTGTGTCGGGATTACTATTTACGTATACGGCACTATTCACGAATACGACACTATTCACCGAAAAATTAAATTTTTATTTTTGCCCAATATATCTATTATGGATACTAGCTTTGATTGTATCCATGTGTTGATCATTCTTAAATTTTACTCCACTATGGTTATTTATGAAGTATTTTTGAGCCTGGGTTGTTTAAAGTACGAATCCTTAATATTTGTTGTAAGACCCCAATTTTTATAAATAAAGATGAATTTTCTATAAATATCATTTTTGAATATTATGGAGTTAATTTGATATAATGTTATAGTTGTGGGTAATATTTATAAATTTTGTAAAGTACGCAAGTTGTTATATAATATTCGATTGGTCGGAAAATATTCGTTTTAACAGGGAATATTCGTACAACGACACAATCATTGGTGGACCCCACAATAGAATTATTGTCGGATTGAGAAAACGACAAAAATATTTTATTAAAAATAACGGCGGAAGTTTTACTATTGATACTGTTGAACTACTCGGTAGTAAAAGTACAGTAATACGTGTGGTTGCATAGTAACACACGGTATTGATTATTAATGCTTATGTGAAAAGTCACTCAGTTTGATTCAATTATTGTCAGTTAATAATATGAATTATTTAGCGATAATGAAATTTTGCTTTATTCGTATTATTAACGTAATAAAACAGAAACATCTTTTTATATAAAACAGAATACTTTATTAAAGTTATTCTATAAATAGAATATATTATATTTTATTTAAAAAAAATTTCTTTAAATATGGACCGTCAGATTAAAGTAATCAATCTGGACCATTCATGGATTAGTTACTATGCATTTCATTTTTCTATAAATAGCATCTCATTCCTTCATTATTTCTTACGAATTCACTGAACTCTAGAGAGAGAAACTATAGAGAGAGAGAAGAAAAGTATTCTGCTACTTAACCACTTTCTTATTTCAGTTCTTCTTTAAAACGGTAAGGGGTGTTATTCTTTCTTATTCATGAAGAGAACTGTTGTTATTCCATTTCTTATTATTCTGTTGGAATAACCTGTATACGCGGTCTACCCTATACTTGGTGACATTCTTCTATTATTCTGTTGGAACATCCTGTCTGTGCATTTTACGCCGGACCTGGTTCCGTCTTTATTATTATTCTGTTGGAACATCCTGTCTGTGTGTTTTACACCGGACCTGGTTCCGTCTTTATTATTATTCTGTTGGAACATCTTGTCTGTGTGTTTTACACCGGACCTGGTTCCGTCTTTATTATTATTCTGTTGGAATATCCTGTCTGTGCGTTTTACGCCGGACCTGGTTCCTTTATTTATTATTTTGTTGGAATAACCTGTCTGTGCGGTCTATCGCATGCATGGTGATTTCTTTTGTTATTCAATTCTTTATTATACTCAGTTGGTTAAAGTTTTGACTTCTATACTCCATAAAATTAGTGGAATATCTTTGATATTTGCGCTTCATCTAGTATCTTTTCATGAAAATATTCTTCTAGGAATTCTTGAATTTTACTCCACAAAGCAGTATCATATTGACAATTTGGACGTTGTTAATTCTTGGATAAATTAATTCTTGAACTTGTTTTATTGAATTCTTATATCATTGTCATCATCCTCATGTTTATAAAATATTGAAAGTCATCTGTGGCCTGTAGTGCATAGATGGACTTGGTATGATTATGACCAGGGATCATTAGGTATAATCATGATCGTAATATTACAAATGATGTGGTAAAAGTCCTCATTGGCCCGTAGTGCATTGATGGATAGTTGTTGGCATGATCATGATCATTAATGAATACACAAATATTCTTGGTCCGTAGTGCATGGATAATTGTGGTCATGATACTAAAGAATATCCTTGGCCGTAGTGCATGGGTGATTCGATGATGTGGATTATTTTGTTAAGCTGAGTCCCAGCGATAACAGTGTTGAAAAACCTTTTAAATCATAGAAGATAGTAGATTTTATTCTCTACTTGACTCTTTTAATGGATTGCTTGTTCCGCTGCAGTTAAACTTGATGTTCGTTATATTTTATCAGTTTAACACTGTTGAAGGCTAATGATAATTTATTCTGCATTATCTTAGTCATAATATTTCTTACTGGGCTAGTTGAGCTCACCCTTTCTTTCACTGTTCTCTTCAAGAAATGAGAATATAGCTGGGACGAGTCGGGGAACGGAGTGATGGACCAGATGATAGTATTAGTAGTCCTCACTATTCTGTTAAATAGTGTGACAATAATTGTAATGAGGACTCTTTTTGAGTTTGTATAGTCTCTAGTAGACAATAATTGTATTCAAACTCACAGTTATGTTTTGTCGTATTGTACACGATAATTGTATTTGTATTCTGTACCATGTATCTGACGACTCAAGATGGGTGATGTATACCTAATTTTGGGGGCGTAACAATTGGTATCAAAGCCTAGGGATATGATCCCTGGCTAAGATGTGATAATAGAACTAGGAGGGGAGAGACGGGAAATTCCTTCGCTAGTATGACCTACCTAAGTTTATTTGCATGGTATTTAATTGGTCGGTCAGAATATAAGGATAATATATGACATATCAATTAACTTTTATTTTGTGACAGTATCTGAAAATGGCATCCGAGAATGTTGAGAATAGCAATGGAGCACAGGCGAATGTTGATTCACCACATATTAATAATCGGGATAATGTGCATTAGGAAGGCGACAATCCTCATGTAAATAACAATACTGACCAAATGATGAATGATGAAATGTTTAGAAGCTTTATGCAGTTCATGCAACAGCAGGCGAGAGCGGCTCCTGTTCAAAATGTAGGTGGAAACACTGAAAACTCTCGGACGGTCACCGCTAAATAGTTTAAGGAGCTGGGACCACCGGAGTTTAAGGGAGAGCCAAAACCACTTATAGTGAAAATATGGATAAAGCAGATCACCAAGATATTTGATATTTTGGGATGCTTCGAGGAGCAAAAGGTTATCTTTGCCGCCTTTATGTTGCGAGGAGAGGCAGATTACTGGTGGGAATCGATTAAGCGTACTCAACCTGCCGCACTAAATATATCTTGGGAGAAGTTCCAAGAGCTGTTCAATGACAAATACTTTCCCGAAAGTGTTCGACACATGAAGGAGGTGGATTTCATCAAATTGGAGCAGAATAATATGACCGTGTCGCAGTATGAGGCTAAATTTGTTAAGTTGTCCCGGTTTACGTCCCACTTGGTGGATAATGAAGAGCGAATGGCTCGAATATTTTTGCGAGGTTTGAAACCTGAGATACGTCAACATCTTATTTCTCATAAACTGTGTTTGTATTCAGATGTTGTGAATAGGGCTCAGTTAGTGGAGCGCGATAACGAGTCAACGCAACCAAAAGAGATCAGTCGACAAAATGATAATACCAGTGAGAGTAGTCATCGAAGCGGTGACAACAAGCGTGGAGGGAATCAACAGGCCAGAAATGGTAACCACTTCGGTGGTAATCAGGGCCAAAACAATAAGAATGGTCATTTCAAGAAGAGGATATTCAACAATGATGGAAAGACGTCAGCACCAGCACCCGTTGTTAAGGAAGGAGAATGACCACCTATCATATGTTTCAAATGCGGAGGGGAGGGGCACATCAGTCCAAACTGCGTGATGCCGTCTAAAGCATGTTATAATTGTGGAAGAGAATGTCATTTAGCTCGATTTTTTTGTTTACCAAAAATAAGTTCAGCTAGGATGGAGGCACCAAAGGCCGTCCCAGAAAAGTCAAAATCGGTAGTGCAAGGGAAAGCGTTTGTTGTGACCTCCCAGAAAGCAAGGAACCCGAATGAGGTCATCACGAGTAAGCTTACTATAAACTCTAATGAAGTCTATACTTTATTTGATACCGGTTCTACCCATTCTTTTATTTCTCCTACTTGCACTCATCGATTAAATTTGACTCCGGAGAAATTAGACTTTGACTTATCTGTTGAAACTCCATTGGGAGAAACCTTCATTACATCCACGGTTTATAAGTCTTGTTTGGTTCAAGTTGGTACCCACACATTACCTGTCGATCTTATTTCATTAAAAATACTTGCATTTGACGTGATTCTAGGGATTGATTGGTTAACTACTCATCATGCAAAAATTGATTGTTTTCGTAAGGTTGTTAGCTTTCATGTTCCTAATCGACCTATTATGCGAATTCAAGCAACCAAACCATTAAAATCAATCGCTGTCATCTCAAGCCATAAAGCTATTCGTTTATTGAAAAGCGGATGTCAAGCTTTCTTAGCTCATGTCACGGATCTAAACAAAAATACGTCAGTTTTGAATGATATTTCTATTGTTAATAAATTTCCTGACTTATTCCCTGAAGAACTTCCTGGCCTACCCCCAGAGCGTGAAATTGAATTTTGTATCGACCTTGAACCCGGTACAAAAACCCATTTCCAAAGCCCCATATCGAATGACTCCTATTGAACTTCACGAGTTAAAGATCCAACTGCAGGAATTGTTAGACATTGGCTTTATTCGTCCTAGTACTTCTCCTTGGGGTGCTCCTGTTCTATTCGTGAAGAAGAAAGATGAAAGTATGCGACTTTGTATTGATTATCGGGAATTGAATCATGTCACCATCAAAAACAGGTACCCATTGCCACATATTGATGACCTGTTTGACCAGTTGCAAGGAGCACAATTCTTTTCAAAGATCGATCTTCGTTCTGGATATCATCAGCTGAAGGTTAGAACTGAGGATATTCCAAAGACAGCTTTCAGAACTCGGTACGGGCATTATGAATTTCTAGTCATGTCCTTTGGATTGACCAATGCTCCTGCTGCCTTCATGGATATGATGAACTGGGTATTCAAGAAATATTTGGATCACTTTGTGGTCGTCTTTATTGATGACATCCTTATTTATTCCAAAAGTCGTTAAGATCATGAGCAACACTTGAGGCTGATACTCCAAAAGCTTCGTGAATACAAGCTTTATGCCAAGTTGAAGAAATGCGAGTTCTGGCTGGAGGAGGTAGCATTCCTTGGGCACGTAGTATCAAGTCGTGGAATATCTGTTGACCCGACAAAGATTGAAGCTATTCAAAGCTGGGAGCAACCTAAATCAGTAACCGAAGTACGTAACTTTCTCGGTTTAGCTAGTTATTATCGGAGATTCGTGGAAGGATTTTCTTGAATCGCTACTCCATTAACTCAGCTGACTCAGAAAGATACAAAGTTCGGTTGGAGCGAAGAATGTGAGAAGAGTTTTTAAGAACTCAAGAGGAGACTCATTTCAGCACCTGTTCTAACAATACCATCTGGCTCGGAGGGATTTGTCATCTACAGTGATGCTTCGAGCAAAGGGTTGGGATGCGTTCTCATGCAACATGGAAAAGTCATAGCCTATGCATCAATACAACTCAAGGAATATGAGAGGAATTATCCTACTCATGATCTAGAGTTGGCAGCTGTTGTCTTTGCAATTAAAATTTGGAGGCATTACTTTTATGGGGAGAAGGTGGAGATCTTTACGGATCATAAAAGCCTCAAATATTTCTTCACTCAAAAGGAACTCAACATGCGACAACGACGTTGGCTTGAACTGTTGAAAGATTATGATCATAACATTCAATACCATCCTGGAAAAGCGAACGTGGTAGCTGACGCATTGAGTAGAAGATCATATGCAAGTACGAGTGTGATATTATCAACACAAAGGCCCATTTTGTGTAACTTGCAAAGGATGGAGATAGAGTTAAAGACTCCAGGGACCCATGTGATGATGGCGAATATACGAGTAGAACCAACTTTAATCGATAAAGTTAAAGCTGCTCAAGCTACAGACCTGGAGCTGATGCGTATAAGGAAGAAAGTGCAAGAAGGTGCTATGCCGGAAGCAAGAATAGATGAAGAAGGAATACTTCGAGTCAACTCCAGACTTTGTGTTCCTAACGACCTTGATTTAAAGTATGAAAACATGATGGAGGCGCACAACACACTATTTGCAATCCATCTTGGGAGTACCAAAATGTATCATGATCTTCGTCATACATTTTGGTGGAGCAATATGAAGCGAGAGATAGCGCTGTTTATCTCAAGGTGTCTAACTTGTCAACGAGTCAAGGCAGAGCATCAAGTACCAAAAGGTCCATTGCAGCCACTTGAAATTCCAGAATAGAAGTGGGAGTACATTACCATGAATTTTGTTAGTGGTCTTCCTAAGGTTTCTCAAGATATTTATGCGATTTGGGTCATTGTTGATAGATTGACCAAGTTTGCTCATTTTTTACCGATACGAGAAACTTATACACTTGAACGTCTTGCTCGTATGTACATAAACGAGATTGTAAGACTGCATGGTATGTCAGTATCCATAGTTTCTGACCGAGACCCAAGATTCACATCACGATTTTGGGTTAGTTTACAAAAAGCTATGGGCACGAATTTACGATTTAGTTCGGCATATCATCCTCAGACGGACGGACAATCAAAGAGGACAATTCAAACTCTAGAAGATTTATTAAGACTCTGTGTCCTTGACTTCAAGTGAAGTTGGGACAAGTTCTTATCATTGGTGGAATTTTTCTACAACAACAGTTATCAAGCAAGTATTAGCATGGCTCCATTCGAAGCGTTGTATGGAAGAAAGTGTCGTTCTCCAGTATGCTGGGATGAGGTGGGTGAAGCAACGTTGTTGGGACCGGAGTTGGTACGCATGACTACAGAAAAGATTTAAACGATCCGACAACATATAAAAACCTCACAAAATCGACAAAAGAGTTATACTGATCTTCATCGAAAGGACGTGGAATTTGATATAGGAGATCATGTGTTCTTACGTGTTGCTCCATGGAAAGGAGTTACGAGATTTGGAAAGAGAGAAAAACTCAATCCTCGACTCATCGGTCCATTTTTAATCCTCGATCGAGTAGGAACTGTGGCTTATAGACTCGCTTTACCGCCAAGTATATCTCGTGTTCATAACGTTTTTCACATATGCATGTTACGTAAATATGTGGAAGAACCGAACCACATTATTGAGTTAGAACCAAACAAAATAGCGGAGGATTTGACGTATGAAGAAGTTCCTGTTCAAATCTTGGATAAGAAGGAACATATTCTACGCTCCAAGGTTATACCTCAAGTCAAAATTTTGTGGAGAAATCACGATGTTGAGGAAATGACTTGGGAGTTAGAATCTGAAATGAAGTCAAGGTATCCTTACCTCTTCGATATACCAGGTACGTACCCTAATTTCGAGGGTGAAATTTCATAAGAAGGGGAGGTTGTAAGACCCCAACTTTTATAAATAAAGATGAATTTTTTATAAATATCATTTTTAAATATTATGGAGTTAATTTGATATAATGTTATAGTTGTGGGTAATATTTATAAATTTTGCAAAGTACGCAAGTTGTTATATAATATTCGATTGGTCGGAGAATATTCGTTTTAACAAGGAATATTCGTACAACGGCAAAATCATTGGTGGACCCCACAACGGAATTATTGTCGGATTGAGAAAATGACAAAAATATTTTATTAAAAATAACGGCGGAAGTTTTACCATCGATACTGTTGAACTACTCGGTAGTAAAAGTACAGTAATACGTGTGGTTGCATAGTAGCACACGGTATTGATTATTAATGCTTATGTGAGAAGTCACTCAGTTTGATTCAATTATTGTCAGTTAATAAAATGAATTATTTAGCCATAATGAAGTTTTATTTTATTCGTATTATTAACGTAATAAAACAGAAACATCTTTTTATATAAAACATAATACTTTATTAAAGTTATTCTATAAATAGAATATATTATATTTTATTTAAAATAATTTTCTTTAAATATGGACCGTCAGATTAAAGTAATCAATCTGGACCGTTCATGGATTAGTTACTATGTATTCTATTTTTCTATAAATAGCAGCTCATTCCTTCATTATTTCTTACGAATTCACTAAACTCTAGAGAGAGAAACTATAGAGAGAGAGAAGAAAAGTATTCTGCTACTTAACCACTTTCTTATTTCAGTTCTTCTTTAAAACGGTAAGGGGTGTTATTTTCTTATTCATGAAGAGAACTGTTGTTATTCCATTTCTTATTATTCTGTTGGAATAACCTGTATACGCGGTCTACCCTATACTTGGTGATATTCTTCTATTATTCTGTTGGAACATCCTGTCTGTACGTTTTACGCCGGACCTGGTTCTGTCTTTATTATTATTCTGTTGGAACATCCTGTCTGTGTGTTTTACACCGGACCTGGTTCCGTCTTTATTATTATTCTGTTGGAATATCCTGTCTGTGCGTTTTACGCCGGACCTGGTTCCATTATTTATTATTCTGTTGGAATAACCTATCTGTACGGTCTATCGCATGCATGGTGATTTCTTTTGTTATTCCATTCTTTATTATACTCGGTTGGTTAAAGTTTTGACTTCTATACTCCATGAAATTAGTGGAATATCTTTGATATTTGCGCTTCATCTAGTATCTTTTTATGAAAATATTCTTCTAGGAATTCTTGAATTTTACTCCACAAAGCAGTACCATATTGACAATTTGGACTCTATTAATTCTTGAATAAATTAATTCTTGAACTTGTTTTATTGAATTCTTATATCATTGTCATCATCATCATCATGTTTATAAAATGTTAAAAGTCATCTGTGGCCTGTAGTGCATAGATGAACTTGGTATGATTATGACCAAGGATCATTCGGTATAATCATGACCGTAATATTACAAATGATGTGGTAAAAGTCCTCATTGGCCCGTAGTGCGTTGATGGACAGTTGTTGGCATGATCATGACCATTAATGAATACACAAATATTCTTGGCCCGTAGTGCATGAATAATTATGGTCGTGATACTAAAGAATATCCTTGGCCGTAGTGCAGGGGTGATTCGATGATGTGGATTATTTTGTTAAGCTGAGTCCCAGCGATAACAGTGTTGAAAAACCTTTTAAATCATAGAAGATAGTAGATTTTATTCTCTACTTGACTCTTTTAATGGATTGCTTGTTCCGCTGCAGTTAAACTTGATGTTCGTTATATTTTATCAGTTTAACACTGTTGAAGGCTAATGATAATTTATTCTGCATTATCTTAGTCATAATATTTCTTACTGGGCTACTTGAGCTCACCCTTTCTTTCACTATTCTCTTCAGAAAATGAGAATATAGCTGGGACGAGTCGGGGAATAGAGTGATGGACCAGATGATAGTATTAGTAGTCCTCACTATTATGTTAAATAGTGTGATAATAATTGTAATGAGGACTCCTTTTGAGTTTGTATAGTCTCTAGTAGACAATAATTGTATTCAAATTCACAGTTATGTTTTGTCGTATTTTACACGACAGTTGTATTAGTAAGTTATATTTGTATTCTGTACCATGTATCTGACAACTCAAGATGGGTGATGTATACCTAATTTTGGGGGCGTCACATTTGTTCTTTTGTTTCACTGGATTCGTTTTTTTTAAAATATTTTTCATCATCCTCAGTCCTAAATAATGATATACTGAATATTTTTGGTCTGTAGTGCAAAGATTAATGATTTTATGATGAATAATTTTGGTCGTAGTGCAAAGATGATTAGGTGTTGAGATGAACATGACCAACTGATGAATATCTTTGGCCTGTAGTGCAAAGATGAATATTTGATGCAAAATGTTTATTGATTGATGTTACAGGAATAAAATATTGATGATGGATTTTTAAATTCATAGATAATAGTAGATTTCATACTCTACTTAACTCTTCTAATGAATTATTATTTTCGCTGCGAATATTGATTTAAAATTTATTGTCTATTGTATTCTATTAAATTTTTCCCTGTTGAGGACTAACGATAATTTGTTCTATATTATCTTAGTCATAATATTCTTTACTGGGTTAGTTGAGCTCACCCTTTTTCCTTTCTGTTCTATTTTTCTTCTCAGGAGGCGAGAATGTAGCGAGTACTAGTCGGGGTATAGAATGATGGTTCTAGAAAGTTGTTTAGTAGTCCTCACCATTTTTGTAAAATAATGTATCAATAATTGTAATGAGGTCTTATTTGAGTGTGGATATTGTCTAAAAGATAATATTTGTATTTAAACTCACAATTTTTATGTTGTATTAATAAAGTTGTAGTTATTTCTGTACCATGTTATTGACGACTCAAAATGGGTGATGTATACCTATTTTGGGGGCATCACAAATGATGTTTATGGAAATGGCTGGGAAGGAGCAGTTGGGAGCTTTTCACCAACCTCTCCTTAACCATCATCTTTTTCCATCTTCCGTTAGTTTAATTCCCTAGGTAAAATCCAACATTTGGGCAATAGCTTTCCTATAAATGGGAGCTCCCACACATGATTCAAGCTGCTAGTTTTTGCTGAGAACAATAATTTAGAAAGAGAGGCAGTGAGGTTGAGAAAAAAGGGAGTATTAAGAGAGCTCTTGCAATTCCTTAAGGCAGTGAGGGTAGAAGAAATGTTCTGAGATCATCAAAGGTACATAATCTTAATCCTTTATGCTTCTTTAAACTTGAATCAGTATAGAATAACAAAGCTTGGTTAATTATGTGATCATAATAAAATATTGTATAAATAGGTAATGTTTATAAGTTTGATAAATTCATAGAAATTGACATGAAATAATTAATAATTGGTTTAAAAATTGGTAGTATTGTGTTATATAAGTTGTACGTCTGTTTTGGAAGTAATGTATTGATTTGTGTATGCAGGTTCAATGGTTTTCATATTAGTGTTCTGAGTTCTACATAAACAGAGCCTAAGTCTGATGTTGTGTCAAAGTGGCGCGGTTGCGCCACTTTCTTAGTACAAACCAACGCGGCCGCGCCGGTTGCCAGTCCTTAAAAATGATTTTTTGTTGCTTCTGATGTTCTGAGCATATGAGTATAACTTAGTTAGGTATAGAAATAGGTCTGATATGATGCTCAAGTTGCCTTGCATGAAATAAATGGATTTGACTTGGATAAGTATGAGTTTAAAAGTAAACTTGAAGTTTTGAAAACAAACCTTGATGAACCTTGTGTATTTTGAGTTCTGACCTTTTTAGCATGTGTACATGGCTTAGTTATGCGAACAAATGAGTATGAAATGTGATTCAAAGTTGCTTTGCATATATTAGGTTGCTTTAGCTTGGTTTAGAATGATTTTAAAAGAAAACTTGAAAGTTTTGAAAACTAATATTGATAAACATTGTGTTAACTATGTTCTGACTTTTTGAGATAACATGCTAGGACACTTTATGCCTCTTAACATAACTGATATGCTCACTCATCTAGTTAGGCACGATATGAACTACTCAAGCATGATTTACAATAAATTTCAATAGTAAAGTTAAGTTAATTTTGAATGCATGAGTAGAATACATGTGAGCATGCGTAGTAAAGATTTATTTAGCCTCATTATGTGGTTTGATGGTTATCATAGTTAGCCTTTGTGAAATGAACTTATTTAGCTTTGTTAAAATAGAAATTTTCCAAATAAAATCATAATGTGTGAAAGTAAACTTGAAATAACAATAGGAGAGACCAAACCTAGCCCAATACCTCTTAACATGTGTATATGGTATGTATCATTATCCTTGTATACTAGAAAGGGAGCAGCGCGGTTGCGCCAGTTCTCCCAGGTCAAAATGTAGCGCGATCGCGCTACATGCCAGTTTTAATTGACTGTTTTAAACTGTAATTTGAACCTCGAAGCTTGCTTATATTAATATCCTAATTTATAAAACAGAGTTTAACTGATGTGTTAAATGTTCAATTTTGTAATGGTTATATAGAATCAAGATTTCAAAAGGTTATAAAGGGTTTCTAAATGAAGCTTTCAAAAGCAAAGATAATGTTGATTAAGCAACTATGTGATTTGACTATGTGTTGAATATATGATTGAATGTATGAACATAATGAACATGACTATACATGTGTATGTTAGATAAGTGGGATTGTTGGAGTATATATCAATGATGTATAACTAATGAACGTGTATATATACATAACTATGATATTATAGGACATTGAAGTGACGTTAAGCTATAGAACTGTAATCTACGCAAAAGACAAGTTCCCTAACTTACACAATTTTGAATATTGTGCAAGTTTCGAATTGTTGTTATATCAACCATATATATTGAGAAAATATATGTACTTGTACAAATTATTATTCATATCCTGAAATTCGATTTAAATTATATTCTTTGAATCATGTTGTAAGCATTGAGCTTATAAATTGTTCCTAATTGCATTATGAAAACTGTCTTAGCCATGTGATTCGACTAGACTAATATCATGGGTTAGAAAGCGATCCAAACCAATTGCTTTGGTGCAGAATCTTATAAATCTGCTGAGATGAACAACCCTCATAGAAAGGGATATATATTATGTTGGGAGACCAACACACGCTTGAACAATATATTTAAATGTTATGCATAACGTAGGGTGTTTTGGGCTGATCACCTATTGTACTTATTTATATTTTATTGTCAGTGTAATATTGTTAATTCTAGCAGGAGTTCTTGGTCCATAGTGACTACTTAGTGTTAAATATTCTTTAACTTTAAAGTGTTGAAACCTTTGAATTTCGTTAATAATCTTTCGATCCATAGTGACTCTTATTTCAATTCAAAGAACTGATTTAGAACTGTTGATACCTCTTTAATTCAATATTATTCTTTTAATTCCTGAGCTATCATTTACTGTCATACCCTTGAGATGATAAACTTTATATTATGTCTGTTCACCCTTCTTATTATATTACTTGCTGAGAAAATTTGTTGTTCATTCTTACTTTCCTTAAACATTTCAGTTAAGACAGAGCAGGGTGATACCTCAGGAAAGGATAAGGGCAAAGACAAGGCTATGGAGTAGCTTTGTTCTTTCATGCTAGAAGTTTATTATTATGTTGTAATATGACTTAACTAGCGTAATACCCGTGAATTTTATAAATAAGATTAATATTGGAAAATGAATTGTTTGAATATTGTGTTGAATTTAGTGGTGCACAAAAGGCCCGAGGCCTGCGGCCTGGCCTTGGCCCGGCCTGGTCAAAGCCCGGCCCGATCAAGCCTGGCCTGGAAGGCTTCAAAAGGCCGATATTTTTAGGCAAAAATCTGGCCTGACCTGACCTACAAAAAAGTCTGGCCTGGCCTGGGGTCTGGCCTAGCCTGGCGAGGCCTGGCCTGGGGTCTGGCCTGGCTTGGCGAGGCCTAGCCTGAGGCCTTACATGATTTTTTATCCAATTAATTATTTATAATTTTTGAACTTTAGATTTATAATTATTCATCAATAAACAATAAATTTTAACTTATTTATTATTGTAATTTATAAATTATAATACATTAGTTTTAATTAATACATCAATAAAGTTTAGAATTTTAATTATTCATTCTTGATTTCTTGCAAGTACATTTAATTAACATTAATATATGAGTTAGTTTATTAATATTAATAAGTTAGTTGATTAAACATTAATATACTACTTAGTTGATTTCTTGTAGGTACATTTAATTAATATACATCTTCAATGAATATAACTAGTTAGTATATTTAATATTAATAATAAGTTAGTTACTTAGTTGATAGTAAACAACTATACATAGTTGATAGTTAATATTAATAATAAGTTAGTTACTTAGTTCTTAGTTACTTCAATGAAACTAATTTTATATTCAAAAAATAAAAGTGTAATCTACATTATATTCTATGAAGTGCATAGTAAACAACTATACATATATGAGTTAGTTTATTAATATTAATAAGTTGGTTGATATTCATAAGTTAATTAATATTGCATAGCATATTATTAATATAACAGGTACATAATATTAAGATTAATAATGGTTATTATTAATGTTATTATTAATATAAGTTAGTTAGTTATTTATTATTAGTTAGTTAGTTTATTCATAATATTAATATTATTAATATTATTAAGTTAGTTAGTTATTAATATTATTGCATATTATTATAGTTAGTTAGTAATTATTAAGTTAGTTAATTATTGCATATTATTATAGTTAGTTAGTAATTATTAAGTTAGTTAGTTATTATT
Organism: Panax notoginseng; assembly: GCA_016801055.1. NCBI lineage: Eukaryota > Viridiplantae > Streptophyta > Magnoliopsida > Apiales > Araliaceae > Panax > Panax notoginseng. The sequence goes on along the minus strand of CM029015.1, from coordinate 213,905,976 downwards.
AAGTTAGTTATTAGAATGTTTTAAAAAAAAAAAGTTAGTTAGGCTTATTATTACTAAGCAGTAGCGTGTAGGCAGCAGGACTACAGGAGGAGCAGCCCACCCCCAGGCCCCAGCCCCCAGGCCCCTGCCCCCAGCCCGGACCACCCCCAAGAGCCCACATGCAGATTTTTTTTTTAGTGCTGAACCAAACCAGCCTGGGTCTGGCCCAAGGCCTGGCCTGGCCTGGCCTACAGGCCTTATCAGGCCATAGTTTGGGGGTCGAGGCCTGGCCTGGCCTGGCCTGAAGGCCCAAAAGTCAAGGCCTGGCCTGGCCTGGTCAACGGCCAAAGCCTGGCAGGCCCAGGCCGGCCTGTTGTGCACCACTGGTTGAATTACATATATATGTGTGTGTGTGTATGTGTGTCTTGAGAAGTGATAATTCAATTTAAATTAAGTTAGATATGTGATGTATAAGTAATGTGATGGAAATGATGAAAAACTTAATTTAAGCTTACGTGATATGCTTAGTGTGGCATAATGATGGACGAAGTAATCATTTAATCAAATTAATAAAATAATGATTAAATAATGTGACAAACTAGTTGTTATTATTATTTTAGATTAATTATATATTATATGAAATTGTATAAGTTGTATGGTCTGGATCTTTGCTATGCAAAGCCAGGTTTGGCACTGTCCTAGAGTGGCGCAGCTGTGCCACTTCTGTAGTACAAATCAGCGCAGCTACGCCCGTGACTAGTCCTTGAAAAATTATTTTTATTTCATTTGACTAGATATTATATAAAACTATACGGTAAAAGTAAGTTTGAATTGTATAATTTACTGAGTTGTATACAGGAGCTTTGTGTGGCATTATTATACATAGTGAGTCAATTAAATATGTAGTTTAGAAGTATGACAAAAAAGTAATTTTAAGGAAATAAATAATTGATATCAATTATCATCACAGTATTTGGGTATAATTGGAATAATAAGTTTTTATGGAAAATAATAGGTTGTTAATACCCAACTAAATTATATTCTAACTCAATTTAAATATTATTTTGACTAACCTAATGTATATGGATTATATGATTATTTGTATATATGTTCATGACTAAAGTCTAGAAAATAACATTAAGTCATCAAATGTGAACTAGTAAGTCAAAAAGGAAACAAACCTAAGTGTATTACCAACCATATTGCTACTACAGACCAGAATCAAACTCCTTGTCCCATATTAAGTGACCCAACGTACAGTGCATAACAGTAGCCTATTTCTCATTTCGTGAACTCAAACTTGCACATGATGGCTAGATAGCTGTAATGACTGTGAGAAGAATGGAGGAGGAGAAGAAGTTGGTAATTTCTTTTCACCAAACCCTCTCAACCCATTGGATTCTTCTTCTTCCTCTTGGATTAGTTCAATGTGCAAGACCCAAATTTGGACAATAATTTCTCTATAAATTGGAAGCTCCTCTTTTCAATTCATGTTACTGAGTTCTCTGATAAGTTCATATAGAGTGTGAGTCTAGTAATTGAGAGGAAACAATCTGAGATTGGAAGGATTTCCATTTTAAGCTTCAACAGAGGTAATATTTCTTAAACCGTGTTCTTAATTTTAAATTTGGTAAATTTCTAGAAATTGATTGAATTACTTATGAATTGGTCTATAAGTTGTTATCGTGATGTTTACTAAGTTTATATGAATATATGGAAGTAATATGGACTAGCTTAAGCATGTTAAAGGAAGAAATTTGTGTATGATTTCTGAGTTCTGCAGAAGTAGAGCCATTCTTGGACCTGCTAGGGAAGGGCGTTGTGACGCTCCCAAAATAGGTATACACAACCCATCTTGGGTCGCCAGATACACGGTACAGAATTCAAATACAAACTTCATTTATACAACTGTTGAATTGTCGTGCAAAATACGACAACACATAAGCTGTGAGTTTCAATATAAATATTGTTACGTATATAATACAACAATATTCATACTCAAATTATTACAATGTACAACAAATATTTTAAGTCTCCAAAGGGACACAAGAAGATTTATGTCCTCATTCTAATGGGGTGCATTTTTTACGCTTCCAAAGTTGAGTTCTTATCACCCTATTGTTATTCACCAAAATCAATTATTAAGTGACGTATAATATACGACACACCCATCTTAGGTTCTCAATACAATTATATATTACATGTCATTCAGTTTTATAATGTATTAAGAAACTTCCATAGTCTCGAACCATCACACTATTCTCCTGTTATCCTCGCTTGACCCAGCTACACTCTTAATACCTGTAAGAAATTATGAAGCAAAAGGGTGAGCACAAATAGCCCAGTAAAGAATATTATGACTAAGATAATTAATTTATCAATAGCCTTCATCAGTAATAAATCAGAGATTTTGAACATATGGTAGATGATAAAAGTTTTCAACCATAATTACAGCGGAATCAACAATCCATTAGAAGAGTCAAGTAGAACATAATGTCTACTATCCTCTCCAAATTAAAAGTTCATCATTAATATTTCATTATTGTAATGCTCATCAATAGTTCTTTGTTGTACCCAAGACAAAGAGAACTTTAATCACCTGTCTTCACTTGAACCACCAAAGATTATAGTTAAATTCACAATTCATGCTTATAATCATGAAAATCAACAGTTTTCCTTTACCACCAAGGCTTAATAGAGCGTTCACTCAATATCTTTACCCCAAAGGCTAAAGACGTTCAAATGTAATAACAATGATCATACCAATCAGTTGTCTATCTTTGCACTACGGGCCAAAGATATTCAACTATAAAACCAACGGTCATGATCATACCAATCAATTGTCTGTCAGTGCACTACGGCCAAAGACATTCAACTGTAAAACTAATGGTCATGATCCTGCCAATCACATCATTGAATTATCCATGCACTACGGGCCAAGGATATTCGTTAGTATCACCAGTGGTCATGATCATGTCATACACCTGTCCATCTTTGCACTACGAGCCAAAGCTATCAATCAACAATTTGTTTTTGCACGTAAGCCAAATGATATACAACTGTAAAACCAATAATCAACAGGCCATTTTTGCACGTAAGCCAAATATATATAACTATAAAACCAATAATCAACAATCCATCTTTGCACGTAAGTCAATGATATACAACTGTAAAACCAATAATCAACAGTCCATCTATGCACTACGGGCCAAAGATGACTTTCGTTACAATATAAGTATGAGGATGATGACAATGATATAAGCATTAATCAAACGAAATCAAGGATAAATATTAAAGATTTTTAATTTATCCATAGTTTAAAAATGTCCAAATTGTCAACATGATAACTAATTTGTGGAGTAAAATTCAAGAATAATATTCATGTATCAAAAATAATTTGGACAGAAAAGAAATCAATTTTTATAGTGAATAGTACCCTGGGCGAATAGTACCCGAGTGAATAGTACTTCGTGAATAAAGTTGTACGTATGAATAGTGCCGTATGTATAAATAGTACCCATAAATAGTACTCTGGCATGAAAAGATTAAAATTTAACAAGAATATCCAGAAAAATATTTTAGTAGAACGATACTAGATGAAACACAAATTTTAAGAATATTCTACTAATTTTAAGGAGTATAGAAGCAATACTTATCAACATGAGTGTAGATTAGGAATATGAAACGAAATAATATTACTTACATACTATAGAGTATGGAAGAAAATATTATTTCTTACGAATATTGAACAAAATAATATCCCTTACAACTGTTGAACAAAAATAATATTTCTTACGAATATTGAACGAAGATAATATTCCTTACAAATATTAAACAAAAATAATATTCCTTACGAATATTGAACGGGAATAAAATTCCTTACGAATACGAAAAATAATATCGTAAGCGAATATGAAATAAATAATGCCCCTTACCTTAAAAAGAGAGTACTTCTGACTGGTATAGCGGAGATATTATTGAAGAAACCTTATACTATTTAATACACTCATAGCTTCCTTAAACTCAAAAGAAACACGCTCAATATTATAGAAGAAGAATTCTCTGATTCTGGTGTGATTTTTATTTCTAAACCGAGCATCCTATTTATAGGAGAATGGCTGGATACTATTTAGAAAAAAAATCAATGGTGAACATGAAATTTTTCAAGGACGAATTCGACACAGAATCAAATTTTTTTAATTTTTACTATGCTGCACTATGCAGTACTTTATGCAATATTATGATGCACTATGAAGTACTCTGTAAACACTATACAAATACTATACAGTACTATGCAAATACTATATAATACTATGCAAACACTATGTAATACTATGCAATATAATAAAATATAAAATATTCTACTTATAATAAAATATTTTCTATTTTATATAAAAAGTTTTCTATTTTATTACTATTATAATAATAAAAAAACCAAAACTGAGATAACTTTCAACCAACGATTTTTTAAAATGAGTAAGTGAGGGTCTATATTTTATCTCAATTCACTTGACTTCATAAAACACATTTTTAATAACATTTATTCATCATTAATATTATAACTCGCAATATTAACAACCAGATTATTCCCAGGAAAAAGGGGCTTTCCGATAAGGACTTCTCCTTATTAGCGCGCAATTAGATGATCAAACCCCTTTTCTCGACAGAACTTTCTAGATATTGTCAATAATGCAAATAATAATATGAATAGATGTGTCGTCTCAATTATTTATTTAATAATATAAAATATTGTGCAGATGATACTGTGACAATAATTGAATCAATAATATGAGATATTATGCATCAACTACTGTTGCAATAATTGAATAAACTGAGTGACTTCTCACGTAAACATCAATAATTTAGAGATACTGTGCAATACCGTGTGCTACTGTGCAACCACACGTATTACTGTACTTTTATCACCGGGTATTTCAACAATTAACGGTAAAACTTTTGTCATTATTTTTATAAAAAGTTATTTCTGTCACTTTCTAAATTCGACAGTAATTCCGTTGTGGGGTCCACCGATGATTGTGCCGTCGAACGAATATTTCCTGATAAAACGAATATTCCCCGACTAAACGAATATTTTATGACAACTTGCTTACTTTGTAAAAAATTTCACATATCACCCTTAACTTTAACATTTTATCAATTTAACAATTTACTAAATAGAATAATAATTATAAAAAAATTGAATACTTTCATTTCATAAAATTTGATGTCTTACAGGCGCAACTGCTCCCCTCCTGCAGTTCAACACGGCACAGCTGCGCCGTGCACCAGGAAATGATTCTGACTTTTGTTGTAATTTGATGCTTCTAGCGTGTTAGTTTGATTTAGTTATGCATGAAAACAGGTATGACATATGGTCTAGAGTCTCTTTTCATACCATGAGTTGCTTAGTTGCTTTAAAGGTATATTTTCTAAAAGAAACTTAGAGTTTTGAAAATGAACTTTGATGGAACTTATGATATTTCAGTTCTAACTTTTTAACATATGTATATTGCTGAGTTATGTGAACAAATGAGTATGAAATGTAGTTTAAAGTTGCTTGCTTGCTTTAGCTTTGAGTTAGAATGGCTTTTAAAGAAAACTTAAAAGATTTAGAACTAATATTCATGATTATCGTGTTGGTCATATTTTGAACTTGTTAACATGTGTATATGGCTTAGTAATACATGTAATATGGTTTAAAGTTGTCTTGCTTTTGCAAGCTAAGCTTTATATACATTGTGTAGTTATATTATGAACATATAGGATGGCATGCTAGTACTCTTTATAACGCTAAACATAACCTATATGTACACTCACTTAGCTAGTTAGACACCACATAAGTTGTTCAAGCATGATTTTAGACAAGTTTTCAAGAGGTGAACAATACTAACTATATGTAAATGACGTGAATACATGCGAGCATGCGTATTACAGGTTGTAAAACATTCTTACATGAATAAATGGTTAATGTAGTTAACCTTGTGATTTCATGAACTTAATTGACCTTAAGTCATTAGAATTTCCAACTAAAACCTTAATGTGTAAAAGTAAACTTGAAATGATCTTAGAAGTGCGCAAGATCTCTTAACATGTGTAATTGTTATGTGATATCACCCATGCATGTTAGAAACTAAAATGGAATCAAGAAATCAAAACTCAACTTTGGTCTGAATAAGGAGTTGCGCAGCTGCGCCACTCCTTGGCCAAGCTGCAGCGCAGCTGCACCTCAGGGCAGAGTGGTCTGATTGTTTTATTGTAATCTGAACTTTGAAGCATGCATACATTGTTATTCTAAACTATAAGAAAAAGTCTCAATGATGTTTTAAGCGTTTGTTGGTATGGTGGTTGTATAGAATAGAGAAATTTCAGAATTTTCTAAGCAAGCTTTCGTAAACAAGGTCAATGATGGTTCAAAACTGTGTGGCGTGATAGTATACTAATATATGATCTGACTGTGTAACGAAAATGGGACTTAATGTAGGTGTGTAGCATACATGTTTGATCATGAGTGTAACAAGTGTGTAGATTGTTGGTTTACTTACCAAACCGGTATAACTAATGTATATATATATATATATATATATATATATATATATATATATATATATATATCATAGGATACTATAAGACTTTGTAGTGGCGTTAAGCTTTAGATTTGTAATCTACGCGAAAGGCAAGTTCCCTAACTTTCACAACTTTAGATATTGTGCGAGTTTCGAATTGTTGTTATATCAACCATATAATTATTAAGCAAATATTTATACTCGAATGAATCATTATTCATATTCTGAAATTCGACTTAAACTTTATATCTTGAATCATGTTACGAGTTTGAACTTATTGTTCTTAAACATATTGTGAAAGTTGTCTAAACCATTTGATTCGGCTAGACTAGTATCATGTGTTAGAAAGCGATCCAAACCAATTGCTTTGGTGAGGAATCTTATAAATCAACTGAGATGAACAACCCTCTTAGAAGGGGTAATTTTATATTGTCGGGGAACCGACGTGCACACAAACATATTTAAATATTATGCATAACGTAGGGTACTATAAGCTGATCACCTGTGGTACTTGTTTATATTGAATTGTCAGTTAAATACTGTTAATTCTAGTAAGAGTTCTTGGTCTTTAGTGACTACTCTGAGTTTAATCTTCTTTAAATCTTGAAGTATTGAAACCTTTGAATTTCGTTGAATATCTTCAGTCCATAGTGACTTTATTTCGATTCAAAGGTCAAAATTGGAACAATTGATAATTCTTGCTTCCAACATTATTCTTTTAATTCTTAAACTATCATTTACCGCTATACCCTTGAGATCATGAACTTTATATAACTGTTCACCCTTATTGTTATATACTTACTGAGAAAATTTGTTGCTCATTCTTATTTTCTTTAAACCTTTCAGTTATAAGGCAGAATGGGGTGAAACATCAAGCATGGATAAGGGCAAGGGCAAGGCTATGAAGTAACTTTGTTCCTTTATGTTAAAAGTTAATGTTATCATGTTGTAAAAAGACCTTTTTAATATTATGTATTAAGTTATGTTTGAACTCAAGTAGTTATGTAATATGTTAATAATGGTTACGAGACCTTGGGGCGAGATTAATTATATTAAATCAATGTAAATTATTATATTATTCCGCTATATGAGTTATTAGTGTATTATTAGAATTAGATCGTGAATCACCGAATTCGAGATATAAGTATCTGAATTTGGGGGCAATACAATTAGTATTATGTAAATAAGTTATAATTGGATTAAGTTGTGTAATACGTTAGTAATGGTTGTGAGACTTGGGACGAGAATATTTATATTATATCAATGTAAATTATTCTATTATTTTCGTTGTTTGAGATATTAATATGTTATTAGAGTTAGATCGTGAAACACTAGATTCGAGGTACATGTATCTGAATTTGGGGGCGTCACAATATGAACTTTGAAGAATTTAATACTACCTTCTTTCCAAAATTAAATATATATTTTGTCATTTTAAAATCAATTTGCGAAATCTTAAAACTCAAATTGATATAAGTTCGTTCAAATTTTGAAAAGAGCAAAGATAATAATTAATAGTGTTTTATAGTTAGTTTACAATTGTTATATTTGTTGTATTAAAACTAAATAACATCATATCAATTTTGAATTTTAGAATTTCGCGAATTGAATTTAAAAAATTAAAATGTATCTATCTCTAATTTTGGAACGGAGATAGTATTTTTCAATCTAAATTTTAAATTTTTTATTAAACACCCTAAAATTTTACTATTCTTCTTTTTTAACCCCTGAAAATTCAGTTGGGTCAATTGACCCACTGACCCACTGTCCCTAAGCTAGATTCGCCCCTGAGCGTGGTAATCAATAATTGGTAAACTAGAATTCTATCAGAGTTGCACAGTCTAAGTGTAAATTTTACATTAAAATTGATAAACCCCCATCATACGTCCATTTCTTGGTAGGTTTCAACCAATTTGTAATTTGTTTAACATGAAAATTTATCTTTAATTGTATAAGTGTGGAGTTATTGGAATTCACATGATTGTCTAAAGCTTATGAGGTGTTTGATAAAAATTGAATAAATTTGAATCTGAATCTGAATGAGCTGAATCTGAATGAAAAAAGTTGTTTGATAATTGACATGTCTGAAACATTTGAATAACATATTTTTATTATTTTACCCCTCTAAAAATATTCAAAATTGTAAATTTATTTAATAGTACTTAATATAATAGTTAATATTGTAAAAAAAAACTTCATTTAACCCATTTAACCAAAAAAATGACACTAAATCATTCAGCCCAAATCGTATTAATAGTTGACCGATTCAGCCATTCAGACGATTTTTTTTCCAAAACAAACGAATGAGTGACCGATTCAACCATTCAGCCATAAACAAACAACCCCTTAGTCATTTAGAGCCGAAAATTAATTCGAGTATAAATTAAGACAATCATTATAGCCTTATAGGTCAGAAATCATCAAAACTTCTCATCAAAAATTTAAATAAATTCGCACTGTGCCAGGTATAGGTGTTCACTGGTAAAAAATCGAATCGAACCGATCGAAACCAGACCGAATACCGAAAGTACCCAAAATTGGATACCGATACCGGTACCAGTTGAACTGGTATACCGAACCGATTACCCTGTCCGGTACGAGATCGGTACTGATTTTTACAGTGCTTGTACCGACCCCTTCTATAAGCCAAAATTCGGCCCAAGTTTAAGCCAAAATCCGACCCAAGGTAACGTGTAAGACCCCAACTTTTATAAATAAAGATGAATTTTTTATAAATATCATTTTTGAATATTATGGAGTTAATTTGATATAATGTTATAGTTGTGGGTAATATTTATAAATTTTGCAAATTACGCAAGTTGTTATATAATATTCGATTGGTCGGGGAATATTCGTTTTAACAGGGAATATTCGTTCAACGGCACAATCATTGGTGGACCCCACAACGGAATTATTGTCGGATTGAGAAAACGACAAAAATATTTTATTAAAAATAACGGCGGAAGTTTTACCATTGATATTGTTGAACTACTCGGTAGTAAAAGTACGGTAATACGTGTGGTTGCATAGTAGCACACGGTATTGATTATTAATACTTATGTGAGAAGTCACTCAGTTTGATTCAATTATTGTCAGTTAATAATATGAATTATTTAGCGATAATAAAGTTTTGTTTTATTCGTATTATTAACGTAATAAAACAGAAACATCTTTTTATATAAAACATAATACTTTATTAAAGTTATTCTATAAATAGAGTATATTATATTTTATTTAAAAGATTTTTCTTTAAATATGGACCGTCAGATTAAAGTAATCAATCTGGACCGTTCATGGATTAGTTACTATGCATTCCATTTTTCTATAAATAACAGCTCATTCCTTCATTATTTCTTACGAATTCAGTGAACTCTAGAGAGAGAAACTATAGAGAGAAACTATAGAGAGAGAAGAAAAGTATTCTGCTACTTAACTACTTCCTTATTTCAGTTCTTCTTTAAAACGGTAAGGGGTGTTATTCTTTCTTATTCATGAAGAGAACTGTTGTTATTCCATTTCTTATTATTCTGTTGGAATAACCTGTATACGCGGTCTACCCTATACTTGGTGACATTCTTCTATTATTCTGTTAGAACATCATGTCTGTGCGTTTTACGCCGGATCTGGTTCCGTCTTTATTATTATTCTGTTGGAACATCCTGTTTGTGTGTTTTACATCGGACCTAGTTCCATCTTTATTATTATTCTGTTGGAACATCCTGTCTGTGTGTTTTACACCGGACCTGGTTCTGTCTTTATTATTATTCTGTTGGAATATCTTGTCTGTGCGTTTTACGCCGGACCTGGTTCTATTATTTATTATTTTATTGGAATAACATGTCTGTGCGGTCTATCGCATGCATGGTGATTTCTTTTGTTATTCTATTGTTTATTATACTCAGTTGGTTAAAGTTTTGACTTCTATACTCCATGAAATTAGTGGAATATCTTTGATATTTGCGCTTCATCTAGTATCTTTTCATGGAAATATTCTTCTAGGAATTCTTGAATTTTTCTCCACAAAGCAGTATCATATTGACAATTTGGACGTTGTTAATTCTTGGATAAATTAATTCTTGAACTTGTTTTATTGAATTCTTATATCATTGTCATCATCCTCATGTTTATAAAATGTTGAAAGTCATCTGTGGCATGTAGTGCATAGATGGACTTGGTATGATTATGACCAGGGATCATTCGGTATAATCATGACCGTAATATTACAAATGATGCGGTAAAAGTCCTCAATGGCCCGTAGTGCATTGATGGACAGTTATTGGCATGATCATGACCATTAATGAATACACAAATATTCTTGGCCCGTAGTGCATGGATAATTGTGGTCGTGATACTAAAGAATATCCTTGGCCGTAGTGCAGTGGTGATTCGATGATGTGGATTATTTTGTTAAGCTGAGTCCCAGCGATAACAGTGTTGAAAAATTTTTTAAATCATAGAAGATAGTAGATTTTATTCTCTACTTGACTCTTTTAATGGATTGCTTGTTCCGCTGCAGTTAAACTTGATGTTCGTTATATTTTATCAGTTTAACACTGTTGAAGGCAAATGATAATTTATTCTGCATTATCTTAGTCATAATATTTCTTACTGGGCTACTTGAGCTCACCCTTTCTTTCACTGTTCTCTTCAAAAAATGAGAATATAGCTAGGACGAGTCGGGAAACGGAGTGATGGACCAGATGATAGTATTAGTAGTCCTCACTATTCTGTTAAATAGTGTGACAATAATTGTAATGAGAACTCCTTTTGAGTTTCTATAGTCTCTAGTAGACAATAATTGTATTCAAACTCACAGTTATGTTTTGTCGTATTGTACACGACAGTTGTATTAGTAAGTTGTATTTGTATTCTGTATCATGTATCTGACGACCCAAGATGGGTGATGTATACCTAATTTTGGGGGCGTCACAGTTGATATCAAAGCCTAGGTATATGATCCCTGGCTAAGATGTGAGAATAGAACTAGGAGGGGAGAGACGGGGAATTCCTTCGCTAGTATGACCTACCTAAGTTTATTTGCATGGTATTTAATTGGTCGGTCAGAATATAAGGATAATATATGACATATCAATTAACTTTTATTTTGTGGCAGTATCTGAAAATGGCATCCGAGAATGTTGAGAATAGCAATGGAGCACAGGCGACTGTTGATTCACCACATATCAATAATCGGGATAATGTGCATCAGGAAGGCGACAATCCTCATGCAAACAATAATACTGACCAAATGATGAATGATAGAATGTTCAGAAGGTTTATGCAGTTCATGCAATAGCAGGCGAGAGCGACTCCTGTTCAAAATGTAGGTGGAAACACTGAAAACTCTCGGACGGTCACCGCTAAACAGTTCAAAGAGCTGGGACCACCGGAGTTTAAGGGAGAGCCAAAACCACTTATAGCGGAAACATGGATAAAGCAGATCACCAAGATATTTGATGTCTTGGGATGCTCTGAGGAGCAAAAGGTTCCCTTTGCCGCCTTTATGTTGCGAGGAGAGGTAGATTACTGGTGGGAATCGATTAAGCGTACTCAACCTGCCGCACTGAAGATGTTTTGGGAGAAGTTCCAAGAGCTGTTCAATGACAAATACTATCCCGAAAGTGTTCGACACATGAAGGAGGTGGATTTCATCAAATTGGAGCGACCGTGTCGCAGTATGAGGCTAAATTTGCTGAGTTGTCCCGGTTTGCGTCCCACTTGGTGGATAATGAAGAGCGAATGACGCGAATGTTTTTGCGAGGTTTGAAACCTGAGATACGTCAACATCTTATTTCTCATAAACCGTGTTTGTATTCAGATGTTGTGAATAAGGCTCAGTTAGTGGAGCGCGATAACGAGTCAACGCAACCAAAAAAGAGCAGTCGACAAAATGATAATACCAGTGAGAGTAGTCATCGAAGCGGTGACAACAAGCGTGGAGGGAATCAACAGGCCAGAAATGGTAACCACTTCGATGGTAATCAGGGCCAAAACAATAAGAATGGTCATTTCAAGAAGAGGAGATTCAACAATGATGGAAAGACGTCAGCACCAGCACCCGTTGTTAAGGAAGGAGAACGACCACCTATCATATGTTTCAAATGCGGAGGGGAGGGGCACATCAGTCCAAACTGCATGATGCCGTCTAAAGCATGTTATAATTGTAGAAGAGAAGGTCATTTAGCTCGATTTTATCGTTTACCAAAAATAAGTTCAGCTAGGATGGAGGCACCAAAGGCCGTCCCAGAAAAGTCAAAACCGGTAGTGCAAGGGAGAGCGTTTGTTGTGACCTCCCAGAAAGCAAGGAACCCAAATGAGGTCATCACGGGTAAGCTTACCATAAACTCTAACGAAGTCTATACTTTATTTGATGTCGGTTCTACCCATTCTTTTATTTCTCCTACTTGCGCTCATCGATTAAATTTGACTCCGGAGAAATTAGACTTTGACTTATCTGTTGAAACTCCATTGGGAGAAACCTTCATTACATCCACGATTTATAAGTCTTGTTTGGTTCAAGTTGGTACCCACACATTACCTGTCGATCTTATTTTATTAAAAATATTTGTATTTGACGTGATTCTAGGGATTGATTGGTTAACTACTCATCATGCAAAAATTGATTATTTTCGTAAGGTTGTTAGCTTTCATATTCCTAATCGACCTATTATGCGAATTCAAGTAACCAAACCATTAAAATCAATCACTGTCATCTCTCAAGCCATAAAGCTATTCGTTTATTGAAAAACGGATGTCAAGCTTTCTTAGCTCATGTCACGGATCTAAACAAAAATACGTCAGTTTTGAATGATATTTCTATTGTTAATAAATTTCCTGACGTATTCCCTGAAGAACTTCCTGGCCTACCCCCAGAGCGTGAAATTGAATTTTGTATCGACTTTGAACCCGGTACAAAACCCATTTCCAAAGCCCCATATCGAATGGCTCCTATTGAACTTCAGGAGTTAAAGATCCAACTGCAGGAATTGTTAGACATTGGCTTTATTCGTCCTAGTACTTCTCCTTGGGGTGCTCCTGTTCTATTCGTGAAGAAGAAAGATGGAAGTATGCAACTTTGTATTGATTATCGGGAGTTGAATCATGTCACCATCAAAAACAGGTACCCATTGCCACGCATTGATGACCTGTTTGACCAGTTGCAAGGAGCACAATTCTTTTCAAAGATCGATCTTCGTTCTGAATATCATCAGCTGAAGGTTAGAATTGAGGATATTCTAAAGACGGCTTTCAGAACTCGGTACGGGCATTATGAATTCCTAGTCATGTCCTTTGGATTGACTAATGCTCCTGCTGCCTTCATGGATATGATGAACCGGGTATTCAAGGAATATTTGGATATCTTTGTGGTCGTCTTTATTGATGACATCCTTATTTATTCCAAAAGTCGTGAAGATCATGACCAACACTTGAGGCTGGTACTCCAAAAGCTTCGTGAATACAAGCTTTATGCCAAGTTGAAGAAATGCGAGTTCTGGCCGGAGGAGGTAGCATTCCTTGGGCACATAGTATCAAGTCGTGGAATATCTGTTGGCCCGGCAAAGATTGAAGCTATTCAAAGCTGGGAGCAATCTAAATCAGTAACCGAAGTACGTAGCTTTCTCGGTTTAGCTGGTTATTATCGGAGATTCGTGGAAGGATTTTCTCGAATCGCTACTCCACTAACTCAGCTGAGTCGGAAAGATACAAAGTTCGGTTGGAGCGAAGAATGTGAGAAGAGTTTTCAAGAACTCAAGAGGAGACTCATTTCAGCACCTGTTCTAACAATACCATCTGGCTCGGAGAGATTTGTCATCTACAGTGATGCTTCGAGCAAAGGGTTGGGATGCGTTCTCATACAACATGGAAAAGTCATAGCCTATGCATCAAGACAACTCAAGAAATATGAGAGGAATTATCCTACTCATGATCTAGAGTTGGCAGCTATTGTCTTAGCACTTAAAATTTGGAGGCATTACTTGTATGGGGAGAAGGTGGAGATCTTTACGGATCATACCAAAAGGAACTCAACATGCGACAACGACGTTGGCTTGAACTGTTGAAAGATTATGATCATACCATTCAATACCATCCTGGAAAAGCGAACGTGGTAGCTGACGCATTGAGTAGAAGATCATATGCAAGTACGAGTGCGATATTGTCAACATAAAGGCCCATTTGTGTGACTTGCAAAGGATGGAAATAGAGTTAAAGACTCCATAGACCCATGTGATGATGGCGAATATACGAGTAGAATCGACTTTAATCGATAAAGTTAAAGTTGATCAAGCTACAGACCTGGAGCTTATGCGTATGAGAAAGAAAGTGCAAGAAGGTGCTACGCCGGAAGCAAGAATAGATGAAGAAGGAATACTTCGAGTTAACTCCAGACTTTGTGTTCCTAACGACCCTGATTTAAAGTATGAAATCATGATGGAGGCGCACAATACACCGTTTACAATCCATCCTGGGAGTACCAAAATGTATCATGATCTTCGTCATACATTTTGGTGGAGGAATATGAAGCGAGAGATAGCGCTGTTTATCTTAAGGTGTCTAACTTGTCAACGAGTCAAGGCAGAGCATCAAGTACCAAAAGGTCCATTGCAACCACTTGAAATTTTAGAATGGAAGTGGGAGCACATTACCATGGATTTCGTTACCGGTCTTCCTAAGGTTTCTCAAGGTATTTATGCGATTTGGGTCATTGTTGATAGATTGACCAAGTCTGCTCATTTTTTATCGATACGAGAAACTTATACACTTAAACGTCTTGCTCGTATGTACATAAACGAGATTGTAAGACTGCATGGTATGCCAGTATCCATAGTTTCTGACCGAGACCCAAGATTCACTTCATGATTTTGGGTTAGTTTACAAAAAGCTATGGGCACGGATTTACGATTTAGTTCGGCATATCATCCTCAGACGGACGAACAATCAGAGAGGACTATTCAAACTCTAGAAGATTTATTAAGACTCTGTGTCCTTGACTTCAAGGGAAGTTGGGACAAGTTCTTATCATTGGTGGAGTTTTCCTACAACAACAGTTATCAAGCAAGTATTGGCATGGCTCCATTCGAAGCGTTGTATGGAAGAAAGTGTCGTTCTTCAGTATGCTGGGATGAGGTGGGTGAAGCAACGTTGTTGGGACCAGAGTTGGTACGTATGACTACAGAAAAGATTTAAACGATCCGACAACGTATAAAAACCTCACAAAATCGACAAAAGAGTTATACTGATCTTCATCGAAAGGACGTGAAATTTGATATAGGAGATCATGTGTTCTTACGTGTTGCTCCATGGAAAGGAGTTACGAGATTTGGAAAGAGAGGAAAGCTCAATCCTCGATTCATCGGTCCATTTTTAATCCTCGATCGAGTAGGAACTGTGGCTTATAGACTCGCTTTACCGCCAAATATATCTCGTGTTCATAACGTTTTTCACATATCCATGTTACATAAATATGTGGAAGACCCAAACCACATTATTTAGTTAGAACCGGACGAAATAGCAGAGGATTTGACGTATGAAGAAGTTCCTGTTCAAATCTTGGATAAGAAGGAACATATTCTAAGCTCCAAGGTTATACCTCAAGTCAAAGTTTTGTGGAGAAATCACGATGTTGAGGAAATGACTTGGGAGTTAGAATCTGAAATGAAGTCAAGGTATCCTTACCTCTTCAAAATACCAGGTACGTACCCTAATTTCGAGGGTAAAATTTCATAAGAAGGGGAGGTTGTAAGATCCCAACTTTTATAAATAAAGATGAATTTTCTATAAATATCATTTTTGAATATTATGGAGTTAATTTGATATAATGTTATAGTTGTAGGTAATATTTATAAATTTTGTAAAGTACGTAAGTTGTTATATAATATTCGATTGGTCGGAGAATATTCATTTTAACAGGGAATATTCGTACAACGGTACAATCATTGGTGGACCCCACAATAGAATTATTGTCGGATTGAGAAAACGACAAAAATATTTTATTAAAAATAACGGCGGAAGTTTTATCATTGATACTGTTGAACTCGGTAGTAAAAGTACAGTAATACGTGTGGTTGCATAGTAGCACACGGTATTGATTATTAATACTTATGTGAAAAGTCACTCAGTTTGATTCAATTATTGTCAGTTAATAATATGAATTATTTAGCGATAATAAAGTTTTGTTTTATTCGTATTATTAACGTAATAAAACAGAAACATCTTTTTATATAAAACATAATACTTTATTAAAGTTATTCTATAAATAGAGTATATTATATTTTATTTAAAAGATTTTTCTTTAAATATGGACCGTCAGATTAAAGTAATCAATCTGGACCGTTCATGGATTAGTTACTATGCATTCCATTTTTCTATAAATAACAGCTCATTCCTTCATTATTTCTTACGAATTCAGTGAACTCTAGAGAGAGAAACTATAGAGAGAAACTATAGAGAGAGAAAAAAAGTATTCTGCTACTTAACTACTTCCTTATTTCAGTTCTTCTTTAAAACGGTAAGGGGTGTTATTCTTTCTTATTCATGAAGAGAACTGTTATTATTCCATTTCTTATTATTCTGTTGGAATAACCTGTATACGCGGTCTACCCTATACTTGGTGACATTCTTCTATTATTCGGTTGGAACATCCTGTCTGTGCGTTTTACGCCGGACCTGGTTCCGTCTTTATTATTATTCTGTTGGAACATCCTGTTTGTGTATTTTACACCGGACCTGGTTCCGTCTTTATTATTATTCTGTTGAAATATCCTGTCTGTGCGTTTTACGCCGGACCTGATTCCATTATTTATTATTCTGTTGGAATAACCTGTCTGTGCGGTCTATCGCATGCATAGTGATTTCTTTTGTTATTTCATTCTTTATTATACTCAGTTGGTTAAAGTTTTGACTTCTATACTCCATGAAATTAGTGGAATATCTTTGATATTTACGCTTCATCTAGTATCTTTTCATGGAAATATTCTTCTAGGAATTCTTGAATTTAACTCCACAAAGCAGTATCATATTGACAATTTAGACGTTATTAATTCTTGGATAAATTAATTCTTGAACTTGTTTTATTGAATTCTTATATCATTGTCATCATCCTCATGTTTATAAAATGTTGAAAGTCATCTGTGGTCTGTAGTGCATAGATGGACTTGGTATGATTATGACCAGGGATCATTCGGTATAATCATGACCGTAATATTACAAATGATGTGGTAAAAGTCCTCATTGGCCCGTAGTGCATTGATGGACAGTTGTTGGCATGATCATGACCATTAATGAATACACAAATATTCTTGGCCCGTAGTGCATGGATAATTGTGGTCGTGATACTAAAGAATATCCTTGGCCGTAGTGCAGGGGTGATTCGATGATGTGGATTATTTTGTTAAGCTGAGTCCCAGCGATAACAGTGTTGAAAAACCTTTTAAATCATAGAAGATAGTAGATTTTATTCTCTACTTGACTCTTTTAATGGATTGCTTGTTCCGCTGCAGTTAAACTTGATGTTCGTTATATTTTATCAGCTTAACACTGTTGAAGGCTAATGATAATTTATTCTGTATTATCTTAGTCATAATATTTCTTACTGGGCTAGTTGAGCTCACCCTTTCTTTCACTGTTCTCTTCAGGAAATGAGAATATAGCTGGGACAAGTCGGGGAACGGAGTGATGGACCAGATGATAGTATTAGTAGTCCTCACTATTCTATTAAATAGTGTGACAATAATTGTAATGAGGACTCCTTTTGAGTTTGTATAGTCTCTAGTAGACAATAATTGTATTCAAACTCACAGTTATGTTTTGTCGCATTGTACACAACAGTTGTATTAATAAGTTGTATTTGTATTCTGTATCATGTATCTGACGACACAAGATGGGTGATGTATACCTAATTTTGGGGGCGTCACATAGCGCAACCCAAAACTTTTTAAGCTAAAATAAGTTCTCACTTGCTAGTCTTTTTATAAGAAAAACTATTTGGTTATTAAGGTCTCACTTGGTAGTCTTTTTATAAGGAAAATTTTCTTAAACTTTTATAAATTAACCAATGTTAGACTTTTATAAATTAACCAACGTGGGACTTGGAGACCACCAAGTATTAAGGCCTTCACTTGTTTAATTGTTTTTATAAGAAAAACTTAAATAAATTTGTATGTGCTATTGTCATGAGTGTAAGGCTTTCCCAACTTATTGATAAAGTAGTTTAAGGTTATGTAACTTCCTTATACTTTTACCAATTTAATCAATATGAAACTTTGGTATTAAGGCTTCACTTGATACTCATTTTATAAAGAAAACTTCCTTAAACTTTTACCATTTAACCAATGTGGGACTAGGCCTTCACTTGGTAGTCATTTTATAAGGAAAACTTTCTTAAATTTTTATTAATCAATGTGAGATTTACAAACAACCATATATATGTATTCTTTAATATGTGTTCCTGTCTTACCAATATCCCACATTGTCTAATTTGTGTTCTCTTGTCTTACCTCTATTTTATAAATAGGAGAGACCACCAATTCAAATTTCATCAAGTCCTAATCATTCTAATATGTCTTTTCTTGTGTTACCTCTATTTTATAAATAGAGGAGACTTTAAGCCAATTTTTCAAGGTTAAGTAAAAAAAATCTTTAAAAAGGGATTGTGTACTGGTACAACCGGTTTGGTATGTACTGGACCTATGAAATTGAAATTGGTAATCGAAATTGATACCAAAAATCGATTTGTACTAAACTGGTCCTGAACTGATTTTTTTTTGTACTGATTAGTTCGTTTTTGTACTGATCAGTTCGAACCGGTCTGGTTCACCTTGAAAACCAAAATTACCAAATTTGTTGAACAGCCCTAGTGCCAGGGGCATAGCTAGGAATCTGAGAGGGAGGGGGCCAAAAAAATTCAACACTAAAAAGTGTTTGTAATATTTAAAAAATATAAACATAAAATAAATTTTTATATATTTTTAGTTTTATCATACATATAAATTCATTTATGTCAAAGCGTTTCAATATAATGTAAAAGGGTTACCGTTTCAATATTGGTACGATTTGAAGCACAAATCGCACATGAAATCGCTTAGGTGCAGTTTAAAAAATTCAAAACCGCACATGAAACCGTTTGTAATTGGTGCGGTGCGGTTTTGAACTGTATGGTTTGATTTCATTTGGTGCGATTTCGGTTCCAAAACTAATGGAAATAATAAACCCGTAAAATAGTTAGCAAAATCATTCACACAAACGTATTACGCAATGAACACAATCATAGAGCTAATTTAGCAAAATAGTTCTAAGTATCAACAATTATATGATTGATTAATACTATGTTATCACATTTGATTTAATAAATACTAAGCCACTCTTGATTTGAAAACATAATTAATACTATTTATTCTTCATTCAACCATGCAATATCTGTTTCTAAAATAAAATGAGAAAAATATTTTATAGTAGAGAAATTATATATACTTGTAGTAAATTTGAGAAAACATGATGATTATTTAGTACGATTTCAGTTTTATGCGTGCAGTTATGACTAGTAACCGAACCGAAACCGTAAATTTGATTTTTCAACCCATCTAAAACTACCACATACGCCAAAACCATTGATGCAGTTTTAATTGATGCGATTTATGCAATTTTTGGTGCAGTATCGATTGATGCATTTTAATTGAAATAGAACTTGTGCCGGGCAAAGAAAAAATGCCATATTTAACTATAAAACATTATATATATATATATATATATATATATATATATATATATATATATATATATTATCAATTTATCAAAGCTTTTTCCATCAAACAAAATGAAAATGTGATTTTTCAACTCAAATGTGCAATGGAAGAAAAGCACAAAATATGCAGAGGCAGAACATTATTAATAGCAGAACCACAACAATCAGTATCAGCATGTGCGATAAGCTGAAAGTTTGTTACATTAAAAAATATTAAATTATTTAAATTAAATTAAGCAGATAAGAGTTCAGCCAGAGACTTGACCAAATGACACTAAGCATGACAGCAGGGTGGCATTAGTGACCCTGTCTGGTATCCATCCTCAGAATCTACCATCAAAAGAACGACCAGGTAGAAAAATCCATAGTAGAATGAAATCTTCTTCCAAGGTCAATACCAGGGAGTAGATTGGCAATGTACAAGGGCTCCGTTAACACTCTTCATCATGTAAATCCAAATGCTCGTCTTGAGAAGTCCACCACTTCTTTTTCTTCTTGGTCTCAAATGTAGCCACATCTGAATACAAATACAGAACCAGAAACACAGAATTATATTCCACATCAATGAGAAGTAATTTAAGAGTTGCTAGTACTGTTTGATCCGAAAACAATTTATACACAATATAAGCAAGAATACAGATAATGAACTCAAGGATACTTCTCGATTGATTAAAAAATATTTAATATATGGACAGTTATAATTAGGGTGAAAAATCTCTTAAACCTTGTTGTAACTAACAGTATAGGATATATTTCTTCTTCAATTATAACGAAGTTGCAAATGAAGTTGACGTATGAGTAGAGAAAGAGAGAGATGCCTAACACACTGGTAAGGAAATCTAAAAGGTCTTTTGACCATGCTGGATGTGGCTTAGCATATTTGATTCTTTTACTAAAATGATGAGTTCACAATCTGAGATTCAATTATAGGATTTTTCAAACATTGACAGTGATTTCATTGTCGTAGAGGATTGTTGTAAACCCTTTCCTATTAACCAGTTTACTGACGCAAAGAGTCCAAATGAAGGATGGAATGCTCGTTCCATGAGATTAGAAGGCTCCGTGAGAATCTCAATGTACTTTACTTCTTCATTGCCCCCTTGTTTTCCACGTTCCTTCACCGCGTGTTTTTAATTCAATTTATCAAATTACTATGTAGGATCTCTTATTAGTTAGTATGGAGTAGAGGTTAGGTCTTCTCTTGTTCCTATTAAACCAGTTAATATTTCTTCTACCAGAAACCAAAATGTTCAGTTGGCATGCTTAAAGGTTCAATTTCATTTTTAGCATTTTTGAGGTAAACTGGGGATAATAAAGTAAATATAACACTTGTAGTTGTGAGTATTTTAATTTATTTGCAGCAATAGCTAAATATTGACAGCCCATTAGCCCTCTCATTTTCTCTGATATTCTTAGTAATTCGAATACCATACCTTGCTAAATACATACAAAATAAATAAATAATATAAATGATAAAAAAATAATAATAATAACAAAACAAAAAACAAAATAACTTTTTATCTGTTTCTATTTTTCCCATAGCAAGGAAGGGCCAAGTTTAAGTAGAAAATATGCATATGACTACCTCCTTCAGGATAGATTGAATTGTAGTGCACCTCTGCCCAGAAACTCAAAGATACAACTGCACAGAATGTAGCCAATATATGAGAAATCCTTTGTCATGAATAGTTACATATAAAAGAAAATATGAATTGCTAAGAAAGAAAGTTTTCTTCTATACATTTATAGAACAAGTCTTGTGAAGTAACAGTCTCATGAATATATAGTTGCAAAAGATTAAGAATGTAAAGAAAATGATTTTAAGGTTTTCCAGAAGCAAACACACCAAAATAATTAAGCTCATATAAGATTAACTGTTGGGGACCTATGGCCTGTTTGGGGATTGGAAGGAAAGTTCCAACTTCCCCTTCCCTTGCCCTCTCCCCAAAATAAAGCTCACAAACAGAGCATTAGATTTGAAGTATGCTAAACAAATTAATGGTACTTGGAACACGGATCGTTTCAGTTCGTTCAACAGATACTGGAACACAGTACACTATATATGCTAAAACATGGTACACAAGGGGTAAATTTAAATGGATGCACACAGTTATGAGTTCTCTTAAATCTAAATCCAGTAAAGCTAAATTTCAGAGAAGAATATCAGTTGCATAATCAAATTGATTAATTCTAGATATAATTTAGTACAAATGTACTGTTATTTAGTTAGAATATTAATTTTAGCAATATGAGGTAGAAAATGAGATAATATTTGAGTCGCTAAATTTAGAGTTCTGGACTGTTAAGAGTAACATGTTTGGGAACTAAAGTACCAAAACACGGTTTTTGAAAGGCCTTTAAGACTATATGGTAACTCTGGCAAGTGGCAAACATAAGTTGTGCAACCAGATGCTTTTCCAGTAAGCTCAATAATTTGTTGGATAGCTTGAGAGGAGCTAAAGTTTCCAAGAGAAATAGGAAGCGATGGGATATGGTGCCTTATTGCTTGATGGGATAATTTGTTGCATTGTTCATGTCAGATGTTCTTATGTATCATGCGTTTTAGGTTGTGTGAAACATTTCCAGGTTCTCTATAGTCTTTTGTTGAATTTTGTGGCGGAGTTTAGACTTGTAGCTTGAGATAGTTATCTGGTGTTTGGGCTATGTTCCCTGTTTGTAGGGTTCGATGGGCTGTTATCCATGATTCTTGTATATTTTGTGTGTATTCGAGTGGTGCCCTCTGTTGATGCTTTTATTATGTGTTTACTTGATCTAAAAATAAATAAATAACAAGGGAAGTAGTACCCTTGTTTTTAGGATGGAAGGTCATAGTAGCTTAAAATTTAGTTCACTCATATTCAATTGGCAGTTAAAGAAACATGTGAATTTCAATTTTAACCTTTGAAAACACGAGTAGGAAAAGCTTTGTGGAAGAAGGTGAAATTCAGGAAAGGGGATTTTAATCCCTTAAATTACCAATGCAAGGAATACTGGAATAGTAGTGGGTGCAAAGCAGAACGTTACTCCTTTCAATTGATTTGTAAATAAGTATACTACAGTAGAAGTAGCTTAAATTTTGTTCATTGATATTTAAGTAGTGGTAAAACAAATGAGGTGATCATTACAGCAAGAGATAACTGAGAAAAAGAAGATGATAGGGGTTGAATACATGATCTTCCTTTATTTTAAAATTATTTTTTCCTTCACCAGTCCAGAAGAATTTTTAGAAATTTTTTATCCTTACAGAGTTGCTTTATTTTTTCTGGCCTATATGCTCCTCAAATATTTTTCACCTAAGAACCTTTCTGAAATGAACTACACTTCAAGTTTCTCTACACTGGCAGAATTAGTAAAATAATTTTATTTAACCCAATTGCAAGTGTTTCATCTGACCTAATCATAAAAAGATCTTAGGCCATGCTCATAGAATTGAATTGCTATTACGTTTTTGAAGATTCCACCATTAACTAAGCATAACAGAAAATCTAAAACAATGATAAATATCTATGAAGAAGCACTATGACATCATAGAGAACTTGAAAGTTAAACATTAATAAACAATACCAAAGTGGAACCATATTGACCTTGTGGGACATCTGGTTGTTACAAATGAGAAGAACTCAAGAAACAGTACCTCGGTTAGACCTTTGAACATTCGGAAGAATCTCAATGTAGCAAGTGTCCTTGAATGATGTTATTACAAATATTTTAACACCATACTGCAATAAATCATGAAAAAGTATTATAGCATGTATTTCTTCCGAAACATAATGCAAGTTATATCCATCATGATTGTGTGAGCGAGAAAGAGTAATGAGATGTCTAACTCATTCCTAGGGATGAATAAGGAGATATGGTTAACAATGGCGTTGGCAATGATTTAATAATTGAGGTGCTTTAGTCATTAAAATAAACTAAATCAATGTATGCAAGGATAATGATAGTCAGTGCTACTGACGGTTAGGAATTTTGATCGATGGTTGGCTGCCAACGAAGATAGATTTCCTTTTCTCCCCCCACAAAGTAAGTTCATATAGTAGTTTAGGTCTCCTTTGCAATTATAACTTCTTCAACTTACATGAAAAATAACATTGTAAGCATTTAGATTAGTTATAGCAAGGCAAAGGCATGAGGTAATCTCCAAATTGCCATCGTATAAACTTTTACCATTGTCCTCAAAAGAATGATTGAAGTGAAGAAAAAAGGAGACAAAATTGTCCTCAAAAGAATGGATGAAGTAAATAAGTCAAAGTTTTACGACTTGTGGACCCATGTAAAAGTACTATACATCATTAAAATGAGGCTTAAATATAAATTACTATCCTAAACTATGGGTCATATTCCACTTCGGTAATCCACCTTTCAATTTTGTCAATTAGATGATTAAACTATTAATTTTTTCCACTTCCATTCAATTGAGTATGTCACGTCAGAAATTGTTGACTTGGTTGCCTGAGTAGGACATAGTTGAGTTGATGTGTAACTAAAAATGAGTATTTTAATTTCTGATTACACATTTATTATATATTAAAAGGAAATTCATCAAACCTCTTTATATTAAACATTAAAACTAAACAAAAACAACACTAAAAGTCCAAATCGAAGAAATAAGCTTTAAACAATCCAAATCATAACTTAAGAGAAAATAATTTATTTGGAATCTCCTTGAATGTTGACTTTAGCTGAGTAATGATCCTCCATTGCCTCTCTCCTCCCTCTCTTACAGTAAATACCCTCAAACTCTAGCACCTCCCTCCTCCGATCCTCCGTTGCCAACAGCACAACCAAATCACACTCAAAGCTCAAAGCCGCCACCGGAATATCGAGCTTTGTCGGCCTCTTCCTCTTTGAAATTGTCGACGAGGATGAAGGAGGAAGAGCGACGTCGTTGGAAGCTCTAATTAGTCCACTGGGTGGCTTCTGAAGCCGGAGCTTCAACGTTGACGACGAAGAAAACGGAGAAGAAGGAGAGTGGGTCAAGATTAGGGTTTCGAAAGATGAAGAGAGAGAAAAGTGTTTGCAGAAAAGGGAAAAAGAAACTCTAAAAGACGATGAAGGAGAAAATACCAGCGAATTTGTCATTGCAACGATACAAGACATTGTTCTGTTTCCTTCTAACGTTCGAATTTTTCTTTGTATGGACTATTTTGATTTGATTTGATGAAGAGAGGAGGTGAGAGAATTAGGTATTTATTTGAAATGCAAATTCAGTACATAATGCACAATTGAACTCCTTCTCGCTGTAATCGTGAGGAAATTTTTGATTTCAAGACCTAGGATTTTTTTTATTGAAGTTGGGACTTTCCTGTGAATGGAGAGCTTTGATTGATTTCTTCTGATATGATGGTTTTAGACTTTGACTAATATACTGGAATCGTTGAGAAATTTTTGATTCTTAGCTAAGGTTTTTTTGTTCGAAGTTGGGGCTTTTTACTGAGAGGAGAGCTTTGATCAATATTTGATGGTTTTAGCCTTTTGTTGTTTTTTATTAGTATTAATGTTTAATATAACATGGTTTGACGAATTTGCCCTTTAATATATAATAAATATGTAATTAATAATTAAAATACTTCTTTTTAGTTACACATCAGCTTAACTATGATCCACCCAGACAGCCACGTCAGCAATTTATGATGTAGCAGGCCCAATTGAATGGAAGTGAAAAAAATTAATAGTTTAATCATCTAAGTGACAAAATTGAAAGGCGGACCGAAGTGGAATATGGTCCATAATTTAGGGTATTAATTTATATTTAAGCCTTAATATAATTAGATGTACTTTTTCGGCAAACTATTAGAGAAAGATTATTTATGTTAAATACAGAACTTCATATTTTGGGGATAGAGAAAGAGTGCTGACTTTCTTAATTTGCATAAGAAATGAACTGAAGCCATTCTTTTAAGGACTTGAATACCATTTTTTTTTGTGGGAAGATGTTTTGAATGATGCACGAACCATATAGCTAATTGTGTCACCCGGCCACCCGGCCACCCACAAAAATGTGTGTAAACACTTCATGCCATGGGGTTCTTGTTATGTCTAGGCCACACATCTCATCAATTCAGTGAATAAGACAATGTTTTCTTAAGAAAACGCAATCCTTCACATTTTACTTTCCAATAAATTTCTAAACAATAACATTTTGTTTCGTGTTAAACCCTATGTTGACAAAGTTTTCTGAAGGGCAGTGGCATATGCAGTTTATAAGCTGGAGATTTTTTTAATATTTTTTTGGGGGGTGGTCCGGGTAAGGGGGCCAGGAGGGGGGGGGGATGGAGGGTTGGAAGGGTTTTGACATGACAATTGGACCTAATTATAGTAGAAATCAGTAACTAGATAGAATACAAATCAATTTATTTTGAAACTTCTTGTGAAAGGTGTAGATAGAATATCCCACAAAATGTGTCATAATCCTAAATTCAAGACATACCGAATCTGCAGCAGCCTGCAAAGTGACATGATCACCCCATTCGCCACCCCTAACATCCATCCACATGGTTGGCAAGAGCATGTCACATTGTATCCATCCAAATTAAATTATACCAATGATAAAGGATAGAAATATACTTGGTCATCTTCTTCAAATAATCACCATAAGCCATTGGAACATATGCCTCGTATATCTCTGGGTAAGACTTAAGCTGATAATCAAAAAATATTGCAACATGAGAACATCACTATACAAGGTATAAAAAAATGACATATTTAAGAGCCTAATTTATGATGAACGAATAGTTTATGGACATATAGTTTCTAAATATAGCCCACCTGCTTTGCAACTTGTTGTCTCACAAATTTGTGGTGCTCAGGGGTACGATAGATCTGATCTGATAGAGCACGAAACTGGGGATAATATGGGACCAGAGAGAAATTAAGTTCATGTCGAGCACAATTACAAATCAGTGCGAGCTTTTTGACCAATGGCCAGAACATTACTTACAAGTGATTCAAGTACAACAACCATCTTAAGCACATCAAAAAATATTTTATTATATAGTTTCATATTTAAAACTAACTACATTAGATTAGGTTTCACGGTCCACTAATCATTTTGTCTAAATGTGAGCACTCGATAAGCATCAGATAATATATGCAAATAAACAGGTAAGATTGAATGCAGAACATTAAAAAAAATGCACCGACAGTAAAAGAAAAATTGGGAAATATTAAGAGACAACCACATTTCAAATTACGAAGTTGGGAAAAATTAATCATTTCTACGTAGCAACCCTCGTGTGAACTGTGACTACCGTCGAATTTGGGTCACTTGAATCAAATATGTTGACAATTTTATACTAGGTGTTTGGCGAATAATTTAGTCATCGGGCCTTGCACGTAAATTAATAGCCAACAGTTGATATATATTTCATCAACAGGCCTAACTTGTTTCAACACCACACATCCACCAGATTGCTTATGTGGCTCTCCATTTGCATCCTTTCTTCCAATCTGAAAAGTATTTATCAAAATTACTCTATTTTAATTCTTCCTAACATCTTTCCTAGTAATCTATCAAATCCTTCAGCTTTCCACCACTCACACTTTTATGACTTTTAAAGAAATAGAAAATCCAAGAAGTAGATTCTTTTCCAAGGAGCAAAAAGTAAGAGAAGAGCATCATAGAGAGTGGAAAGGCAATAAAGAACCAACATTAAACTTTGAAACATTAGTTAATCATTCATATCCTGTGGCCTTGGAAATAATATTCTATATCGGATTTTTTTATTGCTTTTGCTGTCAAATCACCTATGCGGGAAAGCCAAGCAAACACCTTCTAGCTTTCTATGTATTCTCCCAAAATCATATGCGGCAGCCAAGCCCAAGCTTAAATTGAGCAAACTGTATGAAAGTAAATAAATATGACATGTATTCTATGAGTGCGTAACATTAGCACAAGTGAGGCATCCAACAGTTATCTGAAAATAGTATTTGCTTCTTATCACTTTGATACATTAACATTATGCAATCGGCAGAGAGTGCAAAAAAACTATAAGAACATACTTATCCAGGATATTGTAAAACTCATTCATTCAAACAGATGGCAAAGGAGAGAAAGAGAAAGACAGAAAAATTCTATGTAGGAGATGGGCACAAGCAAGTGGAGCACATGTTTTACACAATCTTGAAATGTTTAACTAGTTTGAGTGAGACAAAAAATGGGGTTTGAGTGTCAATGAAACCAACAATCACACAATTTCAAGGGTCACCTAACACTATACAATGGCAGATTCAATTAACCATTTCTTGTCTCTGGAAAAGTTTGACATACAAGGTACATCAATATGAAGATCAAAATGATCACAAGCTACCAATAAAAGCAAGATAACAGGTGCAAATAAATGATTGAATGACTCACAAATATAGGTTACCCTTATTTAAAGCTTACCTCATTTCTCAGGTAAAGATAAGGGTGATAGGCGTGCTAAATCACATATCCAGTTATACAAAAAAAATGTGTGGCTACACAAATTTACTCAAACAACATTTTATAATAGACAAGCTTTCCGTAAACTCACACAGTACATTACGCAAGCAAACAAAATGCTGCAAATTAGATTGCACTTCTAGCATTTAAATAAGAATAGTGACCTGACAGTTCCCATCGCCTTGAACCTTAAACTCGACCAACTCGTACAACTGTAACCTGTGAAATGAAAATATTTTTTTAAGCATTATTCTACATGCCAACACTTGAGAAAAAACTTAAAAGAATGAAGCAGTAGCATAGTCATGTATCTTCCAAATAAGATGAAATGTCACCAAGATAATATCTTGGTGGCATAGTTGCCACCCCCAACACCATAGGTTTAAATAGGTTTAAGGATGAACTCACCCACGCCTAGCATAGTGCTCCATTTGGAGCTAAAAAAACACGCGAGCCAGAGGAGAATAAATTTTTATTTAAATTCAAAACTAGAAAAAAAAACCCTCTTAATGAATATAAATCCAACCATATATACTTGTAAGAAATTGAGTAACATAACTCAAAAAAAAATTAAGTATAATTCATTGTTCAAAAGTTTTTACCTTACACTTTCTAAGTTCCAATAATTCCTAAAATCAATGTTCTAAAAGGCGCTAGGCGGGAGTCGGGCGGCCGAGGGGGGCCTAGCGCCTAGGGGGCCTAGGCGGGGCCTGGGCGGGGCCTAGGCGGAATTTTTTATTTTAAGGCAATTCTAATATTTTATCTTACATTTATCCAAATAAAATAATAATATAAAGCAAAACAATCTATAATAAATATAATAAAGACCTTTTCTTAAAGTTCAAACACATATCCATATTGCTAATGTCAAAGCTCAAACACAAACATGTAATTGTTCAAAGTTTAAACATATTTTTAACGTATTCGTTTTATTTATAAACAAGATTGCTATTAAATAATAAAATTTAAAATTTCAAGAATTTAATTCAATATTAAAACTTAAGAAATTAAACATAAATTTAAGAATTATAAAATTGAATTAAACTAAATATTACAAATGTATTCTCATTTATATAATTTGAAGTTGGTACAAGTTCGAAAAATTATAACTATAATAAAATTATCCATTTTAACTTGATATTGTTCACTTCTTGTTGTGATTTGATATACTAAAACCTGTATTATGAATATGGTAAATCATTAGAAAAATAAATATATCAAGATTTGGTTTGGGTAGTTATTAAAATAAAAAAAATCTCTCCGCCTAGAACCCGCCTAATTTTCTAAAAAGATTTTTTTGTCGCCTTGGGCCTAGGTGAGGCGCCTGGGGGGCTTAGAGGCGCTAAGGGGGGGCCTAGCGCCTAGGCGGGGCGCCAAGGGGGGGCCTAGCGCCTAGGCGGGGCCTAGGCGGACCTAGGCGGAGATTTTTAGAACAGAGCCTAAAATGTACTCCCACCGTCCCCAAAGGATGAGTTAAGTGATAAAAACATTTGTCCTCAAAAGCATGAGTAAAGTAAACAAGTCAACTAGATAATTTTTTGCACAGACTAATTTACCTTTGACAATACATCATATCTTACTTAGCTAAATAGTGGATCACTACATCACAAATGAGTGGTTCGTATTAATTCTCTCTCTCCCCAAACCCTAACCCAAGGATTGATTGGGAAGAAAATCTATACTCTCTCCTAATTATTTGACTACCTTAATTTGTGTGAAAATTGTCCTGGACTCATCCTTTTGGGGACGGAGGAAGTAACAAATAAGGGTACATATAAATAAAATTATGATATCAAATAAATGATTAAAAAGTATTTGGCACAAATGACACCTGTCTAGTAGTCTCTGATGATCTAAAGTGGCCTCGTCGACCGATGGTATTTCTCCATTGATTCTAGGAATATGCTGCATCAGCATACACAAAAGAAATATATGTTAGAGCTCAACCTGAATATCAAATCAAGAAACTACCAAACAGAGAAACATATATGAGTATATGACCAAGGAATTCATGTAAAATGACTACCAGCCCACCCCATAGCATTGTGTATATAGGCATAAAAGTACATTTTGTTGATCTTAAATATATGTTAGGACCGCTGTTATAAATTCTTGATTGAGCAATTCCTAAGTACTACTAAAATTATGTTAGGACCTATGTGATAAATTCTTGATTGAGCAATTCCCAAGTAAAAATGCATGCTGATGCCAAACAAGGAACTAGTAACATTCAAAACTTAAAACTTCAATGGAATTCAAAATGTTAAATAAAAATATGGATAAATGGTGAAAGTTTGCGTATGAAGTTCTACAGACATTATCACAAATAAGAAATATGTCAAAATAAATCTTACACTTGAGAAAAAAGTTAACTATCTTTAATAAGATTTCTTGTTTCTATAACACTTAAAATGATACTCCAGGTGTTAAGCTTACCGGAATAGGAACCATCTGATTCAATCTTTTTCCCACTTCACCATCAAGAGCATACTCATCTGACAGATCTAAAGAATATGACCACTCCTCCTTGCTATATGACTTCCTTCCGGGGCTAGAACATGAACTAGAAGGTCTACCATCATCTACCTCTTCATTGCCATAGTCATGTCCTGGCAGTTATGACAGAAATAAGAAGAGAAGAGAAAAAGACCCAAAGAACTAATTAATCAAACAAGATTGGCATTCCTATAGCTTTCCAGTACCAAAAGTGTAGTTTCCCATGGACTGACCAAGCCAATCCTGCGGATAAAAAGATGTTTGCAGTGGTTCTACCCCTTCAAAGGACGATCCAGGTGCATCTGCTATTGAAAGTTGGGATAGTTCTTGAAGAGCATGTTCATGAAGCTCATTGTTCTCAAAGCTGTTGCATCCCATGTCATAATGGTCTTCTTTGAAATATTGCTGCTGATAATAATCTGCATCATTTTGTGGGATGTTGTCGCAATATCCACAATTAGAAAATGGATCGCCATCAAATAGCTGGAGACCCCACCGAAGAACATCAGGATCTTGCTCATATGTAATCATTTGCAATATATATCACTATTTAATTTAAATCCGCTGTCTGACTGCAAATAATTGGGAACAATCCATTCCCAACACTGGAGATATTCTTTAGATCAAACTAAGATACTAATGATTTGGTCTGGTTTCCATGACGGCATCAGATCCAGCTTTCCTTTGATACAAATACCATACAATACCACAGCCCTTCCAACAAACTGGAGATTTGCTTCAAAGTGTATCAGATGGGCAAGATATTTAACCACTGTATACCAACATGTAGAGGAAATTACCTTCTTTCAGCATTATCAGATATAAGCTGAGATGTTGGATCTGCTGGAAATCAACCTATGCTTTCCATGTTCAGAAACTGCCATGAATTATCAGCATAACATACAATTAGAATATCAAATAAGATTTGCTTGTTCATGAAAATTAAGGAATTATTTGACTACGCGGAGTTTTTGACATAAAATCGATCAGGAGGAATATTAAACAGGACTGTTAGAACAATAGTTCTACTCCTTGTATAAGTTTTCCTCGGGTAAAACTTTTTTTACTTTAGACTTGTACATTATTTGAGTTCACTTTTGCAGTGTGGAACAAAGAAAATATGCATTCTGATATCATGGAAAATTATACATATGTTGGAAACTTCTATCAGCATAAATATATTAAAACTAATAACATTACACTCGCAAGTAGAGTTGCATGTAGATGCTAAAGAAGTTGGAGAACAATTGGCTTCCAGAATGAAAAATAACAGAAAGGAAATTTTTGCAATCTTTGTACAGTACTATAATTTATGCTGTCCCACGATCTTCAAGCCTGTTTGATGAAACTAGAATTAAATACGGAATACTTCACATTGTAAAAGTGATGAAAACCTTTATTTGTACACGTGAATATATTACTAGAGGATCAGAGTTAAACTTAACAAGTAGCTTAACATGGACATGTAAATAGGATTACAAACAATACAACAAATATTTAAATACATCAGACTTGTCAAAAAAAATTACAAATACATCACAATGAGTGTTTTTTTTTTACAATCTTTTTAGCTAAATTATTGGTTTTTATATAGCTATTCTTGGCACCCGTACCAGAATGTGATTTTTCTGCTTTCTAATCAATATTCTGTAGGGCTGCAAATGAACAGCTTCATGTTTCGGCTAGAGCTAGGCTTGACCTAATTTGTAATGTAAATAAGTCGAGTCTGAACTCAATTTTAGGGCTTGTGTGGAAAATGAGCCGAATTTGAATATTGTAAAGTTTGGCTCGTTTATGCTCTAGAGCACTCATGCCTCATTTAAAATATAACATTTGCTAAAATATTTTTCTTGTATGCCAATATTTAAAATGATTGTTTTGAACAAAAAATAAAAGAATGAAAAACTTAAATTATAATAGAAAAGAAAAAAGTAGAAGACTTGTAAGTTTTCTTTTGTTTTTACTAAGTTTATAAAAGAAAAGGAAAGAAGACTTAATTTTACATTTATATTACTATTTTACTCTTACGATAGTTTTATTGTGTTTGTATTGTAAAGGATATAATAAAGCCTATAAAGTATTTGCTTATATTATTTAGTTTTCTGTCCTAATCTGACCATTTTTGGACGGAAAACTTTGACAAGAAAAATGATCGGTTCTCCATCCATTTCTTTTCATTTATGTTAAAAAACTAAGTAACAACATAACTAGACAGAAAGCATAAGTTTTCCATCCTTTTCTTTTCTCTTCAGTCCATTTTAAAACTCAGAATCACATTTTAACAATACACTTGAGCTAGTATACTTTACCGTCCAATAAAACAAGTTCTCAATATGTTTATATATATATAATATTGTGTTTAGCATGTCTTTCCATATTTTACGATACGATTCACGAAATTACACGCGATTCACGATTCAAGAATTTCAATACACAATATGATCGTGATTTAACAACTACGTCGCTAAGTAAACTCGAGTCGAGCTTATTTGCAAACAACAGCTCAGGCCTTTTTACAGCTCTACCAAAATAGAAAATTTTATTTATATAGAGAAGCATTAAATTTTAAAAGAACTACATAAAAAGTGGATTCTTAACTATATCCCTGAAAGCCATTTCCCACAGACGCTTCGGTTTTGTTTATGTTATGTTTTTCAGTTCTTGGTTGATAACGAGTCACTAGACACAGTTGGAACTGATTAAATAAGAATGATAATACAAATCAAATCAATACAAGATATCCAGGGAGCTTATAATTTTAGACAGATCAAAACTCAAATTCTCAATTATCCTTCCATTTCCAGCCCAACAACACTATTGTCTCCGAACCAATAAAAATATACCAAAATTACTCAGAAAATTGAAATATCAAAAACTTAAACACACAAACTCACTCTCAAATTTGGTGATCATTTTAGGAAATACATGCATGGACATTTAAGTTGCAAATCAAAATCGCAGAGCCAAATTTCATGTAACAGACAACACCTAAAACAACCCCAAAAAAGCTTAAACATCGAACAATGTATCAATCAAGTAGCTCGGATCCATATGAAGTTAAATTAATTCAATCATATTTTCACAAAGATCGAAATAGAACACATACCTTCAAACCCGAAGATAATCAGAATGCGTGTTTTTTGTGTGTGAAATAGAGGGGAGAGAGAAACGCAATCGATACGCCACAAGGTAATAGGGGACAAAAGACGCGAATGACGGACGTCACGAGGTTTTTGTACCGAGTAAGGATTGGGAGTTTGGGACATAATAGGGAAGAAAGAAAGAAAAGGACAGAGAGATTGGTTTGGAGTACTAATGCTACTAGCTTAAAACTTGGTCTGTGAAAAATGATTTAGCCCCTTTTTTCTTTCTTTTTGGTTTAAAAGGTATGTAGTTTCTCTCTTTCAAAATTAAAATAATTTTGATTTTTTGAAATAAATTTATGAAATTTTAAATTTTAAAATTAATATAATTTATTTAAATTTTATAATAATTAATATCATTTCATAATTAATTTATAATTATTATTTTTTATTATTAAAACTAAATAGTTTTTAAATTTATAGATGACTTTAATGGGACCCTATTGAGTTAGTACCCAAACATTTTGAAATAATTGGGAGGATGAAAAAAAAAAACATAGAATTACCGAGCCATGGTCATTGAGGGTCATATTTGTCTCCATAACCTCATTAGAAGCACGACTGTCCAAATAAACCACATTTAGCACTTGTAACCAATGTTCGTTCCCAGTGTTTTCACTTTTCATAGACCAAACTTTCCTTCAAGCAGCCTTTGCACCTTCTTCTTCAACAAATGCAAAAGATGTATGTGCCAAA
Organism: Panax notoginseng; assembly: GCA_016801055.1. Lineage (NCBI taxonomy): Eukaryota > Viridiplantae > Streptophyta > Magnoliopsida > Apiales > Araliaceae > Panax > Panax notoginseng. The sequence continues at coordinate 213,870,936 of CM029015.1, read as the reverse complement.
AGGGGCAAGACACCTTTTAGCCTGCATCTTACTTCAGCGTATAATTAAAAGTAACCGTAAAACATAATTGTACATTCAATATAAATTTAATACCAGTACTAAAAAACAGCATTCTATATGGGAGGAGTATTATGTAAGCATGCATTTGCAATATATGAACTGCAGCATACGACTATATATATATATACAAAAAATGTCTTAAATATATAAAGAGATGAAATGTATGATCATCACATTCCAGCCCATATGCTCATAGGAACTTGAACTTGAACTTGAGCTTGAGCTTGAGCATATATATATATATATAGACTAGCTTATTAACAGAACCGAATTGAACAATAATTGAGCTAAACACAACATATTGGCTATTGCTTGCTTACAATTTTTCAGTTGAGAAAATACTCAAAATAGAGTCCCATTTTTTCATTAAATTTGTTTTCACTAATATTAAGCTCATTAAATTCATGCTTTTTTACTAATATTAATTTTTTATGGACCTTCTTTTTTTGGAGTAAAAATGGTGGAATATAATTGAAAGTCTGCTTGACCTCAAATTTACTGAATAGTTTATTAGCAAGTTGTGGGGCTGGCTATAAGTCAGTCTACTTTTAATTTCAAACTATGGACGCTGTATTTTAATGGAAAACAAATCAAGATTGAAGAAGAAGAAGAGAAGACTATTAGGTTCATAGATCACTTGTTTGAAATAGATTCTCCATCGTTGTGTAAGTGTATAGGTTAGGGATGGATGACCTATGTGCAGGGGGTGCTGTTGGAGTAGCTTTCAATGAACTATTTGTAGTTCTTAAACACGTGATAAAGACAATTGCCGGATTCAAGTCCACCTTCAACCGCCTTGAAGCCACTATGCTCGCTATAAGTCCAATTTTTGAGGATATTAAGAGGTTAGACAAATTGCTAGACCGTCCAGAAGAAGAGGTCAATATGTTTAAAGATCAGTTGAAAAAAGGGACAGATCTCATCCTCTTGTGCTCCAAGATCAAGTCATGGAATCTCTACAAGAAGTATGTTTACTCGAAGAAACTTCAGAAATTTGATAATTTATTGACTAGGTTCTTCCAGATTGATGTGCAGGCACACCAATTTAGGGGTATTAGACATATTTCGATGGGGTTGACTGATTTGAGTGATAAATTGGATACAGTGAAGGAGGAAATCCTGCACGACGTTTACGAGAAATTTGATTCTATTACTTTAAGTAGCAATTCAAGTATTATTAGTATTAGTAGGTCTTGCGTTGGGGAACTTCCAGAACTTATTCTTGGATTGGATTTGCCACTAGAGGAAGTGAAGGTGATGTTGCTAAAGGATGACAAGGTGGTGGTGCAGCCAAACAATAGCTCCTCGATCCCGATGGTGCTGCTGCTCTCGGCTCCTCCTGGGTGTGGGAAGACCACATTGGCAAAAATGGTCTGCCTTGATTCCGAGATTAAAGGTATCCATTTTTCTCATTTTTTTTCCCCAATTGATACCAGGGGAAAGAGATAATTTGTTTCATTATTCGTTTTATGCAAACCAACGTGCTTTGTAAATCTAACTATTGCTATTACTTTTTGACATATAGACTCATTTAAGGAGAACATCTTCTTTGTGACCGTCTCAAAAACGGTCAACATTAAGGTCATTGTTCAGAGAGTATTTCAGCAGAAGGGCTGTCTTGATGAGCTGCTGGAGGTTCAAAGCAATGAAGATGCAATCAACCAACTGGGACACTTGATGAGGAAAATAGGAGGGGGACCAGGTGAAGATCCTATACTCTTAGTGTTGGATGATGTGTGGTCGCCAGGATTGGAATCTCTTATTCACAAGTTCATGTTCAAAGGAATCCCAGGATACAAAATTTTGGTTACATCTAGATTTGATCCTCCTAAGTTTCAAACTATATATAGATTAAAATTATTGAACCATCAAGATGCCACACGTCTTTTCTGCCACTCGGCGTTTCCGCCTGGGAGCTCCCATCCTCATGTTTCAATTGATATCGTGAATGAGGTTAGAATCATGTACATGTAGCATGTTCTTTTTACACTTAAAACAATATTTATTTATTTTTTTAATGTGTATTTAAGATAGGAAATTAACTCTTGGGAACTAATATTTTCTATTATTGTTCAAAATTTGTGTTCCAACCATATGATAACTAAAGACGTACTTATATTTAAAATTTCCCAAAATGAATTTCAAAAATGGAGATAGAACTTGCGAATACTTTCTTGACCGAATGACTAATATCAGAAAGGTTTCACATAAATGTTATAAGTGTTATTCTACATTACATTGCTTCAAAATGTACTATTGTTGGAAATTGAAAATTATATCATTATTTTTTCCTCACCGTTTTGGATTGGGGTGGCATTACTTGCAGATAGTTAAAGCTTGCAAGGGATTTCCACTGGCCCTTAATGTGGTTGGCCTATCACTCTGTGGGAAGCGTGAGGCGACCTGGAGAACTACACTGGATAAATGGTCTAAAGGGCGATCTAATATTTTTGATTCCAACAGTGAACTGCTTAATAATCTCAAAACCAGTTTAGATGCTTTGGATGAGGAAAAGGGCATGAAAACGGTGAAGGATTGTTTCCTGGACCTAGGATCATTTCCTGAAGATCAGAGGATCCCAGCCACTGTTCTTTTGGATATGTGGGTGGAATTGTATGACGACTTGGATGAAGAGGGCATGTACACCTATGATAACATCAATGAACTCTCAACTAGAAATCTTCTTAATCTTGTACCTATAAGGTAATGTGTCTATTCTAGCTAGCTTCTTACATGCCTTCAGTTTTTTGTGATATTATAGCACGATGGTGAGTACTCTGTTGCATAACCCCATGATGCATATATTTGCTTGACCATTAGTTCTTAATCTAATGGCTCATACAACAATTTAGTTAGGGAAATTGATATTTCCACAACACTTTTTGATTTTCCACATGAAAAGTATTGCTATAGATGTATAGCGACGTTTTCTGTTGTGGATTTATCAGATTTTAATTTGTTATTATCAATGCTTACGTCAAATCTGTAGCGCTACTTATTGGACTAGCCTAGTGGCGCAAGAAATATCTTTAATTGCTGATTGAATAAAAGAAAAATCTATTCTAGCAACTAAAAAGAAAATTTGTTCCTCATGACACTCTTGTCTCGATCATCTTATAGTACTTTGCCAAGAAAATCATTAACTGATATATAATGGAAAAAATGAGAAATTTGATATAATTAGTCAATTAAATCTCTCTCTCTCTCTCTCTTTCTCATTTTCTTTTCTTTATCCTTTGTTAACTGCACAATCCAGAATTGGATTTTCCACGTCTGTAGACTATAGGTGATTATTATTTCAATGATAATAGTGCTTTGAAAAATATTATAGCAACAATATATTCACACGACTATTAAAAGAAGTATGAATACCTTCATCCCTGTCATGGCTGTGTCATAAGTTTCAGGTGGCAGTGTTTCATTCAATTGAGAAAATTTAAAAACCATTTAACAAGACAAAATCTTGATTGACTTCCATGAAGTTCTCAAGTATTGAACATTAATGTAACTTCTTTTAATAAGTTTATAGTTCTTGTTTTAGTGCTTTTAAGGCATGTTGAACATCTGACTCTCCCAAGACCCTACTATTATATCCAGGAGCTTTGTACACTAGGTATGACCTTTTTCCTTCATCTAGTGCTTTAATAATAATTAAAGCACATGGATTTTTGGGTTGTTAGTTAAAATTCAGAGTATATGAACAAACTGCACCATAGCAATGGTACAAAGTACCTGTAAGGATGTCAGTCTGTATGCAAGTGTATGTGTGATTGTATATATATATATATATATATATATATATATATATATATATATATATATATATATGTATATATACACACACATATTTACATTCATATATCTATGCATATAGAGTGAGGTATAGATAAATGAATGGCAGAAGAGGAATCATGTAAAAGAACCAGAATTTAATTAGAGCTCAAGTAAGTAATACTCTTTTTTTTGCTGTATTTGACTGAAATTTAACATTCTTGTCTTTGGCAAAAATGGATCCCAATACCTCAAGTAAGTAATACTTGTCCTCAATTGTTGGTTGTGTTAATTTTTTGCATTTTGTTACTCAGTTCACTTTTAATGACTGTCATGGTGTAATTGTTTTTGTACTTCTGTGGCTTTTCCAAAAAAATTATACATGATTAAGATTAGATAGGTGTTGTGAAGATCAAGTCACAAGGTAAAGAAAGGTGATGTAGGACAAGATGGAAGGAGGAATAGAGGATTAAAAGAAGATAATTTGGCTAAAAGCCACGAGCATTAGGCTTAAAATCAATATTAATCAATCATTCAATATCATAGTTGTCACGGCTCCACAGGTGAGACATGAAAATAGTTGACCACCAGGACGCCAAGGCGATAAGGCGTCCGCAATGGCGTCCGCAATGACAACAAGTTGTTAATAATGTACAAGTCATACATTAGTTATTTTGCTTCAAAAGTATATTGAACAATAAAATTTTATATACATTTAAACTTTAAACATAATAACGAACACTATAGAATACAATTTAAAACATAAGTATATGAATACTTCACAATCAAAATTCAAAAATAAAACACTTGATATTAAAAACTAGTAGAACAAGTCAACAAACACCACGTAGAAAATAAAAAATCGACCAAGTCATCACTCATCACACATTACAAGTCTAATAAGTAATAAAATTATACCACATAGCAAGTCCATCGGTTATGATGTACTCATAGGTAAAAATGACATAATCACTTAACTTGGGCCAGCCTTGACAACTCGACGTCCAAGGTGCCGCCTTGGCCTTCTCCTGCATCAAGACGCCTAGGCGTCTCCATGAAAACCATGCTCAATATATTACAAAATGTAGGACAGATAAGAAAATCCTAGACTTAATGACCAAGTAAAATCTAATTCAATAAGAAAACAAAATCCTAATAATATCTACTATAATTGAAGTTCTAGAGTATTTTATTAGTATAATTAAGCATATAATTAATTACATTAAAATATCCTTAAAATAATTATAATAATAAACCAATAATATTTTATTCTTTTGCTTCCATTCTCATCAAAAGGTTAAGAAAATTTGAATATTCGGCTTATTCGACCATTGTTCGGTAATTTCCTGTTGCTATTTGTCTCACAAAATTCATGACTGTATAATGTTATTCTTAAAATTATCAATTAATTTTGTTGGCTATCATTAAGTGCTTACCACATTAATGCTTAAGCACAGGAAAGATGATTCAAGTGACCTTGATGGCTATTGTAATGGGCAATTTGTTACCCAACATGATATGCTAAGAGAGCTAGCTATCCACCAGTGCAGCCAAGAGGCTATAGAACTGAGGAAAAGATTGATTATCGAGATAGGAGGAAATAGCCTCCCCAAGGAGTTGGATGAAAAGTTAAAACAACCTCTTCATGCCGGTCTTGTGTCAATTTCTACAGGTTTGGTTGTTTTCTGCCTCCGCTCCCCAAAAAATAATGTCTCGTATAAAAATATTTATTTGTTCACAAACTACAACATGTAAATTATTGATTGCAGACGATTCATTCACCTCAAGTTGGTACGACATGCAACTACCTGAAGCTGAGGTTTTAATATTGAATTTAAGATCAAGGAACTACACATTGCCTCAGTTCATCAGCCTTATGGACAAACTGAAAGTTCTGATTGTCACAAATTACGGTTTCTGTTCTGCTGAATTAAACAACTTTCCAGTGGTCGGGTCTTTATCCAGCCTAAAGAGAATCAGATTGGAGCATGTTTTGATTTCTTCATCCTTTGGTACTGCACTTGCTTTTAAACTAGTGAATTTGCAGAAAATTTCATTGACTATGTGCGAGATTGGTAATGCTTTGGACAATTGTGCTAATATGTTCCCAAATCTTGTGGAGATTGAGATCGAATATTGCCGTGACTTGGTTAAATTGCCTGTTGGACTATGTGACAATATTCATCTTAAGAAAATCAGTATAACTTGTTGTAACGAGCTGAGCGCGCTCCCAGAGGAAATTGGAAGGCTGATAAATTTGCAATCACTAAGACTTAATTCTTGTACAAGGCTGGAAAGGTTACCTGAAATAATCGGATGCCTACAGAAACTAAACTTGCTTGACGTGTCTGATTGTTTAAGCCTCACTGAGATGCCGAAACAGATTGGTGATTTACATGGTCTAAGAACACTTAACATGGGAGGTTGCTCGGGATTATTTGAGTTACCGCAGTCTGTAGAGAAATTAGAGAACTTAATGGTGTTTTGCGATAAGCAGACTTCTTTGTTATGGGGATTTTATAAAAATGTGGACGTGATTGTGGTGAAAGAAGATATCAACCTAAATTGGCTTCACAATTAATCTCGTATTAGCAAGACCTTTCGCAACAGGCATCTGATGCTGTGATTTTATAAAAATGTCAAATGTGGGTGTTATTTTGTGTCAAATGTGGGTGTGATTTTGTTGTGTGTTTAGATTTTGGACTTTTGGATGTGAATGTTTCTTTGTTTAATACCTTTAAACTAACAGGACATGACTGCTAACCGCAGAGTATAAGTGAAGAAATGATTTATTAGTTAATATATGAATGTTGTTGTGGGTGGTAATATTTCTTTTAATTTTGTTATGAAAAGTTAGTAAGTTACTAGTTTATAAAAGCCCATCGGCATGATTTAATTTGGGTTTGGGATCGAAATATTGTTAATGTTCATGGCAAATGGAGTTGAGCTTGTGTTAATAGATTCAACGAAAGGCATTAAAGGAGTATTTCAGAAAGGTAAAGAAATGTTAAATAGTAAGAAGCATTTCAGAAAGCTAAAGAAATGTTAAATAGAAGATCAAACGCTTTCGTGCGTTAACAATTTTGAAATCCCTGCCAATACAGTATGATGCAACTGGGTCCGAAATCGGGAATAGGAAATTGGTTTCAAAGCTCCGGCGAAGACAAACACGGCCTCTGACGAGCTGCTGCTTTCCTCGTAAAGGTACTGCTGCTTCGATCCGATACCATACTTGTGAGCTTTCATCGATAATTCACAAGCCCTCTTGATATCTTCTTCACTCATCATTATTCTCTCCATGTTCTTCTTCATCCTCCCTCCATATCCGGTTGCCCCCTTTCAATTTCACCTAAAGATCATTAAGAAAATACCTCGTCCGAGTAGTAAAACTCTTGGGCAGTCTCCGCAACTGCTTAGATTCGCCTAAAGATTTTTAGAATTCTTCTCGGAACTTCGCTCTGTATAATCCTAATTTGGTAAATATGGTTGATCAGTTCTAAGTCTCTGGGATTACCCTTTGGCTTAGATTGATTTTTGGATCTGGGTTTGGGTTATGGACCTTACCAGTAGAAAATGGTGCAACTGAAGTGTGCTTGACTTCAAATTGACTATTGCGGGAATTGTTTATTTGCAAGTTGAAACTCTGTACTATTTACTTTGTCAAGTCTCTCTTTCACACTATAGAAGCTTAAAATAATGGAAACCAAATCAAGGTTGACGAAGAGAAGACTACCTGATGCCCTTCACAAAATTGTTCTCCATCACTAGGGTACTGTATATACTCTACAGATGACGAACCTATTTTCAGGGGGAGCTGTTGGAGCAGCATTTTCTGAACTACAGACAACTCTTTTAAACGTGATAAAGACTATTTCTGAATTCAAGTCCACCTTCAAGCGCCTTGAAGCTACTATACTTGTTGTATGTCCAATATTTTAGGATATAAAGAGGTTGGAAAAAGTTCTAAACCGTCCACAAAAAGAGATTGACATATTTAATGATCAATTGAAAAAGGGGACGGACCTAATCCTCTTGTGCTCCAAAATCAAGTCATGGAATCTCTACAAGAAATATGTTTACTCGAAGAAGCTTCAGAGTTTCAATGATTTATTGATTAGGTTCTTCCAAATTGATGTGCAGGTCCACCAACTTAAGTGTACAAGACAGATTTCTGTTGGGGTGAGCGATTTGAGTGATAAATTGTATTCGGTGAAGGATGAAATCTTAAACGAAGTAAGACTAGAATCCATCCATTTTAGTAGCTGTTCAAGGAGTGTTGGTAAGTATTCAGGTTATTCTTGCATTGGTGAGCTTCCAGAACTTATTCTTGGATTGGATTTGCCACTTGAGGAGTTGAAGGTGTTGCTGCTAAAGGATGACAAGGTGGTGCTGCTGCTTTCAGCTCCTCCTGGATGTGGGAAGACCACGTTGGCAAAAATGGTCTGCCTTAATTCTGAAATTAAAGGTATCCATTTTTCTTATCTTTATTTCCCCAGTTGATAAAGAGATAATTCGTATCATTATTGGTTTATGCAAAGAAATGTGTCTTGTAAATCTAAATATATTATTGATTTTGGACATGTAGACACATTTGAGGAGAACATATTCTTTGTGACCGTCTCAAAAACAGTCAACATCAAGGTCATTGTTCAGAGAGTATTTCAACAGAAAGGCTGTCTTGATGAGCTGCTGGAGGTTCAAAGCAACGAAGACGCAATCAACCAACTGGGACAGTTGCTCAAGAAAATAGGAGGACCAGATGAAGATCCTATACTCTTAGTGTTGGATGATGTGTGGTCCCCGGGATTGGAATATCTTATTCACAAGTTCATGTTCAATGGAATCCCAGGATACAAAATTTTGGTTACATCTAGATTTGATCCTCCTGGGTTTCAAACTGTATATAGACTAAAATTATTGAACCATGAAGATGTCAAGTGTCTTTTCTGCCACTTGGCGTTTCCGCCTGGGAGCTTCCATCCACATGTTTCAAATGATCTCGTGAATGAGGTTAGAATCATGAATATGTGGGCATGTTCTTTTTACAGTAACAATTTTTTTTCTTTAATGTGCACTCAAGACTTGAGATGGGAAATAAATTCTTTGGTACTATGCTCTATTATTGTTCAAAACTAGTGTTCCTAGAATATGATAACTAAATGCGTAATTGTATTTAAAATTTCGAAAAAATTGAAATCCAAGAATGCAGATACAACTTGCCAAAAACTTTGTTCCTCAGATTGAATGACTAATATCAGGGAGGTTTTGGGCATGGACAATTACAAGTGTTAATTTACATTTTATTGCTTGGAAATGTACTATTGTTGGTAGTTGAAATTATAATTAAAGCATTATCATTTCGCCACACTTTTTTTGGATTGGTGTGACATTACTTGCAGATAGTTAAAGCTTGCAAGGGATTTCCACTGGCCCTTAATGTGGTTTGTCTATCACTCCTTGGGAAGCGTGAAGCGACCTGGAGAACTACACTGGATAAATGGTCTAAAGGACGATCTAATATTTTTGATTCCTACAGTGAACTGTTTAATAATCTCAAAACCAGTTTAGATGCTTTGGATGAGGAAAAGGGCATGGAAACTGTTGAGGATTGTTTCCTGGAGCTAGGATCATTTCCTGAAGATCAGAGGATCCCAACCACTGCATGTTCTTTTGGATATGTGGGTGGAATTGTATGACAACTTGGATGAAGAGGGCATGTACACCTATGATAACATCAATGAACTCTCAACTAGAAATCTTCTTAATCTTGTTCCTATAAGGTAATATGCCTATTCTAGCTAGCTTCTTATCTAATCTGCCTTTGTGGTTTTCCATGATATTATAGTGCAATGACGGGTACTTTGTATTCCATAACCTATCGTGCATACATTTTCTTAGACCCGTATTATACAATAATCGAATAACCGAATATTTTTATTAGGTTATTCGGTTAATACCCAAAATTTACTTTTAGTAAAACCTTGTAGAACAGTAGTTGAAGTGAAGCGGGACCAAAAATTCAATGGGATACATGAGCAGTACTTTTACACATTCATAAGCTTTTTCTAATTTTTATAGAAGTAACCTAATATAAATACTCACAAGATCAAAAGAAAGAGCAAAAAAATTTATGCATAACATAACACAAGTTTTTGAAGCCTTCAAAAGAGTTGTAACTAGTTTTTGCATTTTCTTAATTTCATCTGACATAATCAAGTGAAAATCGTATTTTGGTAAAGAGTCTCATGGATAGAAACAGATGTTTCGAGTTCTTACCCATTCAATTGAGGTTTTAATGTCCAATTTTGAATGGAGGCGGAGATGCCGGATGCGAGAGGCGTAGCGGAGTCGGAGACAGAGAGAGATCATAGACGATTTGAGTGAAACAGATGATTCGATTTTATTCGTTTTTTGCTCGATTCATATTTTTTAGACAGAAAATATACACCATTGTTATTTGAAATTTATCTGTAGAAGCTTTCCAGACGATGAAGTTGTAAAGAATGTGGCATACGTTTCGAGAGAATCCAAATATGATTTGATTTATGGGTTCTAAGTCTGCTTACGTGTTGAATACATGATGTCCTAATGACTTCGATCAGGGACTTATTTGTTTATTTTCTGAAGGCTACCACTTTAAAGGATATTAGGAGAAATATAATAAATGAGTTAAATCACTTTTGCCTATTGAACTAAACTCTAATTTACACGTGTATTATTGATTTTTTTTTCATTTAAGTCATTGTAGTGCTATATTTTTTTTCCAAAACATCACAAATTCCATTAAAACCAATTGACTTTTAACGATTGAAAATAAAAATTATTTATTTAATTATCCACCTAGACATGTCAAATAATAACAAACACAAAATTCATTTGTTTGGAGGCAAAGGTGAAAAAGTAATATGTTAAAACTTAAAAGTAATTAAATATATGTGAAAAGTAATAAATTCTAAAATTTTATATTCTTAATATACTGTAAATTTAAAACAAATTAAACAATTAAGAACATATTCACACATTATCTAATTTACAGTAAGTAGAAAAATCAAGCTAACTAAATAAATTAACTTAACCAACCAGATTAAACAATTAAAACATACTCAAATTAAACAATTAAAACAAGTTAAAATAATAAACAAATTAGTTTAATAAAACTAGTTAAACAAATGAAGGCCCATATTCTTCGTAGCTGCTGTGTCTCCATCTTCTTCATCCCCAATCACTAAGAAATTGCAAACCCTAAGTAACAACAATCTTCTTCTAATTATAATACTCCTAATTATAATACTCCATAGCTGAGCTCTTCTGTCCAACCTTCAAAACAATTATAATGTAACTTTGTTCGGTAGTTTGCGGCAGATCTCACCAGTGGGGACGACTTCAATTCATCTTCTTCATCGGCTTGTCATTCTGTACCGGTGGGGTGTGTTAGAATATTTTATTTAAGTGGCCTCTAATATTTATAAAATTATTGGACTTACGTATTGTATTAATTTAAGCACTTTAGTTTGGTAATTATGTAACTTAAAAATAATATTACTGATAGTATTTGACATAACGGGCCCTAGGGTTTCTTATCTTCTGATTGGCGGATCAAGAACTTTATACACTTATACATCCATCTTAAGATTAACAGAGACAATTGAAGTTTTTTGTTAAGTTTATATTTTTTGTGATTTTAATGATGACAATATGCTCGGATAAATTTGATATCATGAGCTGTTGTAATATGTTTTGCCTTAAATTAAAATGATATAAGTTGACTTCATGATATCTAATTTGAATAAAGTCCATTGAAGGCAGGTCATTTATATTGTTGGAAATATATTTTAATATTACTTGTCAAAGATTAAAGTAATGATATTATGAAAGTCTTTAATGGATTGACAATCAATAATTCTACAGCGACCGTGGTTTGGCGACCGGCTGATGTGGCACAGCCACATCAGTATGAGAGAGGAAGAGAAACAAAAAAAAAATTACTTTTTTTCGGAACAAAGAAAAACCATCTCATGCCAAACACACACTCTTTCTCTCTCTCACGCCTCTCTCACTTTGCCGAATTCCTGCTTCGCTCATACCGGAACAATCTTCCTCCTACAACAGAGTGAGAATAAAAATCACCGGCTTTCCAGGTAATCTTCTTCCCATTTCGTTTCCTCCTCCTTCTCCTATCGTATACTCTCTTATACGCCTAAATTCCCAAAACCCTAAAATTTATTTATGAATAATGCTACTGACCTTGTCTAAATTGAGTTATATATTGTAATTTTCGAAAGAAAGTATTGCCGAATTACAATATTGATTTCGTTAAGATATTGGGCATGGTTGAGTGTCTAGGTAATTTTGGTTATTGTGTTTCAGTACTTTTGATATTGAGAACCCTAGTTTAAGTTTCTTTAGGAGTTAGAACCAGAGGTGGAACTAGGGGGCAGGGGGAATCTGACCCTGGTTTTCGGGCAACTCCCCCTAAAGTACCCTGCTGCTGGCTTGCTGCGGTGCTGCCCCTCTGGTCTTGGATAAATTTCTTGGCTAGAATCATACATAAACATCTATGGTATTCCAGGATTTAAGTTGTGCACTTATGGTGTTTGATAAATTGTCTCAAAGATGTTCAAGTGCTTTAAAACTAATTATTACTCAATATTTGGAATTAGGTGACATTTATATATGTACTATGATGTAAATAAAGTGGATCGGATGAATCAAAATGAGCTTAAAAGTAATTATATGGACTTGAATCAATTTGAGTTCAAATGAAAAAAAACTGAGTTAACAGTGCTGATTGAAACCAATCCTGAGGTTAAAAGTACTTGTTCTTTTTACAATAAAGTCTATTTTGTAAGACCCCAACTTTTATAAATAAAGATGAATTTTTTTTTTTTTTTTTTTTTTTTTTTAAATATCATTTTTGAATATTATGGAGTTAATTTGATATAATGTTATAGTTGTGGGTAATATTTATAAATTTTGCAAAGTATGCAAGTTGTTATATAATATTCGATTGGTCGGGGAATATTCGTTTTAACAGGGAATATTCGTACAACGACACAATCATTGGTGGACCCCACAACGGAATTATTGTCGGATTGAGAAAACGACAAAAAATATTTTATTAAAAATAACGGCGGAAATTTTACCATTGTTGCTGTTGAACTACTCGGTAGTAAAAGTACAGTAATACGTGTGGTTGCATAGTAGCACACGGTATTGATTATTAATGCTTATGTGAGAAGTCACTCAGTTTGATTCTATTATTGTCAGTTAATAATATGAATTATTTAGCGATAATGACGTTTTGTTTTATTCGTATTATTAACGTAATAAAACAGAAACATCTTTTTATATAAAACAAAATACTTTATTAAAGTTATTCTATAAATAGAATATATTTTATTTTATTTAAAAGATTTTTCTTTAAATATGGACCGTCAGATTAAAGTAATCAATCTGGACCGTTCATGGATTAGTTACTATGCATTCTATTTTTCTATAAATAGCAGCTCATTCCTTCATTATTTCTTACGAATTCACTGAACTCTAGAGAGAGAAACTATAGAGAGAAACTATAGAGAGAGAGAAGAAGAGTATTCTGCTACTACTTCCTTACTTCAGCTCTTCTTTAAAACGGTAGGGAATATTATTTCTTTTATATTCATGAAGAGAACTTCTGTTATTCCATTTGTTATTATTCTGTTGGAATAACCAGTATACGCGGTCTACCCTATACTTGGTGACATTCTTCTATTATTCTGTTGGAACATCCTGTCTGTGTGTTTTACATCGGACCTGGTTCCGTTTATTATTCTGTTGGAACATCCTGTCTGTGTGTTTTACACCGGACCTGGTTCCGTTTATTATTCTGTTGGAACATCCTGTCTGTGTGTTTTACACCGGACCTGGTTCCGTTTTATTATTATTCTGTTGGAATATCCTGTCTGTGTGTTTTACACCGGACCTGGTTCCATTATTTATTATTCTGTCGGAATATCCTGTCTGTGCGTTTACGCCGGACCTGGTTCCATTATTTATTATTCTATTGGAATAACCTGTCTGTGCGGTCTATCGCATGCATGGTGATTTCTTTTGTTATTCCATTCTTTATTGTACTCAGTTGGTTAAGTTTTGACTTCTATACTCCATGAAATTTGTGGAATATCCTTGATAGTTGCGTTTCATCCAGTATCTTTTCAAGAAAATATTCTTCTAAGCGTTCTTGAATTTTACTCCACAATGCAGTATCATGTTGACAATTTGGACGTTGTTAATTTCTGGATAAATTAATTCTTGAACTTGTTTTATTGAATTCTTATATCATTGTCATCATCCTCATGTTTATAAAATGTTGAAAGTCATCTGTGGCATGTAGTGCATAGATGGACTTGGTATGATTATGACCAGGGATTATTCGGTATAATCATGACCGTAATGTTACAAATGATGTGGTAAAAGTCCTCATTGGCCCGTAGTGCATTGATGGACAGTTGTTGGCATGATCATGACCATTAATGAATACACGAATATCCTTGGCCGTAGTGCAGGGGTGATTCGATGATTTTATTAAGCTGAGTCTCAGCGATCGCAGTGTTGAAAAACCTTTTAAATCATAAAAGATAGTAGAGTTTATTTTCTACTTGACTCTTTTAATGGATTGCTTGTTCCGCTGCAGTTAAACTTGATGTCTATTATATTTTATCAGTTTAACATTGTTGAAGGCTAATGATAATTTATTCTGCATTATCTTAGTCATAATATTTCTTACTGGGCTAGTTGAGCTCACCCTTTCTTTCACTGTTCTCTTCAGGAAATGAGAACGTAGCTGGGACAAGTCGGGGTACGGAGTGATGGTCCGAATGATAGTATTAGTTAGTAGTCCTCACTATTCTATGTAATGGTGTGTTAATAAATGTAATGAGGACTCCTTTTGAGTATGAATACTCTCTAGAAGATAATATTTGTATTCAAACTCACAGTTTATGTTTTGTCGTATTGTACACGACAGTTGTATTATTAAGTTGTATTTGTATTCTGTACTATGTATCTGACGACCCAAGATGGGTGATGTATACCTAATTTTGGGGGCGTCACAGTTGGTATCAAAGCTTAGGGATATGATCCCTGGCTAAGATGTGAGAATAGAACTAGGAGGGGAGAGACGGGGAATTCCTTCGCTAGTATGACCTACCTAAGTTTATTTGCATGGTATTTAATTGGTCGGTCATAATATAAGGATAATATATGACATATCAATTAATTTTTATTTTGTGGCAGTATCTGAAAATGGCATCCGAGAATGTTGAGAATAGCAATGGAGCACAGACGACTGTTGATTCACCACACATCAATAATCATGATAATGTGCATCAGGAAGGTGTCAATCCTCATGCAAACAACAACACTGACCAAATGATGAATGATCAAATGTTCAGAGGCTTTATGCAATTCATGCAACAACAGGTGAAAGCGGCTCCTGTCCACAACGTAGGTGGAAATACTGGAAACTCTCAGGCGGTCACCGCTAAACAGTTTAAGGAGCTGGGACCACCGGAGTTTAAGGGAGAACCCAAACCACTTGTAGCTGAAACATGGATAAAGCAGATCACCAAGATATTTGATGTCTTGGGTTGCTCCGAGGAGCAAAAGGTTCCCTTTGCCGCCTTTATGTTGCGAGGAGAGGCAGATTACTGGTGGGAATCGATAAAGCGTACTCAACCTGCCGCACTAAAGATGTCTTGGGAGAAGTTCCAAGATCTGTTTAACGACAAATACTTTCCCGAGAGTATTCGTCACATGAAGGAGGTGGAGTTCATCAAATTGGAGCAGAATAATATGACCGTGTCGCAGTACGAGGCAAAATTTGCGGAGTTATCCCGGTTTGCGTCCCACCTGGTGGATAATGAAGAAAGAATGACGCGGATGTTTTTAAGAGGTTTGAAGCCGGAGATACGTCAACATCTTGTTTCTCATAAACTGTGTTTGTATTCAGATGTTGTAAATAGGGCTCAGTTGGTGGAGCGCGATAACGAGATAACGCAACCAAAAGAGAGCAGCCGGCAAAATGATAATACCAGTGAGAGCAGTCATCGAAGCGGTGACAACAAGCGTGGAGGGAATCAACAGGCCAGAAATGGTAACCACTTCGGTGGTAATCAGGGCCAAAACAATAAGAATGGACATTTCAAGAAGAGGAGATTCAACAATGATGGAAAGACGTCAGCACCAGCACCTGTCGTTAAGGAAGGAGAACGACCACCTATCATATGTTTCAAATGCGGAGGGGAGGGGCACATCAGTCCAAACTGCGCGATGCCGTCCAAAGCATGTTATAATTGTGGAAGAGAAGGTCATTTAGCTCGATTTTGTCGTTTACCGAAGACAAATTCAGCTAGGATGGAGGCACCAAAAGCCGTCCCAGAAAAGTCAAAACCGGTTGTGCAAGGGAGAGCGTTTGTTGTGACCTCCCAGAACGCAAGGAACCCGAATGAGGTCATCACGGGTAAGCTTATCATAAACTCTAACGAAGTCTATACTTTATTTGATACCGGTTCAACCCATTCTTTTATTTCTCCTACTTGCGCTCATCGATTAAATTTGATTCCGGAGAAATTAGACTTTGACTTAGCAGTTGAAACTCCATTGGGAGAAACCTTCATTACATCCACGGTTTATAAGTCTTGTTTGGTTCAAGTTGGTACCCACACATTACCTGTCGATCTTATTTCATTAAAAATACTTGCATTTGACGTGATTCTAGGGATTGATTGGTTAACTACTCATCATGCAAAAATTGATTGTTTTCGTAAGGTTGTTAGCTTTCATATTCCTAATCGACCTATTATGCGAATTCAAGCAACCAAACCATTAAAATCAATCGCTGTCATCTCAAGCCATAAAGCTATTCGTTTATTGAAAAACGGATGTCAAGCTTTCTTAGCTCATGTCACAGATCTAAACAAAAATACGTCAGCTTTGAATGATATTTCTGTTGTTAATAAATTTCCTGACGTATTTCCCGAAGAACTTCCTGGCCTACCCCCAGAGCGTGAAATTGAATTTTGTATCGACCTTGAACCTGGTACAAAACCCATTTCCAAAGCCCCATATCGAATGGCTCCTATTGAACTTCAGGAGTTAAAGACCCAACTGCAGGAATTGTTAGACATTGGTTTTATTCGTCCTAGTACTTCTCCTTGGGGTGCTCCTGTTCTGTTCGTGAAGAAGAAAGATGGGAGTATGCGACTTTGTATTGATTATCGGGAGTTGAATCATGTCACCATCAAAAATAGGTACCCATTGCCACGTATTGATGACCTGTTTGACCAGTTGCAAGGAGCACAATTCTTTTCAAAGATCGATCTTCGTTCTGGATATCATCAGCTGAAGGTTAGAACTGAGGATATTCCAAAGACGGCTTTTAGAACTCGGTACGGGCATTATGAATTCTTAGTTATGTCTTTTGGATTGACTAATGCTCCTGCTGCCTTCATGGATATGATGAACAGGGTATTTAAGGAATATTTGGATCACTTTGTGGTCGTCTTTATCGATGACATCCTTGTTTATTCCAAAAGCCGTGAAGATCATGAGCAACACTTGAGGCTGGTACTCCAAAAGCTTCGTGAATACAAACTTTATGCCAAGTTGAAGAAATGCGAGTTCTGGCTGGAAGAGGTAGCATTCCTTGGGCACGTAGTATCAAGTCGTGGAATATCTGTTGACCCGGCAAAGATTGAAGCTATTCAAAGCTGGGAGCAACCTAAATCAGTGACCGAGGTACGTAGCTTTCTTGGTTTAGCTGGTTATTATCGGAGATTCGTGGAAGGATTTTCTCGAATCGCTACTCCATTAACTCAGCTGACTCGGAAAGATACAAAGTTTGGTTGGAGCGAAGAATGTGAGCAGAGTTTTCAAGAACTCAAGAGGAGACTCATTTCAGCACCTGTTCTAACAATACCATCTGGCTCGGAGGGATTTGTCATCTACAGTGATGCTTCGAGCAAAGGGTTGGGATGCGTTCTCATGCAACATGGAAAAGTCATAGCCTATGCATCAAGACAACTCAAGGAATATGAGAGGAATTATCCTACTCATGATCTAGAGTTGGCAGCTGTTGTCTTTGCACTTAAAATTTGGAGGCATTACTTGTATGGGGAGAAAGTGGAGATCTTTACGGATCATAAAAGTCTCAAATATTTCTTCACTCAAAAGGAACTCAACATGCGACAACGACGTTGGCTTGAACTGTTGAAAGATTATGATCATACCATTCAATACCATCCTGGAAAAGCGAACGTGGTAGCTGACGCATTGAGTAGAAGATCATATGCGGGTACAAATGCAATATTAACAACGCAAAGGCCCATTTTGTGTGACTTGCAAAGGATGGAGATAGAGTTGAAGACTCCAGGGACCCATGTGATGATGGCGAATATACGAGTAGAACCGACTTTAATCGATAAAGTTAAAGCTGCTCAAGCTACAGACCTGGAGCTGATGCGTATGAGGAAGAAAGTGCAAGAAGGTTCTATGCCGGAAGCAAGAATCGATGAAGAAGGAATACTTCGAGTCAACTCCAGACTTTGTGTTCCTAACAACCCTGATTTAAAGTATGAAATCATGATGGAGGCGCACAACACACCGTTTGCAATCCATCCTGGAAGTACCAAAATGTATCATGATCTTCGTCATACATTTTGGTGGAGCAATATGAAGAGAGAGATAGCGTTGTTTATCTCAAGGTGTCTAACTTGTCAACGAGTCAAAGCGGAGCATCAAGTACCAAAAGGTCCATTGCAACCACTTGAAATTCCAGAATGGAAGTGGGAGCACATCACCATGGATTTCGTTACCGGTCTTCCTAGGGTTTCTCAAGGTATTGATGCGATTTGGGTCATTGTTGATAGATTGACCAAGTCTGCTCATTTCTTACCGATACGAGAAACTTATACACTTGAACGTCTTGCTCGTATGTACATAAACGAGATTGTAAGACTGCATGGTATGCCAGTATCCATAGTTTCTGATCGAGACCCAAGATTCACTTCACGATTTTGGGTTAGTTTACAAAAAGCTATGGGCACGGAGTTACGATTTAGTTCAGCATATCATCCTCAGACGGACGGACAATCAGAGAGGACTATTCAAACTCTTGAAGATCTATTAAGACTCTGTGTCTTTGACTTCAAGGGAAGTTGGGACAAGTTCTTACCATTGGTGGAGTTTTCCTACAACAACAGTTATCAAGCAAGTATTGGCATGGCTCCATTCGAAGCATTGTATGGAAGAAAATGTCGTTCTCCAGTATGCTGGGATGAGGTGGGCGAAGCAACGTTGTTGGGACCGGAGTTGGTACGTATGACTACAGAAAAGATTCAAACGATCCGACAACGTATAAAAACCTCACAAGATCGACAAAAGAGTTATGCTGATCTTCATCGAAAGGACGTGGAATTTGATGTAGGAGATCATGTGTTCTTACGTGTTGCTCCATGGAAAGGAGTTACGAGATTTGGAAAGAGAGGAAAGCTAAATCCTCGATTCATCGGTCCATTTTTAATCCTCGATCGAGTAGGAACTGTGGCTTATAGACTCGCTTTACCGCCAAGTATGTCTCGTGTTCATAACGTTTTCCACATATCCATGTTACGCAAATATGTGGAAGACCCGAACCACATTATTGAGTTAGAACCGGACGAAATAGCGGAGGATTTGACGTATGAAGAAGTTCCTGTTCAAATCTTGGATAAGAAGGAACATATTCTACGCTCCAAGGTTATACCTCAAGTCAAAGTTTTGTGGAGAAACCACGATGTTGAGGAAATGACTTGGGAGTTAGAATCAGAAATGAAATCAAGGTATCCTTACCTCTTCGACATACCAGGTACGTACCCTAATTTCGAGGGCGAAATTTCATAAGAAGGGGAGGTTGTAAGACCCCAACTTTTATAAATAAAGATGAATTTTTTTTAAATATCATTTTTGAATATTATGGAGTTAATTTGATATAATGTTATAGTTGTGGGTAATATTTATAAATTTTGCAAAGTACGCAAGTTGTTATATAATATTCGATTGGTCGGGGAATATTCGTTTTAACAGGGAATATTCGTACAACGACACAATCATTGGTGGACCCCACAACGGAATTATTGTCGGATTGAGAAAACGACAAAAAATATTTTATTAAAAATAACGGCGGAAATTTTACCATTGTTACTGTTGAACTACTCGGTAGTAAAAGTACAGTAATACGTGTGGTTGCATAGTAGCACACGGTATTGATTATTAATGCTTATGTGAGAAGTCACTCAGTTTGATTCTATTATTGTCAGTTAATAATATGAATTATTTAGCGATAATGACGTTTTGTTTTATTCGTATTATTAACGTAATAAAACAGAAACATCTTTTTATATAAAACAAAATACTTTATTAAAGTTATTCTATAAATAGAATATATTTTATTTTATTTAAAAGATTTTTCTTTAAATATGGACCGTCAGATTAAAGTAATCAATCTGGACCGTTCATGGATTAGTTACTATGCATTCTATTTTTCTATAAATAGCAGCTCATTCCTTCATTATTTCTTACGAATTCACTGAACTCTAGAGAGAGAAACTATAGAGAGAAACTATAGAGAGAGAGAAGAAGAGTATTCTGCTACTACTTCCTTACTTCAGCTCTTCTTTAAAACGGTAGGGAATATTATTTCTTTTATATTCATGAAGAGAACTTCTGTTATTCCATTTGTTATTATTCTGTTGGAATAACCAGTATACGCGGTCTACCCTATACTTGGTGACATTCTTCTATTATTCTGTTGGAACATCCTGTCTGTGTGTTTTACACCGGACCTGGTTCCGTTTATTATTCTGTTGGAACATCCTGTCTGTGTGTTTTACACCGGACCTGGTTCCGTTTATTATTCTGTTGGAACATCCTGTCTGTGTGTTTTACACCGGACCTGGTTCCGTTTTATTATTATTCTGTTGGAATATCCTGTCTGTGTGTTTTACACCGGACCTGGTTCCATTATTTATTATTCTGTCGGAATATCCTGTCTGTGCGTTTACGCCGGACCTGGTTCCATTATTTATTATTCTATTGGAATAACCTGTCTGTGCGGTCTATCGCATGCATGGTGATTTCTTTTGTTATTCCATTCTTTATTGTACTCAGTTGGTTAAGTTTTGACTTCTATACTCCATGAAATTTGTGGAATATCCTTGATAGTTGCGTTTCATCCAGTATCTTTTCAAGAAAATATTCTTCTAAGCGTTCTTGAATTTTACTCCACAATGCAGTATCATGTTGACAATTTGGACGTTGTTAATTTCTGGATAAATTAATTCTTGAACTTGTTTTATTGAATTCTTATATCATTGTCATCATCCTCATGTTTATAAAATGTTGAAAGTCATCTGTGGCATGTAGTGCATAGATGGACTTGGTATGATTATGACCAGGGATTATTCGGTATAATCATGACCGTAATGTTACAAATGATGTGGTAAAAGTCCTCATTGGCCCGTAGTGCATTGATGGACAGTTGTTGGCATGATCATGACCATTAATGAATACACGAATATCCTTGGCCGTAGTGCAGGGGTGATTCGATGATTTTATTAAGCTGAGTCTCAGCGATCGCAGTGTTGAAAAACCTTTTAAATCATAAAAGATAGTAGAGTTTATTTTCTACTTGACTCTTTTAATGGATTGCTTGTTCCGCTGCAGTTAAACTTGATGTCTATTATATTTTATCAGTTTAACATTGTTGAAGGCTAATGATAATTTATTCTGCATTATCTTAGTCATAATATTTCTTACTGGGCTAGTTGAGCTCACCCTTTCTTTCACTGTTCTCTTCAGGAAATGAGAACGTAGCTGGGACAAGTCGGGGTACGGAGTGATGGTCCGAATGATAGTATTAGTTAGTAGTCCTCACTATTCTATGTAATGGTGTGTTAATAAATGTAATGAGGACTCCTTTTGAGTATGAATACTCTCTAGAAGATAATATTTGTATTCAAACTCACAGTTTATGTTTTGTCGTATTGTACACGACAGTTGTATTATTAAGTTGTATTTGTATTCTGTACTATGTATCTGACGACCCAAGATGGGTGATGTATACCTAATTTTGGGGGCGTCACATATTTTCATAGGTCTGAATACTTTATTATACTCAGTTTGAGATCTAATTAGTGGTGGTTATAACATATAAATTAGTGACAAACCTATAAATTAAGATCTATTGCACCATATCTCGTGTAGTCTTTTGGACCATGTTCAACTTGATGTTCGACTTGATATGGGTTATTGAGTACACTTACAAAATAGTCATCTTGAGAACTCTA
Source organism: Panax notoginseng (assembly GCA_016801055.1). Classification (NCBI taxonomy): domain Eukaryota; kingdom Viridiplantae; phylum Streptophyta; class Magnoliopsida; order Apiales; family Araliaceae; genus Panax; species Panax notoginseng. The sequence goes on along the minus strand of CM029015.1, from coordinate 213,848,743 downwards.
CACAAAAGAAAAGGCAATAAAATAAGACATACATTTAATCTAAATAAATAAGTTTTTACATTTAAAAAATTAAAGAAAAAGGTTTACTAAATTAGTCAAATTCATGTTATGATCAATGGCCTTGTCTTTCTCTTTCTCTCTCTGTTTCCCTTTCTCTCTCTCTTTCTCTCTCTTTCTCTTTCCCTTTCTCTTTCTCTTTCTCTTTCTCATTCTTTTTCCCTTTCCTCACTCTTATGCTTCTAACAACTTTCTCAATCTTAGATTGAAGCCTTTTAAAGTGATCAGGCTGACCTTTACGATGAATCGACAAAGGACTACGAATATTGTTGCTTTCTTTACAACTACTACCCACATGGGTGCCTTGTCTGGAAGGAGTCGACTGATTACTTCCACACGTTCCATCATCTTTTTTTAGTACATTAACAAGTTTTTTAATCCAATGCATAACAACTTTTGTCTTATCTTCATTACCTCTCACCAAGTCTGCAGCTTCATAAAAAGAGTTGCACATCCTATCAAAACGTTCATTTTTCAGATTCAACGTCCAGTCGGAATATATTAACTTAACCTTCTTATGACACATATTCACGTCTTTCCTCCACCTTCGAAGAATGAATTTATCCGGTAAGGTTCGAACTCGTTTTTTCAGCAACACTGTAAGGGCATGTCTACATAATATTCCCCTGAACTCAAATAATTGACAGTTGCACTTAATGGTACATTCATCTTCTTTAAAATAAACTTTAAAAGTGACTTCTCGAGTCCCTCCAAACATATATTGTGTAACATCGTATACCTCAAAATCACATTCTACTTTAACTGAATCAATGGCACAATAAAGCTTCCCTTTTACCTCTTCTTAAAATTCCTTGAATTTTGTCGTGGTATAAGTATCTTGAAATTGTTTCTCAAATGGATAATCAGTAATGTATGAAATCCAATGTTCGAATGAATTGAAATCCGCCTCATTCTCTTTTTGCATCTTACTTCTTAATGCATTCTCGTACTACTCAACAAATTGTTTTAAGGTTGTCCTTGAATTCACATAACCATCAAAATAAGCATTCATACTTTCACTTCTTTGAGTTGAGGACATTCCAGCCTAAAAATTATTCTTTAAAAATGTCGGCGCCCAGCGACTTTTCTCATCGTATAACCCAGTCAACCATGCATTCTCTTTCAAGTTAAATTCTCAATGAAACTAACCCATCTGTAAAACCCCGAATTTTATGAAATAAAAGTATTCAATTTTCTTATAATTACTATTCAGTAAATGGTTAAATTGATAAAAAGGTTAAAGTTAAGAGTGATATATGTAAATATTTTAAATAAGCAAATGGTTATAAAATACTCATTGTTCTCGGTAAATATTCGTTTGGTCGTGGAATATTCTTACTGCCGGAGAATATTCGTACGAAGGCGTAGCCATTTGTGGGCCCCATAACAGAATAACTATTGGATGAAGAAAACGACAAGTTTGAGTTTCTATAAATAACGACGTAATCGTTACCGTTAACACTGTTGGAATACCCGGTGGTTAAAATATAATAATACGCATGGTTGCACAGTTGCACATGTTATTGCACAGTATTTTTAAATTATTGATTCTTACGTAAGAAGACACTACTCAATAATTGTTACAGTAGTTACTGTTCAATATTTTATTTTATTAATTCAATAATTGCTACGTTGATATTTTATATTATTGTTGTTTCAATAATTATCAATATACAGTATCTCCATTATCAGATCAATAATTCATATTATTTGAATAATATTGTTAAATAGCATTATTGACAATGTCTAAGAAAGTTCTGTCTAAGGAGAGATTTGGTCACCTAATTGTGCGCCAGTAAGGAGAAATTCTTATCGAAAAGCTCCCTCTTTCCTGGGAACGATCTGGTTGTCATATTTGTGATTCTTTAATATTATTTGTGAATAATTAATTATTGATTTATATGATAAGGAAATATTTATTTGATGGATTTATTTATTTTATGTGGTTATAAATGAAGAAATTAATGTTGAGGTGTTTTATCAGTATTTTGTCGGAGTGGAGGTATTAAAAAATCAAATCGGTGTTCTTAAAGCTCTATTGCGTGAGTTATAATTTTAATCTGACCGTTGGATCGTTGTGATTTTTGGATATGTTATACATATATAAGTTGAGTATATGTCCACAAATTTTGAACCGTTAAAATTAACGTATGATTTGTTATGAATTTTAAGAGGTATTGAAAATCGTCTGTTTGTGGAATTCGAATATTTTCTGTTGGGAATTTAAAAAAACTTTCTTCTGTAAAGTTGTAGAGAATTCGATTTCGTATGGAATGGACATAAAATTCATATTTTTCTAATAAAAGGGCTATTTATTATGGATTATTGAAGTTTCGAAAATTAAATATTTTTATTAAAATTGGGTGGGACCCACTTTTGTTTTTCAAAACATGTGGCCTGAAATTTTTTGTTCCAAGTTGGCTTGCTCAGTTGGTGGGTGGGCGTAGAAGATTGAAAAAAAATAAAATAATAATATTATTTTATTATTTACTCTCCTATGACGTTCTAGCATTTTCCTATAAATAGGATGCTTAGTTATAATTGAAAATCACACCAGAAATAAATTTTCTCTCTCTTTATATTATCGAGCATATTTTGTGAGTATTTAAATACTTTGAGAATTGCTATTCGGTGTAAATTTTCTTCGGCATTACATCCGAAATTCCAGTCAGAAGTACTATTCTTTTGAGATAAGGGATTGTAAGGGTTATTATATTTTTCAGTTTCGTAATTTTTTCGACCCTCAAAAATTCTGGAAAAATTTAAAATGATAATTTGATGAGTCTTCTAGATTGTATCAAAAAATGACGATTTTTGGATGTATAGATTATGAGTTATGAATTTTATGGGAAAAAACTATTTTAAAAGTAAACCCTTATAACTCCTTGTGGTTAACTCCAAAATTGGTAAAAAATTTATTGGGAGTACATGTATATAACAGCAGTATACTCTGTAAATTTCAAAATTTTTGGACAAAAGTACAGTTTATGATAAATGTCTAAATATTCGGCAGTTTTGGCCATATGAAAAATAGTAAATGAATTTTAAAAATTTCGAGAAAAATATTTGTTCAATATGGGACTATATTATGCTAAATCTCAGAAAAGAAAATTTTTTGGGACTGATTTGGTATTTTTCATGAAAATAGAATAGTTATGAATAAATGAATTAAATATGTTATGTAAAGTAAGAAAATTAGAAAATAGGATTTTATGGCTTGAAAATCTTATATAAGGTATATGCAAATTTTTGATGAGAGTTTTGGTTATTAGTGATGAAATCTTATGAGTTTGGCATTTTAGGATTATTAAATGCATTAATTAGTAAAGTGTAAACAATTAAAATAAATTATTTATAAGTTTAAGAAATGATTAAATATTGTGGTAATATTAATAATATTAGATTATGAGATTATTAAGTGATTTATAATATTTGGATTAAGGTGTTATAAAATTATTGATTTAAAATATTATTTAATAATTAATAATATTAGTAAATGAATTTAATGTTATTATATAATGAATAATGTTATTATCTTCGTTTAATATTCGTTGAAATATTATTTTCTGTTCAAATCAGTTTTGATATAATATTATTCTTGAATTTTACTCCCCAAAGCAGTATCATATTGACAATTTGGATATTATTGAATTCTGGATAAATTAAATTGTTAAAGTCTTTAAAATTTATCCTTTATATCATGTGATTGATTCTTTATATCCTTGCCATGATCCTCATGATTATATTGTGATGAAAGTCATCTTTGGCCCGTAATGCATAGATAGACTGTTGTTTATTGGTTTTATAGTTGTATGCCTTTGGCCTATAGTGCAAAGAAGAACTTTTGTTGAATATCTTTGGCCTGTAGCGCAAAGATGACATGTTGTTGAATATCTTTGGCTTGTAGTGCAAAGATGAACTGTTAATGAATATCTTTGGCCATAGTGCAAAGATGAATTTATTAGTATTATTATGAACAGGAACTGTGATTTGGTATAACCATGATATTTGATGTTTCAGGTAAAGACAAGTGATGAAAATTATATTCGTCCTGGATGAGAAAAAGAATTTAGAACTGCAATTATGATTATGAGTTATTCATATGATTGTGGACTGGAACTGTTGATTTATGTTGCATGGATAAAACATTGTTGGTGAACTTTTAACATGGAGAAGATAATAGACTTTATGGTCTATTTGACTCTTCTAATGGATTGCTCGTTCCGCTGCAACTATGGTTGAAAAATTTTATCATCTACCATATGTTTTAAATCTCTGATTTATTACTGACGAAGGCTATTAATAATTTATTTATTTTTAGTCATGATATTCTTTACTGGGCTAGTTGTGCTCACCCTTCTGCTTCACAATTCCTTTCAGGTAATAAGAGTGTAGCTGGGTCGAGCAGGGGTAACAGTGAAAGTAGTATGCACACAAGCCAATCATGTTTGATGATAAAGTATATACTTTATAAAAATCTTATTCATTTATTAATAAAAAGTATTAATTTATTAAAGGCTTTTAATTATCTACATGATGCTGCTTTATAATATGTGATAAACCCATAGTTTTAAGTAATGCTTTTAGAATAATGATGATGATCATTCTAATGAAATATAAATTCTTAGAAAGCTTAAAACTAAAATAGTTTCCAATCGTTGGATTACTAAATTGGGAATTAGTGAATCCGGATAGATTGGTACATATGTTGCTTGCTCATTGGATGAAAATGATTGATTTTATGATCATTTGTGTGGAGACACTAAAGCAAGTATGTAGGTGCTTATTAGAGAATAAGTTCACTGAATGTGGCTCGCTAAGGAATACCTAATAGAGTTTTACTTGTCTATCAATAGGAATTCCTGTAGTGATAGTAGTACAAGTGATCCTTGGACTTGAGATCATCATAGTATCTTGTGTATGATGAGTTATACTTTGACTTATTCCTTAAGACCCTTAGGGTATATCAAAGGGTATACTTGGGTATAATAAGTTGTACATGGAGATAATGCATGATCAATAAAGAATCTATCACTTCTAGTAAAAGAAGAGAAATGTCATATGTGATTCGATAAATGACAACTCATTAGTCCTTGGCCAAGGCAGAATAAAATTAGAAAGGAGTTTCTAATTTATATTATTTGGAGTTGTGCATTTAAGAGTCAAAATACATATAATTAAATAAAATAAGACTTGACAGTAATTCCTTGTCTTATATTTAATTGGGACATTATATGGTGGAAGGATTGAATTGTATGGTAACTATTTACTCAAAGGTTCTTTTATGATTAATGTTGAAATCTATATTATCTGAAAAGTCGTTGATCGCTAGGGAGGCTTATCCCTATTGTAGAATAAATATTATTTACTTAAATAAATTAATAATTTAATTTATTTATTTAAATAAGATTAGAATTGTTCTAATTGATTTATTCAGAACCGATTTAATATAGAGAACCTAAAGGGTCACACCATAAAAGGAAGAATAATTATTTAAGAAGTTAATGGCATAATCGTAATAATAAGTTATGTATATTTAATTTAATCTATGGTGATAGAATAAATTAAATACCTTAATATTTATTATTTAATATTTTGAAAATATTAAATATAAATTAATAAGAGGAGTCTTATTATTATTATTACTATAATTATTATTTAATTCCTAAAAGAGTTTGGAAATTGATTAATAAAAGTACTCTCATATATCCTAATTAGATTAGGAGGCTAATTAATTAAAAGAGTTTAATTAATTATCCCTAATAAGATTAGAGAGCTTAATTAATTAAAATAAAACACAATTCCTTAATTGTTAAGGTGGGTTGTCCACATCTATAAATAAAAGGAGTCTTATTATGGGTGGGGTGGTTATTGACTTTTTCACAACAGACGTGATTCCAATTATTGGAGAGTGCGCTCCTTTTCTATGAGTAGACCTGGCAAACGGGCGGGCCGGGCCGAGCCCGGGTTGGGCGGGCCGGGCCGGCCCGCGGGCTTTTTCCTATATTTTTTTTTACAAAATCTTGATACACCAAAAACAGTAATAATAATAAATATTAAAAATAATAAACAATAATTCTAATTACTTTAATTAACTACATATCTCAATCAATTAAATTTTTAATAGTATTATAATTTTAGATATTATTCTAAAGGCATAATTTGAGATAATGATTGATTTACTTTCCAAATAAGTAGGGGGAATGCATTATAATGATTGATTTACTTTCCAAATTTACTACAATATGATTCTTTAAAATTAATATAATTTATTTAACTTTTAAAAATAATAAATATTGTAATTAATACTAATATATAGATAATTTTAAATTTTTATAATTATATTATCTAACTTAAACTAATAATTGTTAGTTTAATAGTTTTATACTTTGAAATTATTTACTACATTTCTCAATCAATTAAAATTTTAATAGTATTATAAATTAGTATTATTAATTAAGAATAATAAAATTACAATAAAATCAAATTTATAGCGACATAAAGAAAAATTATGACACAATCTTAAAGAGATACTGTTATACACTAATAAATACATGAAATAAAATATAATACTATATTATAAAGACACTCACGCTATTTTACAAAAATGAAAAACTATATGTATGAATATTAAGATTATGTTTTTTCTATGCTTTTAAAATAATAAATTGTTAATTTAATATTGCTGTGCAATTATGTGTTATTTTACATAATTATATATTACTAAAATGATACACTTTATTTATATAAAAAATTATATAAATAAAGTGTATTATTTAAGTTTTACTTATTATAAATGCACGATTTAAGTAAGCATTAATTGTTTAGTTTTATATTATAAATGCACGATTTAAGTTTTACTTTTTAAGAATAGTAAATTTGAACAAAAGTAAAAAAATAATATATTAAAGATTGCATTAAAAATAAACAATTGTTGTAGCTCAGTTGGTTTGAACTCTTATTTATTTATTTACAAGTCTTGTGTTCAAACCCCACAAGTAGCAACATTTTGTTTAAAAAGAAAAGTTACGGGCTGCGGGCCGGGCCATCACGGGCCGGGCCAAAAACGGGCCGGGCCAAAAAGACCCAGCTTTTCCTGGGCTAAAAAACTACAGCCCATAGCCCAGCCCGGGGCGGGCGGGCCGGCCCGTCCCGCGGGCTTGGGCCAAGTTTGCCAGGTCTATCTATGAGAGATAGAAAAACTAGGGTTTTACCAAACACCCATCTTCTTGAATCTTTATTCTTTCTTGGTGGATCACCTCTAGAGGCCAAACACTTGGGTGGCTAACGTTGATCAAAGAAAGGAACCAAACCCGGTGGATTCAAGTTGAACGTGAAAAGGATTGGAGGTGAACTTGTACCTGAGGAAGCTCGAATCTTCAAGGGTATGATTCTTATTTTTCATATCTTTTCGTTTAATTAATAATTGTGCATAAAGGATGATCCGGGTATATGGTTTGTAAAATTTTAAAACTCTATTTTTCCATGCTTCCGCTTATATTGTGCAATTTGATTGCGTTCATGATTATTACAAACCTAACAAACAGGGGAATAGAACGGTGGTCTCTAGCTGTGGAGGTTTTTCCTAAATAGTATAAATAAGTGTGTTTTATTTTATACATCATTTAGTAGTTATATTTGGTGAATCAAATAGGGTGAGGCGAACCCAACGTTAGAAGGGTGTTTTGTCACTATCATACAAGATGTCTAATGACCTACGACTTCGTGTTATCATAAGACAGGGTTGTGCACATCCCCTTGCTGAGTATATCTACAAGCACTGCCTATATAACCTTGGAGTTTGGTTGAAATATAATTCACAATTGGAGGCATTGGAGATAAGTATATGTCAAGAGAAGACTCACCATTGGAAAAAATATGATAGTAATATTCTCGTTTTTCTTTAAGGTCTATTGGGTCAACCAAGGATAATTCTATGGACATATGATATCTATCATAACTTAGACACATGGCCTCCCATGTACGAAGGTTTCCTTGAGCACTTCTCAAAGATTTTAATTTCTAAAACAGTTATTGACTGTACCTTTATGTAAGGTGTCATTGTGACATGCTATCCAAGGTTGGGATGAGAGTTACAGTTGGTATATATTTGTATCAAAACTCACAACATATGTGTTGTTGTATATTGCACGACAATTGTAGTAATAAAGTTGTAGTTATTTTCTGTACCATGTATTTGGCGACTCAAAATAGGTTGGATGGATTAGACCTATTTTGGGGGTGTCACACCATCGCTCTTCAAATTCTGTACAAGTCAATGAATCATAAACTGCCTTTTGCATTGAATATTTGATAGATTCATATTGATTGCAACCACTTAATTTCTCGGTCAACTTATTCATAATATGCCACAGGCACCACCTATGTCGCGCATTTGGGAACATAATTTCAATAGCCTTCTTCATTACTTTATCTTGGTCAGCGATTATTACGGTAGGAGCACGACCATTCATACACGCAAGCCAAGTTTTAAAAAGCCAACTAAATGACTCAATATCCTCATGAGATATTAATCCACAACCTAAGAGTATTGACTGACCATGATGATTAACTCCAACAAATGGGGGCAAATGGCATGTCATACTTATTAGTTAAGTATGTCGTGTCAAAGGTAATGGCATCCCCAAACTCCTCATAAGCTGCCCTACTCCTTGCATCTGTCCAAAAGACATTTCGTAGTCTCCCATCATCATCCAAATCCATTAGATAATAAAAATTTGTATTATTAGCTTGCATTTTTTGGAAGTAGTTTTGAAGTGTCATAGCATCCCCATCACCAAGTCTTAATCGCCTAACTTTGTTGAGATAATTGTAACAATCTTTCTGTGAAAAGGACACATTCTCATGCCCACCAGCTTCAACCAAGAAAGAACTAAAAATTTATTTGGTCTAATACTAGCTCTATCGTTAAGTTCAAGTCTCCTTTTCACATACTTGCTCATAATCCGATTTTTCTTATAAAATCTAAATTTTCTCGGGCTCAACTGATGATTATGATTAAGTGTTAGAGTCTTTACTCGCACTTTTCCGTCTTCGACTACTGCAACCCTAATCTTAGCATTGCAACCAGTTTTGCTAACAGGGCGTAAGTTGAAGGCATTCTTTGACTTGCTTATTGAACATCCTTACCGAGCACATGCAAGAACCACAATTTTAGTCTCTCCATTTTCTCCTTTTTCCGTAGATCTTATTTTCACCGGAAAGCCATTTTGGTTACCATAATTAGTGTAATATTCCATGTATAAATCAACGGAACCAAATTCCATTCCTACTTCCGGATCTCTAATGACTTCATCAACTTCTTCACTTTCTACTAAATCCTCCACCATAACACATTCCTCAATATCATTCATTCTCATACTTGAATGAAACTCATCACTACATGCCATTTCTGCAAATTTATTAAAATATATTAACTACATCCTACAGATATATAAAAAAAATTCCCTCCTTTTCATTTTTTTAATGTAGCCTTATCAATCAAAAATGATGGTTAATATTGCTTAAAAATGATGTTTTTACCCCGACTTTTGATATTTGTATGCACTTCTAGTTCTGAAAAATACTTATTATTTTGTCAAAGAAAATTCCCATATTTTGCCCATTCACAGTAGTACAAGTATATATCAACATGAAGATTGAAAAGTCACCTCAAAATTTCTTTTCTTGTTTTGATTTAACACTGAGTTAAAAAAAGAAACGAAAGACAAAATAAAAAAAACATAAAGATTTTATAAAAATTAATAAATAAAAAACACACAGAAAACATAAATGATTGCTTTTCTATTTTCTGAAACAATAGAAGTAGATAGATCAATTCTCAAAGAGTTTGCACAAAAAATTTACCCAAAATAAGAGTTTTCACAAATTGTAGGGTTTTGGGAATTTAGGCGTACGAGAGGATAATAGTAGGAGGAGGAGGATACGAAATGAGAAGATAATACATTGAAAGCTGGTGTTATTTCAAGAGGAGTTAAGCTTGTTGAGTGAAGTAGGAGTTCAGGAGGAAGCTTGTTCAGCGATGTTGGAGTTCGGTTTGGCGTATGGCATAAGAGAGGAAGATAATATTGATGCTAGAGAATATAAAAGACTGTTTGGCAAAGTTAAAAGAGTAAACCCCTGTTCCGGGTATTGACTTCTTCTTTTTTCACTTCCTCTCTCATACTGGTGTGGCTGTGCCACATCAACCGGTCACCAAAAATGTTGTCAAACCACGGTCACAGTAGAATTATTGAAAAACAATTAGTAAGAGTCCTTTATGGTAACAATGTGTTAGCCAATTTATTTTATGTTGGACTCTAACTTCCTTATTTGTTTTGCTCCTTTAATTAGGTTATTTCAGTTTGTTTTGAATATCATATCTTTGTATAAACTGATTTGAGGAAGTCATTATATCCGTTGGACTTAACTGTTGCTAAAATCAAGGTTTTTTCCAACTATGATATAAGCTTTTCTTGTTAACAAAATATATAGCCGTTAGGTTCTTCTTGTTATATATACTATCCTTTTCGGCTAAAATAGGTACACAGAAAGCATATATCAGTTAAGAGAAGCTTGAAGCAAATATTTGTCTGATACGATATATACTTTCTTAGAGAGCTTTCATTGTTTATTTTTCCAGCAAGTCTGTGTTATACTACTAATCTTTTATTGACTGGAAAATCACAGCATAGTATATTCAAAATATTTTGTAACAAATTCTGAGTTCAAGCCGTGTTTAGCTTAGTCGTTCCAATAGTGGATAGGATCTGTTCAAGTAGAGCTTTCAAGTTTGCAGATGTGCAACCTAGGTTGCAGAGGTGCAAAAGGGGCAAAGGTGTCCATCACAATGAAAAGCTTTATTTGAACAGGGATGTAAGACCCCAACTTTTATGAATAAAGATGAATTTTCTATAAATATCATTTTTGAATATTAAATTTGATATAATGTTATAGTTATGGGCAATATTTATAAATTTTATAAAATAAACAAGTGGTTATAAAATATTCATGTTGTCGGGAAATATTCGTTTGGTCGTGGAATATTATTTCTGTCGGGGAATATTCGTACGACGGCGTAGCCATTTGTGGGCCCCATAACAGAATAACTGTCGGATGAAGAAAATGACAAATTTGAGTTTTTATAAATAACGGCGTAATCGTTACCGTTAACACTGTTGGAATACCTGGTGGTTAAAATACAGTAATACGCGTTGTTACACAGTAGAACACGGTATTGCACAGTATTCTTGAATTATTGATTCTTACGTAAAAAGACACTACTTAATAATTGTTACAGTAATTATTGTTAAATATTTTATTTTATTGATTCAATAATTGTTGCGTTGATATTTTATATTATTGTTGTTTCAATAATTGTCACTGTAGAGTATTTTCCATTATCAAATTAATAATTCATATTATTTGAATAATATTATTAGATAGCATTATTGGCAATGTCTAAAAAGTTCCGTAAAGGAGAGGTTTGGCCACCTAATTGCGCGCCAATAAGGAGAAATCCTTATTGGAAAGTCCCCTCTTTCCTGAAAACGACCTGGTTGTCATTATTGTGATTCTGTAATATTATTTCTGAATAATTAATTATTAATTTATATGATAAAGAAATACAAATTTTGAACCGTTAAAAATTAACGTATGATTTGTAATGAATTTTAGGAGGTATTCAAAATCATCCGTTTGTGGATTTCGGATATTTTCGGTTTGGAATTTAGAAAAACTTAAAGCTACAAAGTTGTAGAGAATTCGATTTCGTATGGAATGGACATAAAATTTGTATTTTTATGATAAACGGACTATTTATTATGAATTATTGAAGTTTCGGAAATTAAAATATTTTTATTAAAATTATGGGTGGGACCCACTTTTGTTTTGAAACATGTGGGCTGCAAAAATGTTCCAAGATGGCATGCTTGGCTTTTTCAACAAAGGAGGTAAGGTAGAAAGAAAAGAAAAATATATTATTTTATTATTTTAGTCTTCTATGGTGTTCTAGCATTTTCCTATAAATAGGCGCTTAAGTTAGAATTGAAAATCATACCAGAATCAGAGAATTCTTCTTCTATAATCTTGAGCGTATTTCTTTAGAGTTTTAGAAAGCTTTGAGCATAAAAAACAGTGAAAGTTTTCTTCAAGAATATCTCTGTTATACCAGTTGGAATACCCTTCTTTTCAAGGTAAGGGATGTTATTTTTGTTCAATATTCGCTTGAAATAATATTTTCTTCAATACTCTGTAGTATGTAAGTAATATTATTTTGTTTCAGATTTTCAATTCTATACTCGTTTTGTTAAAGTTTTGGCTTCTAAACTCCATGAAATTAGTTGAATATCCTTTATATTTGCGCTTCATCCAGTATCTTTTCATGAAAATATTATTCTGAGCATTCTTGATAAGTTTTAACCTTTTCATGTCGGAGTACTATTCACGGAGTTACTAATCCCGAAGTACTATTCACGGGATACTATTTACTCGAGTACTATTCACCCGGAGTACTATTCATGATAAAAATTGATTCGTTTTCAGTCCAAATTATTTTTTTGTACAATATTATTCTTGAATTTTACTCCACAAAGCAGTATCATGTTGACAATTTGGACGTTATTGATTTCTGGATAAATTAAATTATAAATCTTTAAAAATTTATCCTTGAACTTATTTTATTGAATTCTTATATCATTGTCATCATCCTCATGTTTATATTATGTTGAAAGTCATCTGTGGCCTGTAGTGCATAGATGGACTTGGTATGATTATGACCAGGGATTATTCGGCATAATCATTACCGTAATGTTACAAATGATGTGATAAAAGTCCTCATTGGCCCGTAGTGCATTGATGGACAGTTGTTGGCATGATCATGACCATTGATGAATACACCAATATCCTTGGCCCGTAGTGCATGAATAATTTGTGGTCGTGATACTAATGAATATCATTGGCCGTAATGCAAGGATGATGTGGATTATTTATTAAGCTGAGTCTCAGCGATAAAAGTGATGAAAAACCTTTTAAATTATAGAAGATAGTAGATTTTATTCTCTACTTGACTCTTCTAATGGATTGCTTGTTCCGCTGCAGTTAAACTTGATATTTGTTATATTTTATCAGTTTAACACTGTTGAAGCCTAACGATAAATTATTTTGCATTATCTTAATCATAATATTTCTTACTGGGCTAGTTGAGCTCACCATTTTACTTTCATTGTCCTCTTCAGGAAATGAGAACGAAGCCGAGACTAGTCGGGGAACGGAGTGACGGTTCAGATGATAGCATTAGTAGTTCTCACTATTATATGAAATAGTGTGATAATAATTGTATTGAGGACACCATTTGAGTTGAATACTGTCTAGAAGATAATATTCGTTTTAAAACTTTCAGTTTATGTTTTGTCGTATTTTACACGACAGTTGTATTATAAAGTTGTATTTGAATTTTGTATCATGTATTTGACGACTCAAGATGGATGATGTATACCTATTTTGGAGGCGTCACAAAGGAGTTCTCTTTATTGTATTTAATTGAGTTTTAAAATTAATAAAAAAAAAGTCTCCAATACCGGTTGGTATTGGACGTGAAGACTAGAGAATAAGGGATGAAACACATAAAAATTCGTGTTTGTGGTTTGTTATTTCTTGTGATTTGAGCATTTAATTCTCAAGTTACATCATCTAAAACACATTCACATAAAAGTATACTGGTGATAGATAAAGTATACTAATCCAGACACTATCTTCTGTCTACATTATAATAAAAGTAAAATTTTCTCTAAAGCAAATACTTTCATTTGTTTGTTTTAACTTCAGCAGCAGAAAAATTAAAATTAGTCATTGTTAATCACTTTGTAGCTCAAACACCTATTCACTCCCCCCCCCCCCCTCCCCTCTAGGTGTGCACTTACACAAAATTATTACATTTACCCTAAGCGTTTCGGAAGCGTGATACATATAAGATTTTTTCTGTCAATTCATGTATTTAGTTAATTAATTAATTTTATTCTATAAAATAACACGTTCCAAAATAATAATTTATTTAACAGGGTGGGTATCCCTCTTTCATGTCCCTCTTCTTCCTTAGCTTGACATTCTCGATCGGGTAGGTATCCCAAATCTCCTCTATTTGACTCTTCACTTTGCTCTCCCTCTACATAAATACATACACAGATATACTTTGTTCGTTTCTTCTTTTTTTAAACCTAATATCTTACTTCCAATAAAATATGTGAGCTCCAATTTTCCTATTTCAAAACCTAATTGCAAAAATTGAATTCAAATTTCAATTTACATGCATTCTATTATAAATTAAGTTGTTTTTTTCTTTTCTTTTCTTTCTATCTAAGAAGCTTCTTCTTTCACTCGAGGAAAGAACGAATAAGAGAAAGACTGTTTAATTCCCATTTCTCTTTTACCAAATTCGTCAATTACTTGTCCAAAATTGTTTCTCCTGCAAAAATATACAAATACTACCATTTTTAATATTTTTTGTTACAAATTAAATATTAATTGATTTACTTTATTAAAGTGAAATTGAATTGGAAAAAGATAAGGGGTCATATATATGACGGTCCTCCCTCGGCTGGACGAGGGTCATATATAATGCCGCTTGGATCGGGAATATAATGCTCTCAGTATTTTCCACCTCGTATAGGGGTTGACGGAGGTGAAGGCACGCTTTCTTATTTTTCTCCTCCTTTTATGGTTATTTTCCTGTGGTTTATATCTTGTCTTCAGAGTTGGCCGGGCACTTCTTTGGGTTGCTCAGTAGGTCCTTTCCTAGCCATGAATTACTTGGATGAAGCACCAAAAGTAGTCTATCTTGGAACGATGTTGGCACATCTGGACTTTGGTTGCGGCCTTTGATCCAATATTTCACAAGGAATTGGATTCCTGGACGATGACCGGGGGAGGGGGTGTAACTTTTTCCCAAACAATTTAACAATCTTTTGGGTGAAAATGGTTTGCAACCTGTCGACATATAAAATCTGCTCAAGTATATATCATATTGTTCAGTTTATACTATGTATTTGCTATTGCTTTATATATAGTTTCTTTAAACTAAGTTTACTAAGTTTTGGTTATTTGCTTTAGAGAATAATAACGTAACAAAAACAATAAAAAGAAATTGAAATTATGCGGTTCCAGGTTACTCCACGGTTTGCAGCAAATCGTCTTAGTCTTGGAATATCGTTCTCAGAATATTGTATGTAATATATCACAAGATCTCAACATAAGATCCCTAATTCAACCAAAAAGTACAACAATACTCTTAAAAATTTGGGTCAGTGGTGCTGCCTCCAATCAACCACACCTAGTTATTCTTACCCGCAAATAAAAGGAGATCTCCTTATATAACGCAATATAAGAACCCTAATTCAACCAAAAAGTACTAAAATATTTTTAAAACTTTGAGTGAGGGGTGCTACTCCAATCAACCGCACCTAATTATTCTTGCCCGCAAATAAAACAAGATCGTTGCTTTGTGGGGAACAAAATAGCCAAAATAAAAACGCAACAATACAACCAAACACCCTAAAACAACTAATTAAAAAGCACAAAATTTCAATTCAAAATAAAAAAGAAGACGAGAAAGCAAACGGTTAGTACTTAAACAAAGAAATACACATGCACTAACCAGCTGCAAAGACTTCCCAGTGATCACACACCACAAACTTATTCAAAAATGCTGAAAGATTAATTAGCAGTGTGCTTTTTGTTCGATTAGTAGTGTTTACAACATTTGCAATGGTACCGCTCGGAGCAAATTAAAAGCATCGCACCAAAAATTGCTTGGTATGCCACGTTTAGAAATAAGTTGTTTCGCAATACTTATTTGTCTAGTAGTTTGTGAAGTGTTTTGTGCACTTCCATATTTAAACACAGTACGTGTGAATCTTGTTTATCTAGAAAACACTTAATTTGAATGCATACTCAAGTGCAACTATCAAATGCTACCAACACTATAAACGCCATTAGCCGAACATACTTAATATCTTTAACTATATATGGTATCACAAGAAGGAGAATATACAAGAACGAGAACTTTTAGAAAATACCTTATAAAGCAATAGGACAGATCATTAATCCAAAGAAAGGATAAAAAAGTATTGCTACGTTTAGATTGAATGAATAGAATGAAGAATGAAATGATTCATTCCATTTTAGCTGAAATGAGTTATTCTATATGTTCTTCCTACCCTAAAGAACCAAACACAATTTTTTTCATTTCAATCGCAGCCAAACACTATTTTTGTCATTACATATGAATAAATTATTTCATCCCCACCTTCATTACTCCAATCCAATCCAAACGTAGCATAAAAGCTTTAGAACCAACAAAGAAAAAAAAACATAAATACATAGACAATGTTATAGAACTGAAGTAATTTAAAAGATAATGCAATAACAAGATCTGTTCTATATATAGGCTCGTAGCTCTGAATTATTTAGCAAAAAACACAAAGTAATAGAAGAAGAACAGATTACCCTTCATCGACCTTCTCTCCTAAAATATTTCCAGCTTCTTTAAAAAAGTGCTGCCCTCGACTTTTCCAGTACCCTTAGTTTGGTAATCATAACTCTTCTTATGTTTTTCTAGTGCAGCACAGAAATTGGTGCATCAGCTCCTCCGGTTCCACATTATAGAGAATGGGTACAACAAAATACGTCGAACTGCTTTTAAGGATGCTGACAAGCTCATCAAGGCAATATCATGTTGAATCTGCATGCGTAATTCTTGGAGAAAATAACAATGGCGCTCATGGAGCTATTGAGTGCCTCTTCAATGCTTAATTAAATCCAATTCATCTCCACCACTCAAATCCTCTTTATCCATGAACGGAGAAATTAAAAGACATCCGATGAATTATTTGAATTAATAAATAAATTTTAATTTGATGTGTTGATTAATTCATTGGAAGGTAAGACGTGATATAATTTAATGGAATCATAAATTCATAATTAATAGTCATCTGCACATGCATGGAGAGGTCGAAAGAAAAATGAATGTTAATATTCCAATAGTTTATGTAAATATGTCAACTAATCTCATCCACCTCAAAAAATTAGGTTACAATAATTTTAGGGTTTTGATACGATATGTATAGCCTTTGCTTCATTCAATTGTTGAGTGAAAGTAACAAATAACAATAGAGCCGAGTTATTGTATCGTGGAAGTAACGCGTCAAAATCCTTATGCACTTACTATATATAATTCATGAGGAGGTGTGAATTGTCTTAAGTTTAAAATGTGTGATATTCATAATGAATTCTATTGTGTCGTTAATTATTTACGACAACTTTTATTATATATATAACTTAATTATTGTGTTGTGGTCCGTTCATTTTTTTTTTCTTCTTTGGGCTAAGAAGGGCTTAGGTGGCGTTGTAAAAAATTGAGTAAAAATTAATAGGAACAATTACATATTATAGTATATTTTTAAAAGCAATTACAAAAATCATATATCCATAAAATAATTACAAAAATATGACACTTCATCATATATATTTACAATACTAATACAAGTAAGAGTCCTTAATTTAAGAGATTAATATTAATGGGCTGACATGGCAAAGGGTTGGATTTTTTTGAAACACGTGATAACCGCCATCTATTATTTGATTGAGACTCTTCAGTTACAAACCCTTGTTATGGATACTGAAACCCTTGTTTCTCTCTTTTGTTCGTGAGTTCTTCATCTCTATTGATCGTTTCCGGTGATTTACTCTATATTTTCGTGATCGTTAATCATTATCATCTTCGTTTAGTTATTCGCCATATTCGTTTATTTGTTCGTCATTGTCGTTGTTACTCGTTATCGCTGTTGCACTCTAGCTCTGTGACGCCCCCAAAATTAGGTATACATCACCTATCTTGGGTCGTCAGATACATGGTACATAATAAAAATACAACTTACTAATACAACTGTCGTGTACAATACGACAAAACATAATTGTGAGTTTGAATACAATTATTGTCTACTAGAGACTATACAAACTCAAAAGGAGTCCTCATTACAATTATTGTCACACTATTTAATAAAATAGTGAGGACTACTAATACTATCATCTGGTCCATCACTCCGTTTTCCGACTCGTCCCAGCTATATTCTCATTTCCTGAAGAGAACAGTGAAAGAAATGGTGAGCTCAACTAGCCCAGTAAGAAATATTATGATTAAGATAATGCAGAATAAATTATCATTAGCCTTCAACAGTGTTAAACTGATAAAATATAACGAACATCAAGTTTAACTGCAGCGAAACAAGTAATCCATTAATAGAGTCAAGTAGAAAATAAAATCTACTATCTTTTATGATTTAAAAGATTTTTCAACACTGTTATCGCTGGGACTCAGCTTAATAAAATAATCCACATCATCGAATCACCCCTGCACTACGGCCAAAGATATTCGTGTATTCATTAATGGTCATGATCATGCCAACAACTGTCCATCAATGCACTACGGGCCAATGAGGACTTTTACCACATCATTTGTAACATTACGGTCATGATTATACCGAATAATCCTTGGTCATAATCATACCAAGTCCATCTATGCACTACAGGCCACAGATAACTTTCAACATTTATAAAATGAGGATGATGACAATGATATAAGAATTCAATAAAACAAGTTCAAGAATTAATTTATCCAAGAATTAACAACGTCCAAATTATCAACATGATACTGCTTTGTGGAGTAAAATTCAAGAATGCTTAGAAGAATATTTTCATGAAAAGATACTGGATGAACCACAATTATCAAGGATATTCCACTAATTTCATGGAGTATAGAAGTTAAAACTTAACCAACTGAGTATAATAAAGAATGGAATAACAAAAGAAATCACCCGGCATGCGATAGACCGCACAGACAGGTTATTCCAACAGAATAATAAATAATGGAACCAGGTCCGGCATAAACGCACAGACAGGATATTCCGACAGAATAATAAATAATGAAACCAGGTCCGGCGTAAACGCACAGACAGGATATTCCGACAGAATAATAAATAATGGAACCAGGTCCGGCGTAAACGTACAGACAGGATATTCCGACAGAATAATAAATAATAGAACCAGGTCCGGTGTAAAACACACAGACATGATGTTCCAACAGAATAATAACAAGACGGAACCAGGTCCGGTGTAAAACACACAGACAGGATGTTCCAACAGAATAATAATAAAAACGGAACCAGGTCCGGTGTAACGACCCCAAAATAGGTCCATTCCATCCAACCTATTCTGAGTCGCCAAATACATGATATAGAAAACAACTGTAACTTTATTACAACAATTGTCGTGCAAAATACAACAACACATATGCCATAAGTTTGGATACAAATATATACCAAATGTGACTCATGTTCCAACCGTGAACATCACCTCACAATGACACCTTACATAAAGGTATAGTCAAAAACTGTTCTAGAAATTAGAATCTTTGGGAAGTGTTCAAGGAAACCTTCGTACATGGGAGGCCACGCGTCTAGGTTATGATAGATATCATATGGCCACAGAATTATCCTTGGTTGACCCAATAGACCCCAAAGAAAAACGAGAAGATTACTATCATATTCTTCCCAATGGTGAGTCTTCTCTTGACTTATCATTATCTCCACTGTCTCTAATTGAGAATTATACTTCAAACAAACACCAAGATTATATAGGTAGTGCCCATAGATATACTCAGCAAGTGGATGAGCACAACCCTGTCCTATGATGACACGAGGTTGTATGTCATTAGACATCTTGTATGATAGTGACAAAACACCCTTCCAACGTTGGGTTAGCCTCACCCTATTTTCTTCACCAAATATAACTACTAAATGATGACCACCGTTCTATTCCCTTGTTACCCCCGCTCGACCCAGCCACACTCTTATTACCTGAAAGGAATTGTGAAGCAAAAGGGTGAGCACAACTAGCTCAGTAAAGAATATCATGACTAAAGATAATTCAATTATCAATAGCCTTCATCAACAATAAATCAGAGATTTAGAACATATGGTAAATGATAAAAATTTCAACCATAGTTACAGCGGAACATGCAATCCATTAGAAGAGTCAAATAGACCATAAAGTCCATTATCTCTTCCATGTTAAAAATCCACCAACAATGTTTTATCCATGTAACATCACTCAATAGTTCCTTTCCACAATCATATGAATAACTCATAATCATAATTGTGACTCTAAATTTTTCTTCGTACCCAGGACGAAGAATATTTTCATCACCTGTCTTTACCTGAAACATCAAAGATCATGGTTATACCAAATCACAATTCCTGTTTATAATCATACTAACAAATCCATCTTTGCACTACGGGCCAAAGATATTCATCAACAAATCATCTTTGCACTACGGGCCAAAGATATTCAACAACAGTTCATCTTTGCACTACAGGCCAAAGATATTCAACAACAGTTCATGTAAGACCCCGAATTTTATGAAATAAAAGTATTCAATTTTTTTTATAGTTACTATTCAGTAAATAGTTAAATTGATAAAAGTTAAAGTTAAGGGTGATATATGAAATTTTTTCAAACTACGCAAGTGGTTATAAAATATTCATTGTTGTCGGGAAATATTCGTTTGGTCGTGGAATATTCTTTCTGTCGGGGAATATTCGTACGACGGCGCAGCTATTTGTGGGCCCCATAACGAATAACTGTCGGGTGAAGAAAACGACAAATTTGAGTTTTTACAAATAACGGCGTAGTTGTTACCGTTAACACTGTTGGAATACCCGGTGATTAAAATACAGTAATACACGTTATTGCACAGTAGCACACGGTATTGCACAGTATTTTTGAAATTATTGATTCTTACGTAAGAAGGCACTACTCAATAATTGTTACAGTAATTACTGTTCAATATTTTATTATTGATTCAATAATTGCTGCATTGATATTTTATATTATTGTTGTTTCAATAATTGTTGCTGCACAGTATTTTCCATTATCAGATCAGTAATTCATATTATTTAAATAATATTATTAGATAGCATTATTGACAATGTTTAGAAAGTTCTGTCTAAGGAGAGGTTTGGTCATCTAATTGCGCGCCAGTAAGGAGAAATCCTTATTGGAAAGCCCCCTCTTTCTTGGGAACGGCCTGGTTGTCATAAATGTGATTCTGTAATATTATTTGTGAATAATTAATTATTGATTCATATGATAAGAAAATATTTATTTTATGTGGATATAAATGAGGGATATATTTTTGTGGTTAAAAAATGAAGGAGTTAATGTTGAGATTTTTTTCCATATTTTTGTCGGAATGGAGGTATTAAAAATCAGGGTTTTTGAGATATATTGCGGGGGTTATAATTTTTAATCCGACCGTTGGATCGTTGTGATTTTTGGATATGTTATACATATATAAGTTGAGTATATGCCCACAAATTTTGAACCGTTAAAAATGAACGTATGATTTGTTATGAATTTTACGAGATGACTGGTTCAGAAATTGTTGAATTTTTGGAGTTTATCATTTTGGTGGAAAATTCTAGAATTGGTGGGCCCTACTTGTGGTTGGTGAAGAAATGTGCTGAATTATATTTCAAATGTGGTGGGTGGGAATAGTAGCAGGTAAAGCCATCAGGTTGCAGGTCAAACCTACCAAAATTTTCCTATAAATAGAGGGCTAAGTTAGAATTGAAAATCACACCAGAAACATAAGCTTTCTCTCTTTCTCTCTCTATATTATGAAGTATATTTTGTGAGTTTTTAGATACTTGGTGAGTTGCTATTCATCAGTGCAAGTTTCCTTCAGCATCATATCCGATATCCAGTCAGAAGTACTGCTCTTTTGAGGTAAGGGATAGTAAGGGATAGTAAGGGATAGTAAGGGATATTAAGGGATTTTAAGGGTTGTTATGATTTTCAGTTTCGTAATTTTTTTTAACTTCAAAAATTCTGGAAAAATTTGAAATGATATTTTGATGAGTTTTATTGATTGTGTCCAAAAATGGTGATTTTTGGATGTATAGATTGAGAGTTATGAATTTTATGAGAAAAGACTATTTTAAAAGTAACCGCTTATAATTCCTTGTGGTTAACTCCAAAATTGATGAAATTTTTATTGGGAGTACATGTATATGATAGAAGTATACTCTGTAAATTTCAGACTTTTTAGACAAAAGTACAATTTTTGATAAATGTCTAAATATTCGGCTATTTTGGCCATATGAAAAATAGTAAATGACTTTTAAAAATTCTGAGAAAAATATATGTTCACTATGGGACTATATCATGCTAAATCCCAGAAAAGAAATATTTTTGGAATTGATTTGGTATTTTTCATGAAAATAATTTAGTTATGAGTAAATGAATTAAATATGTTTTGTGAAGAAAGAAAATTGGAAAATAGGATTTTATGGCTTGAGAATCCTATATGAGGTATATGCAGATTTTTGATGAGGGTTTTGGTTATTGATGATGAAATTGTAAGAGTTGGCATTTTATGATGATTAAATGCATTAATTAGTAAAGTGTAAACAATTAAAATAAATTGTTTATAAATTTAAGTAATGTTATTCTTTCAATATCATTATACCGAAATATTGGTATGAATTTTATTGTAGAATTTCTATCTTTTGTGTCGGGGTTACTATTCATGAGTTACGAATATTACTCTTGAGATTAAAACTATATGTTGATCATATTATTTTTATCATCATATATAACATTTTTATAACCCTGATGTTGAAATTCTCTTTCACTGGAGTGTAAAGATGGGTAGATTATTGGTATGATCATGACTAGGGTTCTCTTTGGCCTGTAGTGCAAAGTTGAATTGTGACTGGTATGATCATGACCATTAAATTTATAATTGAATATCTTAAGCTTAAGTGCAAAGGTGAATTGATCAACATGGTTATAATTATTGTTTATATAAATTCTGAAATGATTATATATTTCTTTGAGATATGAATATATTTGGCCTGTAGTGCAAATATGAATTGTTGATGAATATCTTTGGCATGTAGTGCAAAGATGGCCTGTTGATGAATATCTTTGGCCTGTAGTGCAAAGATGAACTGTTGTTGAATATCTTTGGCCCGTAGTGCAAAGATGGTTTGTTGATGAATATCTTTGGCCCATAGTGCAAAGATGGATTTGTTAGTATGATTATAAACAGGAACTGTGATTTGGTATAACCATGATCTTTAATGTTTCAGGTAAAGACAGGTGATGAAAATATTCTTTGTCCTGGGTGCGAAGAAAAATTTATAGT
The DNA here is from genome assembly GCA_016801055.1 of Panax notoginseng. Lineage (NCBI taxonomy): Eukaryota > Viridiplantae > Streptophyta > Magnoliopsida > Apiales > Araliaceae > Panax > Panax notoginseng. Next base: position 213,825,426 of record CM029015.1, on the reverse strand, counting down.
CATAATTATGATTATGAGTTATTCATATGATTGTGGAAAGGAACTCTTGAGTGATGTTACATGGATAAAATATTGTTGGTGGATTTTTAACATGGAGAAGATAATAGACTTTATAGTCTATTTGACTCTTCTAATGGATTGCTCGTTCCGCTGCAACTATGGTTGAAATTTTTATCATTTACCATATGTTCTAAATCTCTGATTTATTGTTGATGAAGGCTATTGATAATTGAATTATCTTTAGTCATGATATTCTTTACTGAGCTAGTTGTGCTCACCCTTTTGCTTCACAATTCCTTTCAGGTAATAAGAGTGTAGCTGGGTCGAGCGGGGGTAACAAGGGAATAGAACGGTGGTCATCATTTAGTAGTTATATTTGGTGAAGAAAATAGGGTGAGGCGAACCCAACGTTGGAAGGGTGTTTTGTCACTATCATACAAGATGTCTAATGACATACAACCTCGTGTCATCATAAGACAGGGTTGTGCTCATCCACTTGCTGAGTATATCTATGGGCACTACCTATATAATCTTGGTATTTGTTTGAAGTATAATTCTCAATTAGAGACAGTGGAGATAATGATAAGTCAAGAGAAGACTCACCATTGGGAAGAATATGATAGTAATCTTCTCATTTTTTTTTGGGGTCTATTGGGTCAACCAAGGATAATTCTGTGGCCATATGATATCTATCATAACCTAGACGCGTGGCCTCCCATGTACGAAGGTTTCCTAGAGCACTTCCCAAAGATTCTAATTTCTAAAACAGTTTTTGACTATACCTTTATGTAAGGTGTTATTGTGAGGTGATGTCCACGGTTGGAACATGAGTCACATTTGGTATATATTTGTATCCAAACTCACAGCATATGTGTTGTTGTATTTTGCACGACAATTGTTGTAATAAAGTTGTAGTTGTTTTCTGTACCATGTATTTGACGACTCAGAATGGGTTGGGTGGAATGAACCTATTTTGGGGTTGTCACAGTTCATCTTTGCACTACAGGCCAAAGATATTCATCAACAATTCATATTTGCACTACAGGCCAAATATATTCATATCTCAAAGAAATATATAATCATTTCAGAATTTATATAAACAATAATTATAACCATGTTGATCAATTCACCTTTGCACTTAAGCTTAAGATATTCAATTATAAATTCAATGGTCATGATCATACCAGTCACAATTCAACTTTGCACTACAGGCCAAAGAGAACCCTAGTCATGATCATACCAATAATCTACCCATCTTTACACTCCAGTGAAAGAGAATTTCAACATCAGGGTTATAAAAATGTTATATATGATGATAAAAATAATATGATCAACATATAGTTTTAATCTCAAGAGTAATATTCATAAACCAACTATAATTTGGTCAGAAAAGGAGAATAGTAACTCGTGAATAGTAACTCATGAATAGTAACTTGTGAATAGTAACTCATGAATAGTAACTCATGAATAGTAAACTCAACACAAAAAGGTAAAAATTCCACAATAAAATACATACCAATATTTCGGTATAATGATATTGAAAGAATAATATTCTTAAGCTTATAAACAATTTATTTAAATTGTTTACACTTTACTAATTAATGCATTTAATCATCATAAAATGCCAACTCTTAAGATTTCATCATCAATAACCAAAACTCTCATCAAAAATCTGCATATACCTCATATATAGGATTCTCAAGCCATAAAATCCTATTTTTCAATTTTCTTACTTCACAAAACATATTTAATTCATTTACTCATAGCTAGACCATTTTCATGAAAAATACCAAATCAGTTCCAAAAATATTTCTTTTCTGAGATTTAACATAATATAGTCCCATAGTGAACATATATTTTTCTCAGAATTTTTAAAAGTCATTTACTATTTTTCATATGGCCAAAATAGCCGAATATTTAGACATTTATCAAAAATTGTACTTTTGTCTAAAAATTCTGAAATTTACAGAGTATACTTCTATCATATACATGTACTCCCAATAAAAATTTCATCAATTTTGGAGTTAACCACAAGAAATTATAAGCAGTTACTTTTAAAATAGTCTTTTCTCATAAAATTCATAACTCTCAATCTATACATCCAAAAATCACCATTTTTGGACACAATCAATAAAACTCATCAAAATATCATTTCAAATTTTTCCAGAATTTTTGAAGTTCAGAAAAATTACGAAACTGAAAAACATAACAACCCTTAAAATCCCTTACTATCCCTTACTATCCCTTACCTCAAAAGAGCAGTACTTCTGACCGATATGCAAAGCCGAAGGAAACTTGCACTGAATAGCAACTCTCAAAGTATCTAAATACTCACAAAATATGCTTCATAATATAGAGAGAGAAAGAGAGAAAGCTTATGTTTCTGGTGTGATTTTCAATTCTAACTTAGCCCTCTATTTATAGGAAAATTTTGGTAGGTTTGACCTGCAACCTGATGGCTTTACCTGCTACTATTCCCACCCACCACATTTGAAATATAATTCAGCACATTTCTTCACCAACCACAAGTGGGGCCCACCAATTCTAGAATTTTCCACCAAAATGATAAACTTCGAAAATTCAACAATTTTTGAACCAGTCATCTCGTAAAATTCATAATAAATCATACGTTCATTTTTAACGGTTCAAAATTTGTGGGCATATACTCAACTTATATATGTATAACATATCCAAAAATTACCACGATCCAACGGTCGGATTAAAAATTATAACCCCCGCAAAATATCTCAAAAACCCTGATTTTTAATACCTCCATTCCGACAAAAATACGGATAAAAATCTCAACATTAACTCCTTCATTTTTTAACCACAAAAATATATCCCTCATTTATATCCACATAAAATAAATATTTTCTTATCATATGAATCAATAATTAATTATTCACAAATAATATTACAGAATCACATTTATGACAACCAGGCCGTTCCCAGGAAAGAGGGGGCTTTCCAATAAGAATTTCTCCTTACTGGCGCGCAATTAGATGACCAAACCTCTCCTTAGACAGAACTTTCTAGACATTGACAATAATGTTATCTAATAATATTATTCAAATAATATGAATTATTGATCTGATAAAGGAAAATACTGTGCAGCAACAATTATTGAAACAAAAATAATATAAAATATCAACGCAGCAATTATTGAATCAATAAAGTAAAATATTGAACAGTAATTACTGTAACAATTATTGAGTAGTGCCTTCTTACGTAAGAATCAATAATTTTAAAAATACTGTGCAATACCGTGTGCTACTGTGCAATAACGCGTATTACTGTATTTTAACCAACGGATATTCCAACAGTGTTAACGGTAACAACTACGCCGTTATTTATAAAAACTCAAATTTGTCGTTTTTTTCACCCGACAGTTATTCGTTATGGGGCCCACAAATAGCTGCGCCGTCGTACGAATATTCCCCGACAGAAAGAATATTCCACGACCAAACGAATATTCCCCGACAACAATGATTATTTTATAACCACTTGCTTATTTTGAAAAAAAAATTTACATTTCACCCATAACTTTAAACTTTTATCAATTTAACCATTTACTAAATAGTAATTATAAGAAAAATTGAATACTTTTATTTCATAAAATTCGGGGTCTTACATCCGGTGTAAAACACACAGACAGGATGTCCCAACAGAATAACAGAAGAATGTCACCAAGTATAGGGTAGACCGCGTATACAGGTTATTCTAACAGAATAATAAGAAATGGAATAACAACAGTTCTCTTCATGAATTAGAAAGAATAACACCCCTTACCGTTTTAAAGAAGAACTGAAATAAGGAAGTAGTTAAGTAGCAGAATACTTTTCTTCTCTCTCTCTATAGTTTCTCTCTCTAGAGTTCAGTGAATTCATAAGAAATAATGAAAGAATGAGCTGCTATTTATAGAAAAATAGAATGCATAGTAACTAATCCATGAACGGTCCAGATTGATTACTTTAATCTGACGGTCCATATTTAAAGAAATTTTTTTTAAATAAAATATAATATATTCTATTTATAGAATAACTTTAATAAAGTATTCTGTTTTATATAAAAAGATGTTTCTGTTTTATTACGTTAATAATACGAATAAAACAAAACTTCATTATCGCTAAATAATTCATATTATTAACTGACAATAATTGAATCAAACTGAGTGACTTCTTACATAAGTATTAATAATCAATACCGTGTGCTACTATACAACCACACGTATTACTGTACTTTTACTACCGAGTAGTTCAACAGTATCAATGGTAAAACTTTCGCCGTTATTTTTAATAAAATATTTTTGTCGTTTTCTCAATCTGACAATAATTTCGTTGTGGAGTCCACCAATGATTGTGCCGTTGTATGAATATTCCCTGTTAAAACGAATATTCCCCGACCAATCGAATATTATATAACAACTTGCGTACTTTGCAAAATTTATAAATATTACCCACAACTATAACATTATATCAAATTAACACCATAATATTCAAAAATGATATTTATAGAAAATTCATCTTTATTTATAAAAGTTGGGATCTTACATGTTCAGTTGGTTTCTTCTTCTCAATTGATTGACTCTGGTGTTTATTATCGTTTCATGTGAGTATTTTCTAAATAGTTTAATGTATTATCAATTAAAGTAGTTTACTAACAGAATGGAGTATTGATTGTTTGGGTTTGTGTTGTTTTTATGTTTTGTATAGAATGGTTGATACAAGGAAGAAGGATGGAAAGAGGAAAAGAATCACGAAGGGTGATTCTGTTAAGGACTTGAAGAAGTTTGTTGTGGAGAGCAAGGGGAAGGGGAAGGAGAAGGGGAAGGGGAAGGGGAAGGAGAAGGAGAAGGACGTAGGTCATAAATCGAGAAAGAATGAGAACGGGTTGGTGATACATAGTGATATCAAACATTCCAAAGTGCAATTAGATTCTGATTTTGATGTCCCTGTTAAGACCGAAGGTCAAGTCCTTATCTAGAAGATAATTCTAACACAAAGAATTTTAAAGGTGTGTAAATTTAAATTTTGTTATTGTTACGATCATATAAATATTTGGTGTTAGATTTTGGTATGTTGTATTGGTTACTGGGTAACATTATACTATATAATGCTGTTTTGGTTACTGTCTAATGTTGTATTGGTTACTTTGTAATATTATATTGGTTACTGTATAATGCTTAATTGGTTACTGACTAATGCTGTTTTGGTTACTGCATAATATATCTGATTAATGCTTGGTAACCTCATGCTTGATAACCAATGCATTAGACAGTAACCAGCATGTTGCATGAAGGTAACCAATGTATTTGATGAGTAATTTGATACTAGGTCAGCATTAGTCAGTAATATTATGCAGTAACCAAGACAACATTAGACAGTAACCAAGACAGCATTAGACAATAACCAAGATAGCATTACACAGTATAATGGTTACACAATAACTAAGACAACATTAAACAGTAATCAACATGTTGCAGGAAGGTAACCAATGTATTTGATGAGTAACCATTAATATAAATATACATTGGTTACCTTCTTACAACATGTTGGTTATTGTCTAATACTGTCTTGGTTACTGTCTAATACTGTCTTGGTTACTGTGTAACATTATATTGGTTACTGTCTAATGCTGAATTGGTTACTGATTAATGTTGTCTTGGTTACTGCATAATATTACTGACTAATGCTTGGTAACCACATGCTTGATAATCAATGCATTAGACAGTAACCAATATGTTGCATGAAGGTAACCAAGACAACATTAATCAGTAACCAATTTACATTGGTTACCTTCCTACAACATGCTGGCTACTATCTAATGCTGTCTTGGTTACTATCTAATGTTGTCTTGGGTACTGTGCAACCATTATACTGTGTAATGTTGTCTTGGTTATTGTGTAACATTATTTTGGTTACTGTCTAATGCTGAATTGGTTACTGATTAATGTTGTCTTGGTTACATTAATAAACATTATTCAGCAACCAAATTTATAATAAACAGTAGTAACCAATTTATATCTATTTAGTAACCATAATATAAAATATATTTTTAAATGCATTTTGGAGTCAAAACATTCAGTATTGTTACTTTGTGACCATTATACTGTCTAACCAAAACATAAATATAATGTTGCATTAGACAGCAATAGACAGTATAATGTTACACAGTAACCAAGACAGCATTAGACAGTGTAACATTATACTAGTTACTGTCTAATTCTGACTTGGTTACTGACTAATACTGATTTGGTTACTGACTAATGTTGTTTTGGTTACTTATTTATGTTGTTTTGGTTTCTATCATATAACTGTTTGGTTAAGTTTGCAAATCTGATTTTGTTTACTTGCAGTTATGGGATCTTTACTATGAGGAATGCAACAGAAATTTCACTGGAAAAGTTATATATTGGTGCGACATGGAAGTCCCCATCATTATTGCCAATAAATTGAACCAGAGTCAACTGGAGAAGTTTAAGGCAACATGTTTTGGGAATTTTCTGGAGTTTGGTGAGCACTAAATGTATTCCCAGATTATTCACCACGCACTTGTAAGGGAGGTTCACCAGAGGGATGACGGTGAAATGTGGTTTTTGTTCGAGGAGAAAAGGGTCAGGTTTGGTTTGCCTGAGTTTTGTCTGATTTCTGAGTTGATATGGCAAGGTGAGGATGATATAACTGCATATAAAGGTATGGAGAATATGCTTATTGGTAAGTTTTTTGGGGACGAAGCTGTGACATGTAGTAGTATAGGTAGGGTATATAGGAAGGCAGTTTTTGATGACGATGACGAGGCTATTAAGATGTCAATGATATTGTTGGTCTTTAATTTCATTATATCCACAGTTTCTGAAAATTATGTGGATGTGGAAATGGTTAATTTTTTGTGTTATGGTGATGTTAGTAGTTTTCCTTGGGGGAAAGTCACGTTTGAGATGACAAAGTACTCTTTGTGCAATGCTTTGAAGGGGCGTTTGAAGAAAAGAAGGAATGGTTGTTCAACATATAATTTCTACATGGATCATTATACCAAATTATTCAAGTTGAATGGGATTCCTTATGTATTCCAAGTGTTTATGTTTGAAACTATTCCGACATTCAAAACTCAGGGTATATGCAATGACGAGCATCCGTCGGATGTCCGTTTATTTAGATGGAAGGAGCTAATGAAGCCCCCTACAATTGACAAGTTGAATGATTTAGTATTTTGTTCCGGACATGTATACAGTTTTACTACTAAGAATGTAATCGGTTACCTTTAGTTATATAATTGGTTACTGAAAATATTTTGTGAAGTTTACTATTAACAAATTAGTTAGTTACCTTTATATACACATTTGGTTACTGATTATTTTATATGCATGGTAATAATAACAATGTAAAAAGTTACTTGAATTTTCACATTTGGTTACTGATTAGATTACATAATAACAATGTTGTCGGTTACCCGAATATACATATTTGGTTACCTTTATACATTTATTTGGTTACTACTTATTATACATTTGGTTACCTATATATATGTATTTGGTTACTGATTATGTTTTATGATTCTTTATTTACTATTTTTTTTATTGTAATTGTACATTGTTTGTTAGATGATATACTAAAGTCATGTACTTATTGTTTTTCAGCTGAGGATAAAAAGTTTCCCACGGCCGAGGAGAAGGATCGACTTGATTTGGGCGGGCTTCACTTTTTTAATGGGAAGGATGGTGACAAGAATGTTGAAAAAAAAGTGAAAGCTGAAAACATTGGTGTTGATATATCTGTTTTTAAAGAGTCAATTGATGCACGGTTTAGGCCATTGGAGAAGAAAGTTTCTGAAATGAAGAAAGAAGTTGGAAAGTTGCGAACTGATATTAGAGATGAAATGCAGCTTTTACATGTTCAATTATGCAGGGACCTTAGGTCCATTATTAGAGATGAGTTACACGCGATCAAAGACGTTGGGGACAAACAGGTTGATGGTGATTCTGATGATGATTCTGATTCTGATTATGATTCTGACAATGCTGGTGATGATAATGATGATGATGATGATGATGATGATGATGATGATGAAGGTGATGAAGCTGCTGATAAGGATGTTGATGTTGTTAAAGGAAATTATAATGATAATGATGATGGTGATGTTAGGTTGAAAGTGAATGAGAAGAATGATGAGGTTGAAACTGAAGTTGTTAAAGAGTGTGAACATGATGTTATGGTGGAGGAGCTCCATGTTGATGAGGATGTTGATGATGGTTCAAAAGTGAATAAGAATAATGATGGTGATGATGTGTTGAATGACGTTGAGAAGAAGGATGGGAATGAAATAGAAATTGGTAATGAAGTTGAACGTGTTGATGAAGATGTTGATGATGGTTCAAATCTAATTTAGAATAATGATGGTGATGATGCGTTGAATTTCGTTGAGAAGAAGGATGTGAATGAAATTGAAATTGTTAATGAAGTTGAACGTGATGTTATGGTTGTAGAACCTCATGAAATAAAAAATAATGATGATGAAGAAAATGTCAAGGTTAGACATATTTGTTTGTTTTGTTATGTGATATTTGCCTTTTGTTTTAATGATTAACTGGTTCTTTATTTTGCACAGATTGACAATAATAATGACATGCCATCTTTTGACATATTAAGCCAATGCATTGGGAAAGAGATTGTTGTGTATGATGCTGATAAGGTTAGTGTTATAATTACATGACATCATTTTTCTTACATGCTCTCTATGTTTTGGTTACCATTATATTATGATTTGGTTACCATTATATTGTGATTTGGTTACTATTATATGTGTTATGGATACTATTATATTATGATTGGTTACTAGTTTATGTTGTTTAGGTTACTAGTAGAATATGTTCATTTTAGTTTGTTGGTTGTTGTCCAGTCAGTTTGTTATTGCATATATTAGTTAATTGCATGTTTTTTGGTAGAAAATCTAATCGTATATATTACCTTTTTCTGTCAAATGAAAAAGGGGAATAAATGTGAGTCAAAAAGGAGTAATATTATGCAGTAACCAAGTCATTATTTTTCAATAACCAAGTCAGTATTAGTTAGTGATACTATGCATTAACCATTATAATTTTACAAAAGAACCAAGTCAGTACCATTACAATGTTACATAGTAACCAAGTCAGCATTAGTCAGTAACCAATATAATGTTACACAGTAACCAAGTCAGCATTAGTCAGTAACCAAGTCAGAATTAGTCAGTAATATTATGCATTAACCAAGACAGCCTTAGACAGTAACCAAGACAACATTAGACAGTATAATGTTACACAGTAACTAAGATAGCATTAGGCAGTAACCAGCTTGCTGCAGGAAGATAACCAATGTATTTGATGAGTAACCATTAATACAAAAAAATCAGTAGAACTCATTTAAAAATTTTAAAGCAATCAAATAAACATTAATTAGCAACCAAATTTATAATAAATAGTAACCAATTTATATCTATTTACATTGTTTGTTGGTTACTATTATATTATGAATTGGTTTCTATTTTATGTTGTTTAGGTTACTAGTAGTATAAGTTCATTTTAGTTTGTTGGTTATTGTTCAGTCAGTTTGTTATTGCATATATTAGTTAATTGCATATTTTTTGGGTAGGAAATATAATCGTTTATATTACCTTTTATGTCAATTGAAAAAGGGGAATAAATGTGAGGCTGCAAGCAGGTATGCACTTGATTATATGGTTCTGACCACACAGGACATAATTAAGTGTGATGAGTTGGAGAAAAGCGTCCACAAAGCTGGTGGTAGACCTGTCCGTGAACCTGCAACAAGTGTCATTTTGCGGTCTCCATATACAGCAGCATTTGAATCGGCTGGTTCATCATCTACTGCAGCGGGTGCTAGTCAAACACTTGCACGTCTTTCTGTATTCCCCAAATCATGCATGGATATGCCGTCAAAATTTGAAGAGGCATTGTTTGAAAATTGTTTAAAGTTGGACTAAACAACAGGAAAAGGTTTGTTTTTTGTTGTTAACAATGCTATAGTTTTTTATGAAACAAATAAATTTGTTTTACTGTAGTAACATATGGTTAATATTAAATAAATGTTATGGTTACTATTATTTTATATTCTTGTTACTATTATTTTGTTTTAGTTACCTTTTAGTTATGTATTGGTTACTATTTGATTATGGTTATGATTTTAATATTTGTTGGTTGTCAGGTTACTGTTTACAATTAGGTTGTTTATTAGTATGTTAATTATTGACTGTGCAAGTCTGATTTTGTGTAGTGTGTATACTAATATGGTAATTGTTAATGTTAGCGGTATACTAATATGCTTTTATATTGAAGGACGGACAAATTTCCCAGAAATAACGATATAATTGAGCCTTCTTTTGTATTTGGATATATCCCAATATCATCGAAAATGTGGTTCTACAAATTAAAGACTACTGGGCAGTGGTTAGACGACGATGTGATTTTTTTTTAAAAAATTATGTTTTTTGTAGTTATGGTTACATTATTTAGTTACATTCATTACATACTTACATTTTTCAGCAACTGTTAATATCCTCTCTTTTTTTGGTTCAGCACATCAATGTTGCGTTGTATTATTTCCGTAAACTGGCCAGACATTTCGACAGTGTTCCTATAAGGGCAACGACCACGGATTGTTGGTTTCATAGCAAGATCACCGCTCTTTTCGAGGAGTATACAAAGAAAAATGCAGATAAAATTGTTCTGTCTGAGGAGGGTGAAATTGCTGAATACATACATGGGATGTTTATGGATGTCAACACACCATGGAGAAACATTGACTATGTGTTGTTCCTCATTCATATGTCATCACCGGACCATTGGTTCTTGTTGACATTTGATGTGCATCGTAGACGTCTAACTGTTTACAATTCTCTGCAACCAAGAAGGAAATTCATGCAAGCAAAAATTATGGATGTTTGTGAGCCATACATCTTTATTCTTCCCACTTTACTGCGCAAGAGTGGTTTTTGGAAGGATAGGTCTGACATTGACTTTAGCAGTGAACCGTATCGCAACAAGGAGGAAGATGATATAATTGAGTTAGAATTTGCATAGGCGGTTCCTGAACAAGTCGAGGGGTAAGGGTTAAATTGTTTACATTTTTTTAATTATTACATATAGGTTGATTTTATTTTTGATTTTTGTTATATTTTGTTTGTTGTTACAGTGATTGTGGGATGTTCACAATTTGTTTCGCTGAGCATGTCATTTATCAGAAGTTTGATCAAATTCCTACTCCTTTCCCCATTGCGCAGTATCGGAAGAAGTTATGCACAAACCTATATATGCATGCAAGGAACAAACAGTTGGAGGGATATGAGACTGATAGAGAATTTCCAGGAAGATTTGTTCCAGATTTTGTTTAGTTCGGATTTCGTTGTTTTGTCTTTATGAATTGTGTTGTATATTTTTGTTTTTGTTTTTTGGGGTTATACACAACATTTTTGTATGGTTTATGATTTTGTGATGTTCATTGGATCTTATGTAAATGAGATTACATATTTGATTATATTAGCAGTAATGAAAGAGTTATTGTTTGTTGGTTGGTATTTGTTTCTTTTAAGTTGTGTTTGTTCCACCAATCATGTATAAAGGGGTAACTAGATAATGTTTTGATAATAACTGGAGAGTTACAAGCTTGTATCAGGACATATATAATCTGTTAAATGTATATGTGTGAGTATACATGGGTTGCATAAACTTCAATATCATTTTCATTACAGGTTTATGGATATACAGGTTGTTTATGTTTTGGTTACCATTAAAAACTGGTATGGTTACTGTTATAAAATTAGGTGGTTACTGTGATGGTTACTGTTATGTAATTATTTGGTTACCATTAAAAACTGTTACGGTTACTGTTATGTAATTAATTGGTTACCATTAAAAACTGTTATGGTTATTGTTATGTAATTATTTGTTTATTATACATGCTTGCCTAAGATGGATGTTTATTATACATGCTTACTATTAAAAACTGTTGGAGGGATATATATGAGACTGATAGTAACCAGACAATGTTTTGATAGTAACCAGAAAGTTACAAGCTTGTATCAGGACATATATCAATTGTTAAATGTACATGTGTGAGTATACATGGGTTGCCTAAACAAACAATATTATTTTAATTACAGTTTGCTGGATATACAGGTTGTTCATGTTTTGGTTACCATTAAAAACTGGTATGGTTACTGTTATGAAATTATGTGGTTACTGTGATGGTTGCTGTTATGTAATTATTTGGTTACTATTATAAACTGTTACGGTTACTGTTATGTAATTATTTGGTTACCATTAAAAACTGTTATGGTTATTGTTATGTAATGATTTGTTTATTATACATGCTTGCCAAAGATGGATGCTTATTATACATGCTTACCATTAAAAACTGTTGGAGGGATATGAGACTGATAGTAACCAGATAATGTTTTGATAGTAACCAGAAAGTTACAAGCTTGTATCAGGACATATATCAATTGTTAAATGTACATGTGTGAGTATACATGGGTTGCCTAAACAGACAATATCATTTTAATTACAGTTTGCTGGATATACAGGTTGTTTATATTTTGGTTACCATTAAAAACTAGTATGGTTACTGTTATGAAATTAGGTGGTTACTGTTATGGTTATTGTTATGTAATTATTTATTTATTATACATGCTTGCCTAAGATGGATGTTTATTATACATTCTTACCATTAAAATCTGTTATGTAATTAATGATATGTTTGCTTTATATTGGCAACTCATAATGAAATCAGAAATCAAAATATTAATGAATAACAATTTTGTTTATTGTACACAATCAAAAATGTTACCAACCAAGTGGTTAATGGTTACTCACAATAAACAATTATACATTCATGTATTTACACTCTTAATTTAACTGCACTATAACAGACCATTTTTTGTCTTAAAACCGGGAGATTATTACATGTTTTCCTGTTGTGTCCTTTATCTTGGCACCTGCTGCATTTGTTTTGAAATTTGATTTCAGATCCGTGTTTGTACCTCCCTTTTTTTGGTCTTTCTGTTGGTCTTCTTATGTTAGGTAGTTTTATACATATGTTTCTTACTTCTTTTGATACATCCCAGTTTTCTTTGTCATCTAACAACATGATGGAAGCTGAATATGTCTCGATCAAAGTTGCTTTAGTGTAATTTTCTGAGCAAAAATTATAACAGCTCAAATTTCGCTTGCTCATAACAGCAGTAGCGTGCGGACAAGGCATCTCATGGTACTGAAATTTACGGCATGTGCATGTCTTTTATTCGATGTCCACAATATATTGTTTAGAGACATCGTAAACAGTGAAAATCACTAAGTTTGATGTCTCAACCTACAACACAAATTAAGTGTGTCAATTGGAATCATTTTCATTGTCTGAAAACAGAATAAATATAGTAAAGTAAACAAATCAATGTTAGCCAGTAACCGAATTACATAATGTTAGTAACCAGAACATAAAACACATTTGTTCATACATATTACAAAACAGTAACCATTTGTACCTAATATGTAATCATGAATATAAAAAACATCAGTACAAGTGTACATTAATATGTTTTAGCAACCAAATATACAGTAACCAATTAACTAGTACACAACACCCAATGTATATAATCAGATTAACAGTTGCATGCCAAATATACAGTAACCAATTAACTAGTACACAACACCCAATGTATACAATCAGATTAACTGTTGCATGAAGGTAACCAACGTAGTCAATAAGTAACCACCAATATAAAAGAAATAATTATAAAACACAATAACATTATAATTTTACAGAGTAACTAAGTCAGTATTAATCAGTAACCAGTATAATGTTACACAGTAACCAAATCAGCCTTAATCATTAACCATTATATTGTTACACAGTAAGCAATTCAGTATTAGTCAGTAACCAATATAATGTTGCACATTAACTAAGTTATCATTAGTCAGTAACCAAGTCAGTATTAGTCAGTAATATTATGCAATAACGATTATAATTTTATCCAGTAACCAGGTTACTGTTAGTCAGTATAATGTTACACAGTAACCAACTCAGCAATAGTCAGTAACCATTATATTGTTACACAGTAAGCAATACAGCATTAGACAGTAACCAATATAATGTTGCACAGTAACTAAGTTAGCATTACTCAATAACCAAGTTAGTACTAGTCAGTAATAATTGCAATTATTTTTTAATGTTGTTAAAATTATCAGCATATACAGGTAACCAATAGTGAACAAATAGGTCTCCATAAAATGCAAATTAATGCAACTTAGGATGCAATAATTTAAAATTTGTATTAATTACCTTAAGTATCTTTGATTTAAAGATATTAGATTGCAATCTTCTCTCAGCTGTTGTGGAAAGTGTTAAAAAAATGTTGATATGGCTGCTTGTTTGTGAAATACCATCTTTGAACCAGACAACGTAGGCATTCAATCATTGATGCAACTGAAAGATCCCTGATAAACTTGATTGCATTGTTAATAGATTCGGCGGTGTTTGAAGTCATTGTTGAGTACCTGCTTACAGTCCCATGGAGCCTGGTGCACCTATCCAACTTGACATCTTCCTCCAAATATGTCCTTATTCGAGGATCAATGGCATCAAGTTCAGCCATGTGTTTATTGAATTGTTCATCAGTCTGAGCTCTACAATCCCCGTTGTAAGCCTGTTTAACTTCTTCTCCTTTCTTTTTGAATCTGTTTTTTATTTTTTTTCAGTATATGGTATATGCAGGAACCATGCAGCACATCCGGGAACACAAAATTCAGTCCTTGTATAATGGCTTCATGTCTATCTGAAACAATACATTAACCTTACCTAACTCCACAAGCAATTCTCAAATTTACGAAAAACCATCTACAAGACAATTTATTTTTGCTGTCAACCACTGAAAAAGCAATCGGAACAATGTTTCGATTTGCATCTTGTGTGCTTGCTATCAATAGTGTCCCCCCATAAGTTGATTGTATAAACGTGCCATCGATTACAATGATCGGAAAACAATGGTGCCATGCTTGAATAGATGCTCCAATGGCAAAGAATAAATACTTGAAACGACCATTTGTTTCCAACTCAAGGGCTATGACGGAACCTGATATGAAACATCAGCATTATCATTAGAATTACAAGCAGTATACAGTATCCAAAACACTAGTAATCGGTAACCATTCATGTGGTTAATGGTATCTAATTAATTACCATATTAATGTTTCCAATACGGTGCATTTGGTGTACAGATTTTAATTACCATCTGTAATCTTTTGTGTATATATTTATGAACCACAAAATATTAATTCGCATAGCTTGATTGTATATTACATTTAGTAACTAAACATGCATTTAAGGTAACCAAATGTTTTAAAGTGTTACCTGGATTTGTTTTCTTCAGCATGTGTAACCATGATGGGATCAGTGAGTAGTCGTGTGGATTTTCTCTCACCTTTCCCAACGCTTTCTCCTTCGATATCCATGCTTTTTGGTAAGAGATAGACACATTATATTCTGACATCATGTCCTCCACAATATCAGTTGGTGTGTATATTTTCTTCAAATTTGCAAATTTTTGCATTATGCATTCACTGACCAACTCACTATTTACCTGTATGTGGTCTCTCAGCAATACATTGACTGAACAAGTGTGGATGTCATTGAATTCTCTCACCTTGAACATACTGATTTTTCAAAAACTTAATGCTCTCATTTTCTATTTGTAATTTTCATCGTATATGCACACTAGCACAAAGTCTCTATAACTTGTTGGTTGAACTTTGTGTTGTCTGTTTTTTCTGATTGAATGCAGCCTCATAGCTTGTGATAGGATTTTTTTGTCTTTGTAGGTTTGATGTAATTTTACTT
The DNA here is from genome assembly GCA_016801055.1 of Panax notoginseng. Classification (NCBI taxonomy): domain Eukaryota; kingdom Viridiplantae; phylum Streptophyta; class Magnoliopsida; order Apiales; family Araliaceae; genus Panax; species Panax notoginseng. The sequence goes on along the minus strand of CM029015.1, from coordinate 213,809,545 downwards.
CACGTTCATTCGAATCTGATATTACATCATCATATCGTTCTTCTGCGTATGATTTGTCATGTTGTCTGTCTCGTTGTTGTTCAATAATTTTCATTGCAAGCTGATCAACATATTGCGTTCCAATTTGGAAATCTTGTCTTGCTAGTGGAACTAGTGCTAAATTCCCTTGTGTTAATCTGATTGGCATTACATCATGAATTGTAGATTCTTCTACATTTGTCAAGTTATGCAAGATTGATGTGCGTCCCATTCTATGTTCAATATCTATAATCAGTGGGAATTTACCTTGTTCATCAGATTTTCTACTCATTTCAAGAAAGAATTGTAAAGTTGCTTCATCTGATATACTGATCGGTGGAATGTCGCTTCTAATCTGAAATTTGATTGACAATGTTGTTGCGTTTGTGTCTAGCCGTAATGCACTGTATATTTTGTTTTGCATTTCTTTGAACGAACTAGTTGATGGAACTAGTATGCCCGTAACTTCAAATTTGGTGTATTGGTTACTATCAGCCCATGCGCCATTGAAATAAAGTACAACTGGAATCATCTTCATTGTCTGTCAACAGAATAAGTATTGGAAAGTAACCAAATCAATGTTAGCCGGTAATCAAACTACATAATTTTAGTAACCAAAACATAAAACACATTTGTATATTCATCTTACAATAGAAATAAAAAGTATATATTATTAGATAGTAACCAAGTTAGCATTAGTCAGTATCATTATGCAGTAACCAAGCCAGCATTAGACAGTAACCAAGTCAGCGTTAGACAGTAACCAATATAATATTACGCAGTAACCAATTCAGAATTAGTCAGTAACCAAGTCATCATTAGTCAGTAATATTATGCATTAACCAAGATAGAATAATGCTACACAATAACCAATACAGCATTAGACAGTAACCAGCATGTTGCAGGAATTATTTGGTAACCATTAATATAAAAAAAATCAGTATAACTCAATTAAAAATTTTAAACAATCAACTAAACATTATTCAGCAAGCAAATTTATAATAAAAAGTAACCAATTTATATCTATTTAGTAACCATAATATAAAACATATTTTCAAATGCATTTTGGAATCAAAACATTCCGTATTATTACTTTGTGACCATTTTTAAATGCATTATGGTAACCAATGTAGTCAATAAGTAACCTCAAATATAAAAGAAATAATTATCAAACAATATAACATTATAACCATTATGCAGTAACCAATATAATGTTACCCAGTAACCAAGTCATTATTAGTCAGTAAACAAGTCAGCATTAGTAAGTACTATTATGCAGTAACCAAGACAATAACCAATATAATGTTATGAAGTAACCAATTCAACATTAATCAGTAACCAAGTCAGCGTTAGACATAATATTATGCAGTAACCAAGATAGAATAATGCTACACAATAATCAAGACAGCATTAGACAGTAACCAGCATATTGCATGAAGGTAACCAATGTATTTGATGAGTAACAATTATAATTTTACATAATAACCTAGTCAGTATTAGTCAGTAACCAATATAATGTTAAATAGTAACCAAGTAAGCATTAGTCAGTAACCAAGTCAGCATTTTTCAATAACGAAATCTGTATTAGTCAGTAATATTTGTTTGGTTACCATTATAATTTTAAACAACAACTTAGTCAGTAACCATTATAATGTTACACAGTAACCAATTTAGCATTAGACAGTAACCAATATAATGTTACACAGTAACCAAGACAGCATTAGACAGTAACCAAGTCAGCATTAGTAAGTACCATTATGCAGTAACCAAGACAGTATTAGACAGTAACCAAGTCAGCGTTAGACAGTAACCAATATAATGTCATGAAATAACCAATTCAGCATTAGTCAGTAACCAAGTCAGCGTTAGATAGTAATATTATGCAGTAACCAAGACAGAATAATGCTACACAATAACCAAGACAGCATTAGACAGTAACCAGCATGTTGCAGGAAGGTAACCAATGTATTTGATGAGTAACAATTAATATAAAAAAAATCAGTAGAACTCAATTAAAAATTTAAAACAATCAAATAAACATTATTCAGCAAGCAAATTTATAATAAACAGTAACCAATTTATATTTATTTAGTAACCATAATATAAAACATATTTTCAAATACATTTTGGAATCAAAACATTCCGTATTCTTACTTTGTGACCATTTTTAGTGCGAAAAACTTAAGAAAGGTAACCAATATAGGAATTCGTAGTATCCATAGGTAACTATATGCATATAACTTTTAAATTCACACACCTCAATATTCAAATTTGTATCGAATGGGCTGCTGATCTTGTAATCAACAATCAATCAGTGGTCGTAAGTTTTCGGTTACTGAACTTGAAGAAGTTGTTGATGTTGTATGCTATTTCCTATTTCAGAGTTGCGTCGTGACCAAATGTTTCGTCTTCTCCGATCTCAGAGTCGCGACAGAAGTTTTTGTCTTCTCCGATAGATTTGTCGTTGATCTGTTGTTCCGATTTCAAAGTTGCATGATTTTAGGTGCAGTTAATTGCAAATATGAAAGTTGATAACTGACGTGTAGGAGTTAATGACACGTGATTTTAGCACGTAATATTGTGTATATTTTATTTTTGTAATTATGTTGTGTATATTTTATTTTTGTAATTACTTTCTAATTGTTGTATATTAGTGTTAAGAACCCAAATTAATATTCCTCATTATAAGCAATATTTATTTTTTTAAATGTGTATTAAGAAAAATTGTAATTAGGGAATCATGCTCCCTTTTTATAGAAATGAGGGAGCAACTGTTTATGAGAGAATATAAACTATATTATAAAATTACGGAAGTTGGTCACACTTTTTCCTCTCTTTTTTTTACTCTTTTATCCCTACAATTTTAAATATATTTTTATTTTATCTTATTTAATATTAAAATTTTATATCTTTCTATATATTTACTCTCCTAAATTTATAAAATTTTTATTTTATCTCGCATAATTTACGCACGCATGCGACACGTGTACGCCGACCATATCATGGATAAATTAAAAAAGTAACTGCTCACTAATGTTTACTTTTATTTCATGTTTATCCGGTCTCAAGTTTATTGGGTATTTCAATTCAAGAAAAAAAAATTACTTTTAATTTAAAATAATAAAATCATACACAAGTCTCGAAAGACAATAATCAAATTAAATTATAAATTACAAACTCTAACTTATATTCTCAACCAAAATATTAATATAGACAATTACACACTTGTCTTCAATCAACCAAGTGATATAACAAGGTAATTATTAAATTTATAACACTTTTTGTTATTAATTTTCATAACAAAAGTGTTATTGTAGATATATAGCGACGATAAAAATTGTTGCTATAAAATTTATAGCAACATTTTTGTTATAGAAATAATAATTTATATTATGGATTTAACAATTTCCTATAACAAAAGTGCCTAAAATATTCACTCAAGTCTCTTCAATCCATCTTTTTGCCTCCCTCACTCTCTTGGAAGTTGGGCTTGGGGTCCTATAAGCTCCCAATACTACATTACCTAAATTTGGATACCAAAATGGGTATATATATATATATATATATATATATATATATATATATATATATATATATATATATATATATATATGGGGATCGATCCATAATAACGTTGTAAATTTAAGAATAGTCTTACTTATATACAACAAATTGTGACCGTCCAATTGTACATCTAACAATGCAATTCATCTCCCGTCCGCAGTTTAGTACTGCAGAGTCCTCAGTTTATTTCTGCGAACGAAATAGATGTCCAAAATACCCCTTCTTATACTAAAAAAATTATCTTTGGGAAACAATGTTGTTTTTAAATAATTATCGTCCGCAATATTAAACTGCGAATGCTAAGTATGGTTGGTCAATTGGAAAACGATGACGTTTTCTCCAAATTCAATTTTTTTTAGTTTTCTAAGCTCCACAGTTTTCTACGGATACCAAATAATTGATTTCACTCTACGATTTTATTGATTTACTCTACGATTATGAATCAATAAAAACTTAAAAAAACATGTTTACTTTCTCTCTCTAAACTCATAAATCTCTCAAATGATCTTGAAACTATGAATTTACCATTTTGTTTCGTTCTTCTCTTTCAGATCAAGAACACAGATTATAAGTATGATTATAATTTTTTTATTTATATATTATATACAGAATTCTGCGTATATGTATATATATATATATATAGGTTTTTTTTAAAGAAAATTCTTTAGAATTTTAATTGTTTATATTGGCTCCGCAGAGTATATTGGTGACAGGAAAAGCAGAAAATTAAAGTTTTTAGAGAGAGAAAAAAAAGAAAGAGAGAGTTTAGAGAGATAGTAACGTTTTGAAAATTTAGAGAGAATGTTTGGTATTTTAAAATTGAAATTGAGATAGATGAGTCCCCCCCCCCCCCCGCCTCTCTCCTCTCTTGCACCAGGCTCCATAGTTTAATAGCACTGTGGATGTCAAAGATAATTATTTTTAGTACAAGATTGAGTATTTTGGATATCTGTTTCGTAGCAACCGGTTGTTATAGACACTATTCTAACAACCAACTTGTCAGTCGTAGATCAATTAAATGGAAGGCTGAGATGGGAAAATATATATTGACAGCCGCTATAAGCTGTTGCGGCCCAAACAACACACTCTAACGGCTTCTATTTTAATAAAAGTCAAATTAACTTGCTAATGTGGGCCCATATCGTCAGATAGAAAAATATAAAATAAATTAATTTTTTTATATACCAACCGTTATATTTGTAACGGCTTGGTCTTAATATTTTTTTTATAACGTGGCCCCATTTTTGAGAAATATATATAATGATAAAAAGAGAATTTATTTTTATATATATATACCAATCGCTACAGCTTGTAGCGGCTTGGTCATAAATTTTTTTGTGTGTGTCATCCATTGTCCCACTTTGTTAGTAATAGTGTTATTACTTGTCTTTTTATTACTAATACTTAATATTAATTAAATGAGAATTAAAAAGGCAATTAATATTAATATTAGTAATAAAATGGCAATTAAAATTAGTATTACTAATAAGAAGGCAATAAAATTAGTAATAGTAACAAAAAGGCAATTAATATTAGTAATAGTAATAAAAAGACAATTAATATTAATACTAAAAAGGAAATTACTAATATTAATACGAAAAAGGCAATTACTAATATTACTAAAAAGGCAATTAATATTAGTATTAGTAATAAAAAGAAAATTAATATTAGTAATAGTAATAAAAAGTCAATTACTAATATTATTACTAAAAAGACAATTACTAATATTACTAAAAAGGCAATTAATATTAGTATTAGTAATAAAAATACAATTAATATTAGTAATATTAGTAATAATACTATTAGTAATATTAGTATTAATGTTATTACTTGCCTTTTTTATTACTAATATTAGTATTAATGTTATTACTTGCATTTTTTATTACTAACATTAATTGCTTTTTTATTACTAATATTCGTAAAAATATTAGTAATATTAGTATTAGTGTTATTACTTGCCATTTTTATTATTACTAATATTAATTGCCTTTTTATTACTAATACTAAAATTAATTGCCTTTTTAGTAATATTAGTAATTGCCTCTTTAGTAATAATATTAGTAATTGACTTTTTATTACTATTACTAATATTAATTACCTTTTTATTACTAATACTAATATTAATATTAATTGTCTTTTTCGTATTAATATTAGTAATTGCCTTTTTAGTATTAATATTAATTACCTTTCTATTACTATTATTAATATTAATTATCTTTTTATTACTATTACTAATATTAATTGCTTTCTTATTAGTAATACTAATATTAATTACCTTTATATTACTAATACTAATATTAATTGCCTTTTTAATTCTCATTTAATTAATATAAGTATTAGTAATAAAAACAGGCAAGTAATAACACTATTACTTAGCGGCTTGATTTTTTTAATGCCTTTAGTGTTGTCTTTAGTAATAAAAAAGGCAAGTAATAACATTATTATCAACTGCTACAAGATACATCAGCTTGGTTTGTTTTTTTTAATGACTTCTGTTATAAGAAAATTGAGAGATAAAAAGATAATATTGTAATATTAATTACCTTTTGGCCTTTTTAATTCTCATTTAATTAGTATTAGTAATAAAAAGGTAAGTAATAACACTATTACCAACAAATTGGGACAACGGATGACACAAAAAAAATTTATGACCAAGCTGCTACAAGCTGTAGCGGTTGGTATATAAAAAAAATAAATTTCGTTTTTATCATTCTATTTCTCAAAAATGGGCCCACGTTATAAAAAAATTTATTAAGACCAAGCCGCTACAAGCTGTAATGGTTGGTATATAAAAAAAAATTTATTTTATATCTTTCTATCTGACAATATGTGTAAGACCCCAACTTTTATAAATAAAGATGAATTTTTTATAAATATCATTTTTGAATATTAAGGAGTGAAATTGATATAATTTTATAGTTGTGGGTAATATTTATAAATTTTGCAAAGTACGCAAGTTGCTATATAATATTCGATTGGTCGGAAAATATTCGTTTTAATAGGGAATATTCGTACGACGACACAATCATTGGTGAACCCCACAACGGAATTATTGTCGGATTGAGAAAACGACAAAAAATATTTTATGAAAATAACGGCGGAAGTTTTACCATTAATACTGTTGAACTACTCGGTAGTAAAAGTACACTAATACGCATGGTTGCATACGGTATTGATTATTGATGCTTACGTGATAAATCACTCAGTTTTGTTTTATTGGTGTTATTAATGTAATAAAACAGAAAAGCTTTTTATATAAAACAGAATACTTTTATAAAGTTATTTATTTTATTAGGCTAATAGTAAAATCTTTTTATATAAAACAGAATACTTTTATAAAATTATCTGTTTTATTAGACAATAATTAGAATATATTATATTTTATTATACATAGTGTTTGTATAGTGCCTGCATAGTATTTGCATAGTAAAATCTTTTATAAAGTTATTCGTTTTATTAGATTATAAATAGAATATATTATATTTTATTTAAAAGATTTTGCTTTAAATATGGACCGTCAGATTAAAGTAAATCAATCTAGACCGTCCATGAGTTAGTTACTATGCAGTCCATTTTTTCTATAAATAGAAGCTCATTCCTTCATTATTTTCTTACGAATTCACTGAAACTCTAGAGAGAGAAACTATAGAGAGAAAGAAGAAAAGTATTCTACTACTTCACTACTTCGATATCAAGTTTCTTTTACGGTAAGGGATTTTATTTATTGTACTCGTAAAGGGTATTCTTTCTTTCTTATTCATGAAGAGAACTTCTGTTATTTCATTCTTTATTATTCTATTGGAATAACCTGTATACGCGGGCTACCCTATACTTAGTGAAATTCTTCTGTTATTACATTATTTATTATTCTGTCGGAATATCCTGTCTGTGCTTTACGCCGGACCTGGTTCCATTATTTATTATTCTGCCGGAATATCCTGTCTGTGCGTTTACACCGGACCTGGTTCCATTATTTATTATTCTGTCGGAATATCCTGTCGGTGCATTTACGCATGACCTGGTTCCACTATTTATTTTTCTGTTGGAATAACCTGTCTGTGCGGTCTATCGCATGCTTGGTTAATTCTTTTGTTATTCCATTCTTTATTATACTCAATTGGTTAAAGTTTTAGCTTTTATACTCCATGAAATTAGTGGAATATCTTTGATATTTGTGCTTCATCCAGTATCTTTTTATGAAAATATTTTTCTGAGCATTCTTGAATTTTACTCTACAAAGCAGTATCATGTTGACAATTTGGACGTTGTTGGTTCCAGAATAAATTAATTCTTGAACTTGTTTTATTGAATTCTTATATCATTGTCATCATCCTCATGTTTATATTCTGTTGAAAGTCATCTGTGGCCTGTAGTGCATAGATAGACTTGGTATGATTATGACCAGGGATTATTCGATATAGTCATGACCGTAATGTTACAAATGATGTGGTAAAAGTCCTCATTGACCCGTAGTACATTGATGGACAGTGGTTGGCATGATCATGACCATTAATGAATACACAAATATTCTTGGCCTGTAGTGCATGGATAATTGTGGTCGTGATACTAAAGAATATCCTTGACCGTAGTGCAGGGGTGATTAGATGATGTGGATTATTTATTAAGCTGAGTTCCAGCGATAAAAGTCATGAAAAACCTTTTAAATCATAGAAGATAGTAGATTTTATTCTCTACTTGACTCTTCTAATGGGTTGCTTGTTCCGCTACAGTTAAACTTGATGTTTGTTATATTGTATCAGTTTAACACTGTTTAAGGATAATGATAATTTATTCTGCATTATCTTAGTCATAATATTTCTTACTGGGCTAGTTGAGCTCACCCTTTCTTTCACTGTTCTCTTCAAGAAATGAGAATATAGTTGGAACGAGTCGAGAAACGGAGTGATGGGCCAGATGCTAGCATTAGTAGTCCTCACTATTCTATGTAATAGTGTGATAATAAATATATTGAGGATCCCATTGAGTTTGTATATTGTCTATCTGACAATATTTGTATTAAAACTCACAGCATATGTTTAGTCGTATTTTACACGACCGTTGTATAATTAAGTTGTATTTGAATATTGTACCACGTATTTGGCGACTCAGAATAGGTGATATATACCTATTTTGGGGGCGTCACAGTTGGTATCAGAGCTTAGGGATGTGATCCCTGGCCAAGATGTGAGACTAGAACTAGGAGAGGAGAGACGGGGAATTCCTTCGCCAGTATGACCTACTTAAGTTTATTTGGTATTTAATTGGTCGGTCAGAGTATAGAGATAATATGTGATATGTTATTTAACCCTTATTTTGTGGCAGTATTTAAAAATGACATCCGAGAATGTTGAGAATAGCAATGGAGCACAGGCGACCGTTGATTCACCACAGAACAATAATTAGGATAATGTGCATCAGGAAGGCGATAATCCCCATGCAAACAACAACACTGACCAAATGATGAATGATGGAATGTTCAGAGATTTTATGCAATTCATGCAACAGCAGGCGAGAGCAGCTCCTGTCCAAAATATAGGTGGAAACACTGAAAACTCTCGGACGGTCACCGCTAAACAGTTCAAGGAGCTGGGACCACCGGAGTTTATTGGAGAACCAAAACCATTTAAGGCGAAAATGTGGATAAAACAGATCACCAAGATATTTGATGTCTTGGGATGCGCTGAGGAGCAAAAGGTTCCCTTTGCCACCTTTATGTTGCAAGGAGAGGCAGATTACTGGTGGGAATCGGTAAAGCGTACTCAACCTGCTGCACTGAAGATGTCTTGGGAGAAGTTCCAAGAACTGTTCAATGACAAGTACTTTTCCGAAAGTATTCGTCACATGAAGGAGGTAGAGTTCATCAAGTTGGAGCAGAGTAATATGACCGTGTCGCAATACGAAGCTAAGTTTGTCGAGCTGTCCCGGTTTGCGTCCCACTTGGTGGATAATGAAGAGAGAATGGCGCAGATATTTTTAAGAGGTTTGAAGCCGGAGATACGTCAACATCTTATTTCTCATAAACTGTGTTTGTATTCAGATGTTGTAAATATGGCTCAGTTAGTGGAGCGCGATAACGAGTCAACGCAACCAAAAGAGAGCAACAGACAAAATGATAATATCAGTGAAAGCAGTCATCGAAGCGGTGACAACAAGCGTGGAGGGAATCAGCAGGCCAGAAATGGTAACCACTTCGGTGGTAATCATGGCCAAAATAATAAGAATGGACATTTCAAGAAGAGGAGATTCAACAATGATGGAAAGACGTCAGCACCAGCACCCGTGGTTAAGGAAGGAGAATGACCACCGATCATATGCTTCAAATGTGGAGGGGAGGGACACATCAGTCCAAACTGCGCGATGCCGTCCAAAGCATGTTATAATTGTGGAAGAGAAGGTCACCTAGCCCGATTTTATCGTTCACCGAAGACAAGTTCAGCTAGGATGGAGGCACCAAAGGACGTCCCAGAAAAGTCAAAACCGGTAGTGCAAGGTAGAGCGTTTGTTGTGACCTCCCAGAAAGCAAGGAACCCGAATGAGGTCATCACGGGTAAGCTTATCATAAACTCTAGCGAAGTCTATACCTTATTTGATACCGGTTCTACCTATTCTTCTATTTCTCCTATTTGCGCTCAACGATTATATTTGACTCCGGAGAAATTAGACTTTGACTTATCTGTGGAAACTCTATTGGAAGAAACCTTTATTACATCCACGGTTTATAAGTCTTGTTTGGTTCAAATCGGTACCCTCACATTACCTGTCGATCTTATTTCATTGAAAATACTTGCATTTGATGTAATTCTAGGGATTGATTGGTTAACTACTCATCATGTAAAAATTGATTGTTTCCATAAGGTTGTTAGCTTTCATATTCCTAATCAACCTATTATGTGAATTCAAACAACCAAACCATTAAAATCAATCACTGTCATCTCAAGCCATAAAGCTATTCGTTTATTGAAAAACGGATGTCAAGCTTTCTTAGCTCATGTCATGGATCTAAACAAAAATACTTCAATTTTGAATGATATTTCTATTGTTAATGAATTTTCTGACGTATTCCCTGAAGAACTTCCTAGCCTACCCCAGAGCGTGAAATTAAATTTTGTATCGACCTTGAACCCGGTATAAAACCCATTTCCAAAGCCTCATATCGAATGGCTCCTATTGAACTTCAGGAGTTAAAGACCCAACTGCAGAAATTGTTAGACATTGGCTTTATTCGTCCTAGTACTTCTTCTTGGGGTGCTCCTGTTCTATTCGTGAAGAAGAAAGATGGGAGTATGCGACTTTGTATTGATTATCGGGAGTTGAATCATGTCACCATCAAAAATAGGTACCCATTACCACGTATTGATGACCTGTTTGACCAGTTGCAAGGAGCACAATTCTTTTTAAAAATCGATCTTCTTTCTGGATATCATCAGCTGAAGGTTAGAACTGAGGATATTCCAAAGACTGCCTTCAGAACTCGGTACGGGCATTATGAATTCTTAGTCATGTCTTTTGGATTGACTAATGTTCCTGCTACCTTCATGGATATGATGAACCGAGTATTCAAGGAATATTTGGATCACTTTGTTGTCGTCTTTATTGATGACATCCTTATTTATTCCAAAAGACGTGAAGATCATGAGCAACACTTGAGGCTAGTACTCTAAAAGCTTCGTGAATACAAACTTTATGTCAAGTTGAAGAAGTGCGAGTTCTGGCTGGAGGAGGTAGTATTCCTTGGGCACGTAGTATCAAGTCGTGGAATATCTGTTGACCCGGCAAAGATTGAAGCTATTCAAAGCTGGGAGCAACCTAAATCAGTGACCGAAGTACGTAGCTTTCTTGGTTTAGCTGGTTATTATCGGAGATTCGTGGAAGGATTTTCTCGAATCGCTACTCCATTAACTCAGCTGACTCGGAAAGACACAAAGTTCGGTTGGAGCGAAGAATGTGAGAAGAGTTTTCAAGAACTCAGGAGGAGACTCATTTCAACACCTGTTCTGACAATACCATCTGGCTCGCAGGGATTTGTCATCTACAGTGATGCTTCGGGCAATGGGTTGGGATGTATTCTCATACAATATGGGAAAGTCATAGCCTATGCCTCAAGACAACTCAAAGAATATGAGAGGAATTATCCTACTCATGATCTAGAGTTGGCAGCTGTTGTCTTCGCACTTAAAATTTGGAGGCATTACTTGTATGGGGAGAAAGTGGAGATCTTTACGGATCATAAAAGCCTCAAATATTTCTTTACCCAAAAGGAACTCAACATGTGACAACGACGTTGGCTGGAACTGTTGAAAGATTATGATCATACCATCTAATACCATCCTGGAAAAGCGAACATGGTAGCTGATGCATTGAGTAGAAGATCATATGCAAGTACGAATGCGATATTGTCAACGCAAAGGCCCATTTTGTGTGACTTACAAAGGATGGATATAGAGTTAAAGACTCTAGGGACCCATGTGATTATGGCGACTATACGAGTAGAACCGACTTTAATTGATAAAGTTAAAACTGCTCAAGCTACAGACCTAGAGCTGATGCGTATGAGGAAGAAAGTGCAAGAAGGTGCTATGCCAGAAGCAAGAATCGATGAAGAAGGAATACTTCGAGTCAACTCTAGACTTTGTGTTCCTAACGACCCTGATTTAAAGTATAAAATCATGATGGAGGCGCACAACACACCGTTTGCAATCCATCCTGGGAGTACCAAAATGTATCGTGATCTTCGTCATACATTTTGGTGGAGCAATATGAAGAGAGAGATAGCATTGTTTATCTCAAGGTGTCTAACTTGTCAACGAGTCAAAGCGGAGCATCAAGTACCGAAAGGTCCATTGCAACCACTTGAAATTTCAGAATGGAAGTGAGAGCACATTACCATGGATTTCGTTACTGGTCTTCCCAAGATTTCTCAAGGCATTGATGCAATTTGGGTCATTGTTGATAGATTGACCAAGTCTGCTCATTTCTTACCTATACGAGAAACTTATACACTTGAACGTCTTGCTCGTATGTACATAAACGAGATTGTAAGACTGCATGGTATGCCAGTATCCATAGTTTCTGATCGAGACACAAGATTCACTTCACAATTTTGGGTTAGTTTGCAAAAAGCTATGGGCACGGATTTACGATTTAGTTCGGCATATCATCCCCAGACGGACGGACAATCAAAGAGGACTATTCAAACTCTTGAAGATTTATTAAGACTCTGTGTCCTTGACTTCAATGGAAGTTAGGATAAGTTCTTACCATTGGTGGAGTTTTTCTACAACAACAGTTATCAAGCAAGTATTGGCATGGCTCCATTCGAGACGTTGTATGGAAGAAAGTGTTGTTCTCCAGTATGCTGGGATAAGGTGGGTGAAGCAACGTTGTTGGGACCGGAGTTGGTACGTATGACTACGGAAAAGATTCAAACGATCCGGCAACGTATAAAAACCTCACAAGATCGACAAAAGAGTTATGCTGATCTTTATCAAAAGGACGTGGAATTTGATATAGGAGATCATGTGTTGTTACGAGTTGCACCATGGAAAGGAGTTACGAGATTTAGAAAGAAAGGAAAGCTCAATCCTCGATTCATTGGCCCATTTTTAATCCTCGATCGAGTAGGAACTGTGGCCTATAGACTCGCTTTACCGCCAATTATGTCTCGTGTTCATAATATTTTTCACATATCCATGTTACGTAAATATGTGGAAGGCCCAACCACATTATTGAGTTAGAACCGGACGAAATAGTGGAAGATTTAACGTATGAAGAGGTTCTTGTTCAAATCTTGGATAAGAAGGAACATATTCTACGCTCCAAGGTTATACCTCAAGTCAAAGTTTTGTGGAGAAACCATGCACAATGTTGAGGAAATGACCTGGGAGTTAGAATCTGAAAAGAAGTCAAGGTATCCTTACCTCTTCAATATATCAGGTACGTACCCTAATTTCGAGGGCGAAATTTCATAAGAAGAGGAGGTTGTAAGACCCCAACTTTTATAAATAAAGATGAATTTTCTATAAATATCATTTTTGAATATTATGAAGTGAAATTGATATAATGTTATAGTTGTGGGTAATATTTATAAATTTTGTAAAGTACGCAAGTTGCTATATAATATTCGATTGGTCGGGGAATATTCATTTTAATAGGGAATATTCGTACGACGACACAATCATTGGTGGATCCCATAACGGAATTATTGTCGGATTGAGAAAACGACAAAAAATACTTTATGAAAATAACAGCGAAAGTTTTACCATTAATACTGTTGAACTACTCGGTAGTAAAAGTACACTAATACGCATGGTTGCATAGTAACATACGGTATTGATTATTGATGCTTACGTGATAAGTCACTCAGTTTTATTTTATTGGTATTATTAATGTAATAAAACAGAAAAGCTTTTTATATAAAACAGAATACTTTTATAAAGTTATTCGTTTTATTAGGCTAATAGTAAAATCTTTTTATATAAAATAGAATATTTTTATAAAGTTATCTGTTTTATTGGACAATAATTAGAATATATGATATTTTATTATACATAGTGTTTATATAGTGTCTGCATAGTGTTTGCATAGTAAAATCTTTTATAAAGTTATTCGTTTTATTAGATTATAAATAGAATATATTATATGTTATTTAAAAGATTTTGTTTTAAATATGGACCGTCAGATTAAAGTAAATCAATCTAGACCGTTCATGAGTTAGTTACTATGCAGTCCATTTTTTCTATAAATAGAAGCTCATTCCTTCATTATTTTCTTACGAATTCACTGAAACTCTAGAGAGAGAAACTATAGAGAGAAAGAAGAAAAGTATTCTACTACTTCACTACTCCGATATCAAGTTTCTTTTACAGTAAGGGATTTTATTTGTTGTACTCGTAAAGGGTATTCTTTCTTTCTTATTCATGAAGAGAACTTCTGTTATTTCATTCTTTATTATTCTATTGGAATAACCTGTATACGCATGCTACCCTATACTTGGTAAAATTCTTCTGTTATTACATTATTTATTATTCTGTCGGAATATCCTGTCTGTGCTTTACGCCAGACCTGGTTTCATTATTTATTATTTTGTCGGAATATCCTGTCTGTGCTTTACGCCGGACCTGGTTCCATTATTTATTATTCTGTCGGAATATCCTGTCTATGCGTTTACACCGGACCTGGTTCCATTAATTATTATTCTGTCGGAATATCCTGTCGGTGCATTTACGCATGACCTGGTTCCACTATTTATTTTTCTGTTGGAATAACCTGTCTGTGCGGTCTATCGCATGCTTGGTGAATTCTTTTGTTATTCCATTCTTTATTATACTCAGTTGGTTAAAGTTTTAGCTTTTATACTCCATAAAATTAGTGGAATATCTTTGATATTTGTGCTTCATCTAGTATCTTTTTATGAAAATATTTTTCTGAGCATTCTTGAATTTTACTCTACAAAACAGTATCATGTTGACAATTTGGACGTTGTTGGTTCCTGAATAAATTAATTCTTGAACTTGTTTTATTGAATTCTTATATCATTGTCATCATCCTCATGTTTATATTCTATTGAAAGCCATCTGTGGCATGTAGTGTATAGATGGACTTGGTATGATTATGACCATGGATTATTCGGTATAATCTTGACCGTAATGTTATAAATGATGAAGTAAAAGTCCTCATTGGCCCGTAGTGCATTGATGGACAGTGGTTGGCATGATCATGACCATTAATGAATACACAAATATTCTTGGCCCGTAGTGCATGGATAATTGTGGTCGTGATACTAAAAAATATCCTTGATCGTAGTGCAGGGGTGATTGGATGATGTGGATTATTTATTAAGCTGAGTCCCAGCGATAAAAGTCATGAAAAACCTTTTAAATCATAGAAGATAGTAGATTTTATTCTCTACTTGACTCTTCTAATGAGTTACTTGTTCTGCTGCAGTTAAACTTGATGTTTGTTATATTGTATCAGTTTAACACTGTTTAAGGCTAATGATAATTTATTCTGCATTATCTTAGTCATAATATTTTTTACTGGGCTAGTTGAGCTAACCATTTCTTTCACTGTTCTCTTCAGGAAATGAGAATATAGTTAGGACGAGTCGGCAAACAGAGTGATGGACCAGATGATAGCATTAGTAGTCCTCATTATTCTATGTAATAGTGTGATAATAAATGTAATGAGGACCCCATTGAGTTTGTATATTATCTATCTGACAATATTTGTATTAAAACTCACAGCATATATTTAGTCGTATTTTACACGACTGTTGTATAATTAAGTTATATTTGAATTTTATACCATGGATTTGGCGACTCAGAATAGGTGATGTATACCTATTTTAGGGGCGTCACAATATGGGCCTACATTAGCAAATTAATTTGACTTTTATTAAAATAGAAGCCGCTAGGATCTGTTGTTTGGGCCGCAACAACTTGTAGCGACGAACAACAGACTCTAGCGGCTGATCTTAATCTTCTATTTAATTGATTTACGACTGACAAGTTAGTTACTAGATTAATGTCTATAATAGCTGATTGCTATGAATGAGAACTCTCTCTCTCTCTCTCTCTCACACACACACACACACACACACACACATATATATATATATATATATATATATATATATATATATATATATATATATATATATATATATATATAGTCCGGTTCCTATCTGAACTCTCGGACTTTCTTAAAATACAGACTTTTTTTTTATTACTTTTTTTTAAAACAACTAAATTTTTTTTTATATATTTTATGGAACTGAATTTTTTATATGATACAGTGTTTTGAATGTGATTTGGATACGTATAACAAAACATGTCTGTACAGTCTGTGCAGACTGTACATACATTTTTTGATATATGTATCCAAATCACGCCCAAAATATTGTATTATGAAAAAATTTCAATTCCATAAAATATTAATTTTTTTTTAGTTATTTTAAAAAAAATAAAATAAAATAAAATAAAAATAAAATCCGAATTTGATCAAGTACGAAAGTCCGGACATAATCCGTGATGTATATATACATATGAAGCGTGCTATAGTTGATATGGCCCATTGTTTCGATGGTGGTAAGTTTCCTTTATTTTACATTTATGTGTCCCATCCCCTTTCTTCTTTCTATATATTTGATTTGATCCACTCTAATAATTATTTCAATTCAATAGAATTTCAATTTCTTTTAATACTCAAGAAGACAAATATTTTATTAGTGATACATTAAAATTTATTATAAATAATCAACATTATAATAAATTTTAATATGACGTAAAAGAAATTTGTATGACTAAATGTGTATCGAAAAAAATTAAAAAAATAGTGAGTGTGTGTGTGTGTGTGTGTGTATATATATATATATATATATATATATATATATATATATATATATACACACACACACAATTGTCTATTATGAAAGCTTTTTTTGGACTATAACACGGTTCACCCGTCGCTATAGTTATTCTAATTTATGGCGACGGATGAATTATCGATATAATCTAAAAAAATCATCGTTATAATTGATTATATACTATACAACTGTATATATATATATATATATATATATATATATATATATATATATATATATATATATATATATATATGAAATGAATCCTAATTCGGTGTTCGATTGTACGCTCGATTGTACGTCCGTCTATGTCCTCATGAGAGCTTAATGTACGTGTATCATTACTAATGTAAAGTAACCACTTTTTAGTGTAAATAATTTTGTAAAAACTTTTTTGTATTTCTTTTTTTATTCTTTATATTCCTATTAATTCTCATAAATAAATAGTTACTATTTTTTTATTCCTACTTTCTCTCTCCCATTCTCTTAATCCTTTTATTTTCTCACTTTCTCACTCTCAGCCTTTTATATTAAACCCTTAAAACTTTACATTTTTTTCAATCTAACCCATTTGTATATTCCACCACTTTTTAAACTATACACTAATAAATTATAAAGAAATAATATGTATATTTTACCATTTGAATGGACTCTCGTATTATTTATTTATTTACTTGTTAATATATAATAACTATTACTGAATATTTATTAATGCAAAATTAAACTCTCTTAATTTTAAATATTAATTACAAAATCAATGACTTATATTTTTGATTGAAACTGACGAAATACTTATCAAATCTCACAACACTAAAATAATAGTTTTTTATATTAAGTTTGATTTTCCAACCAAAACTCATGTGAGTAAAAAAAAATACTGTAAAACAGTCAACTCACAAAGAAAACTAAAAACCTTGTTTAACGTCGTTAGATTTAACGGCGAATATTGCAAGACAGAGAACATCTCGTGAATGACTTGAAGAATTGATATTTGAGTAATGCTGATTGAGACCCCCCAAATTTGTTCCCTCCGTTGGGTCCCATCAATAGATATTTTTCTCGGTTTGGCAAATATCTATGTCTATATTAATATATTATCAAGAAAGAGGGGGAAAGATGGCTTCTTTCTCTTAAACTTGTGTCATATTTTTTTGTGCCTAAATATGAATTAATACTTCAAAAATTTAACTCTTTTTCTATTTTAGAGATTATCTTCTCAAATTTTGTTAATTAAAGAATTAAAATTTTAATTTTTTTTACTTTAGGAATTTTCTTCTCAATTTTTTTAATTATGGAATTATATTTTTAATTTTTTTTAATTACATCTAATTGATAGTATCACGTCAAAAAATTGATGATATGACAGCGATATGTGACTAAATAATACTTATGTGTAATATTGAGTTTTATTTTAACATTTATTCAATTAATTTTTGTACTAAAAAGGGTAAATATAAGACCATTATTAATTTTTTAAAATAAATTTAATGATAATTTTACCTTTTTTGGTATACAAACTTAATTATATTGATTATTGATAATTATGAAATAAACATAAAGTTAGAGTATTAATATATATTTATGCCTTAATTTTTTATACCAAACGGGTAAATTTGTCATTATAATAATTATTGATGATTATGAAAAAACAAGATTTTAATTAGTAATACATTTATACATTTTAAAATATTTATCATTACATTGATTATTGATGATTTTTTTAAGATGAGTTTGTAATGTATTCAATTTACTTTAAAAAAATTAATAATGGTCTTATATTTATCCCTTTTGGTATAAAAAATTAATAGAATAAATGTTAAAATGAAACTCAATATTACACATAAACAATTTTTAATTTTAGCCACATGTCACTATCATGTCATCAATTTATGACGTGACACGTGGTACTATCAATTAGACCTAATCAGAAAAAATTAAAAGTTTAATTCCCTAATTAAAAAAATTGAGAAGACTATCCCAGATCGACTAGAAAAAAATTAAGAGTTTAATTCCTTAATTGAAACAAATGAGAAGACAATCTCCAAAGTTGATAAAAAATTAAAAGTTCAAGATATTTATCCATATTTAAGCTTTTTTTACTTATTATTATTATTATTATATATATATATATTATCGTTACTCTCTAATCATCTATTTTTCTTCAACTTTTATTTAAAAACTTTTTTTACACATGTAATGTGTGTATGTTAAATAATTTTTCTTCGTTATTAATGAAGAGCAGTGAAAATAATTACTTGTGTCATAAATTTTCTTTTTATTTTGCCCTTACAAATTTAGTTTCATTACGATTTCGTCCTTCTTAATTTTATTCCTTTTATAATATCCTCAAATTAAATTTGATAAAACTTATATTAAAGGCAAGACATTTTGGTGGTTTAGAATTAGTACGACCTTAATTCTGAATTTATTAAACAAGCACCACTTTTAGCCATGAAATTTACTACTCCTTCTATTTACTCCCTCCGTCTCAGAATAAAAGTTATAATTGACTTTTTGTATATATTAAGAAAGAAGATAAAATGACAAAATTATTCATATTTAAATTCTCATTTAATTCCTTAATTTTCTGCACATTACTAGTGATGCTCCATAAATATGCATAGAAAATAGAAATATAACAATTAATAATAAGGGTATTATAGGTAAATTGTTGTAAAAAAATAAATCATTTAAAGTAAATAAACATTTAACTTGGGACTACCTGAAATAGTAATAAAGACTTTTATCCTGGGACGGAAGGGAGTACTTTTTAGGAAAAAAATTGTTCCAATAATACATTTGGCATGTTAAAAATATAATTAAAACATTATTTATTTTTTGTGAAGTCAAAATAGCTCTAAAAATTTCCCATTTACTCTTAAGTAGAAGATGGATGCAAATTTTATATGCCATAACACATTGGATAAAACTAATTATGCCATAAGTATGCATAATTACGTATATTTGTAAGTAAAGTCTTGTACACTAATATCATAAATTCAATTACAATTTATTTTTTCTAAAGGGAGGTAACTTTAATTCATTGTTATGATTTTTTGATCATTGGTAAACTATTTATTATTAAAATTGTCTTCTTTATGGTGAACATATTCGGGACTTTGTTTAATTAAAATATTTATTAGACTTAAAACTACAAACGTATACCGGATATTAAACCTTTTTGCTAGTAATTTTCTTCCCCTTTTACATAAAATAAGAAGTAGTTGATTTGTCATTTTTATTTTAAAAGTAATTTATTTAGTTTGATAATAATAATAAAATCATTAAATTTATCATTATAATTTTATTACTATATTATTAAGTTAAAACTCAAAAAATTAAGAGAAAACGATAAAAAAATTATTTTTTAGTAAAATAAATGGATTGTTTTTTAAAAATTATCCAGGTTGGGAAAAAGAGCAGCTATGATAATTGAGCAGAATGATGACGACACCTGCAGGTTAAATTTATTGGGGAATGAGCCCGGAGAATATGGGGGAAATAAAATGGACGGTGGGAGGAATAACGCCACATATCTTTTCCTTGCTAGAAGGAATACGCATGTAGTCTCTTTATTTTAAAATTAAAGATGTAATTATATTTTTTAAATTAAATTTTAGATTGAAATTAATTTAATTGATTTTAATTAATAAAATTATAATAATATAATATATCATAAAAATTATGAGTTATAAAATTTATTTTATTTTAAATATTTATAAATTATATTAATTTTAAAGTTTAATATTTGATGTTTTAATACCGATTATCGATAAAAAGACAAAGAGCCGGTTTCTGACTGACTACTATACTGTACGTACGGGTTTAAAAGCCTGCAATGTTTCCCTCTCAAAGACTCAAAACGCTCAGTTCTCAGCTTCCCATAATCCTACAAAGTTAGCAAGTGAGATGATGTTATTATTATTACATTCTTTCTGCAGCATGTTTCTTTAATTATAATACTACATCAGTTTGGTTCATGAGGTTGGGGTTAGATGAAAGAAAAAGTGATAAAGTTAGATGGGTTTATTATGAAATTAATTTTATGATAAATTAATTAATTAATATTATACGTATATTGTTAATATGCAGATAAAAATTATTTTTTAATTTACGTGTTGATACTATATTGATCAAATTAATTTCATCCTAACCACTCTGATAAAGTTAGATGAAAATAAAGAGAGTAGGTGAAAGATAAATATTATGTTTTTGATTTTGAAATGGGAAGGAAATGACTGATTTTTTTTTTAAATTTTTTATACAATTATATATTTTGTTATTAAGTTTTTAATGAGCAGAAAAACAAAGAAAGGAACAGAAAATTTTACCATTTTTTTTGTCAAAGTTTTTAGTCCAAAATAAGTAAATATTAGACAGAAAATTAAATAACACGAGTAATTTTTTAGTCTTTGATATATCTTTTATATTGTAAAAACAACAAAGTTAATATATGGACAAAATAATATTTATATTAAACTTAGCTACTTTAGAGACGGGACGTCATTGGATTTTTTTTATTTTATGAAATTAAATATCATAAATAATTTATTTAATTAGATCATTATAATAATAAACTTAAAATTTAAAATATGAGTTCACATATATTTGACTCATAACGATAGATTTAAACCCATACAACCTATATTAAGAATAAATAATATAATTTTAATTATTAAATAAAATAATAATCAAATTTTATAAACTAAAATCAATACATAATCTTATTTTGTCATAGGAGGGTAAGGTGATAAGGATTATAGGATGGATATAGGTAATGGTGGTGCATGGAGAAATAGTACTGGTTACTGTCGAATCAAGCTAGGGTTCTATTTATGGAAGAGTTGATGGATTTTCTTTCACCTAAATTGAGTTAAGGGTTCGATTGTTGAGTGGTAACGTACACACTTCACGTCTGCACCAGCACCAGCACCTGTTCTTCTTCCCTCAATTTATTAGGGTTTTTTTTCTTCTCAAAACAAATAATTATTGGTTTAATAAAAAAAAGTCAGTAGGTAATACATCAAAGAAGGTGTATTATTGGGTATATTTCGCCATCTCATAAGTTGTGCCAAAACAAAATTTTCAAACAAAAAGGTTTCAAATCTTCCTGTATTTAAAAAGCATTATAAATTTATTATATATGATGGATTACCTTTGGAAAAAATCACACTTAAATCTGAGCAGGTCCACATTAAGTAATGAAAAAGCTTCTACTATCAACAACAGGACCTGAGCATTACCAATCAAAGAATGGTGGATTTATAAATTTCAATAATTGATCAATAGAACATTTTATTTAATGAAAATTCCATAATTTGGAGAAACCAAAATAGAAGAAACAAAATCCTTAAAAATATGAGAATAATCAAGGTGAATTATTGCTTTTGAAAATAAATTATAGATAAAATAAATTGTTTATAAACAAATAAAATTTTTAAATAAGTTATGATTTTCAAAGATACCTAACACCCTCTAATCAAACCAAACAATCTTAAACTTTGAAAAACTTTGTTAATTTGGCTAATCAAACCTAACTATCTTAAAGTTTAAAAAACTTTGTTTGGCTTTTCTAGATGTTAATTGTACTAATCATAATTGGTTGACATATCCGGTTAATGTTGTAAAACTTTTTCAGTTTTAAAATAGAATTCGTTTTGGTATTCTAAAATTAATTTTAAAATATTTTTAACTTCAAATTGATACAATGTAATTATAAAAGTTATAAAATTATCTACAAAATCTACAACTGATCCTAATTTCAAGATAAATTTTTTAAAAAGTTAGATAAATAAATTAATCTATATTTAAATATCTCAAAATTATTTTAAAAGGTCAAAATTGATGCCATAATTAGGGAGAGAAGAATTAAGACCATATGTACTACCAAATTGACCTAATAGAATAATTAGGGAGACATATTCTTTCTTCATAGATTTATAGGGTCCAATTAAATGTAGTATCTGATTTCGTTACTTTGAAATTAATGTTCCCTATATATATATATATATATATATATATATATATATATATATATATATATATATATATACACACACCGGATCCGGTCCGGGAGTCCGGATTTTCTTAAAATTCGGACCTTTTCTTTTCTTTTTTTTTTTGCTTTTTTTTTCAAAACAAATAAAAAAAAATATTTAATATTTTATGGAACTGAAATTTTTTCATAATATAATGTTTTGGGTGTGTTTTGAATACCTATACCAAAAAGTGGTGGTACAGTCTGCACAGACTGTACCACCATATTTTGTTATACGTACCCAAATCACGCCCAAAACACTTTATTATGAAAAAATTTCAATTCCATAAATTTTTATTTTTTTTTAGTTGTTCCAAAAAAAAAAAAAGCAAAAATAAAATAAAAAATAAAGGTCCGGATTTTATAGAGTCCGGGATCCCGGACTGGATCCGGACTATATATATATATATATATATATATATATATATATATATATATATATATATATATATATATATATATATATATATATATATATATATATATATATATAGCAAACGTTTGTTATGGACATTGTTCAGTAAACAAGCTTTTATCTGTTGATTTGGACAATAAAAGGTTTAGATTGGTCATAATATTCCCCCTGCGGCTACAAGCTGTAGCGGCAGTCTACTTTATCCAAAACTATGGCGAAGTTACCAAGCTGCCCCTGCATATGTGTATACACCTTACCGCTAGACCCTGTAGCGGCATGCTTGAACTTTGACCACTAACAGCAAGGATGCCAAAAAAACACACGCTGCCAAATGCCAAAAAAACGCACGCTGCCCAAAAAACGCACAGAATACAAAATATCAGTGCATTAACTCTTACCGCTATAGCCTGTAGCGACAGACTCCCCACCTTATATCCTCCTGCCGCTCCTCTCTCTCCCTCTTAAAGCTTCCCTCATTCTCTTCTTCCTCTGCCGCTACACATTCCTTCCCCTGCCGGTAGTTAATTTTCCATTCAAACAACAAAACAAAGGAGATTGGCATCAGTGAAAGTTGAATTGGAAAAAAGTTCAGCAACAAATTTTCAGCAGCAAATATTTCTTTGGTAAGATTTTTTTTAAATATTCAATTTAAAATAAATAAATAATTTAATTATTTTTTTAAAATGTATTTATAATAAAATTGAAGTTTAAACTTGTTAGAAAAATATTCAATTATTACTATGTCTATATATATGCATGTAAAGTAGTTATTTTGTGATTAAGAAAAATATAAATATGCATGTGAAGTTATTATTAAGAAAAATAAATAAAAATATGCATGTGAAAAATATATGCATGTGAAATAGTTATTATTTTGTAATTATTACTATGTCTATATATATGCATGTGAAAAATAAATAAAAATATATTTACAATATGCATGTGAAGTAGTTATTAAGAAAAAAATATTGTGATTTATGTGTTTGGATAATTATATAACTATGTGGTGAAGTAGTTAGTATAATTTTTGACTTATTATTAAATTATTTGCTTAATAATTATAATGGAGTGTTATTTTACTATGAATGTTTATTTTGATAAAATATATTTAGTTATGTGAAATATAATATGCATGTGAGTATTGTAACTAATAATGATTAATTATTATGAAAATGTGCAAAAAAAAGAATTATTGTAATTAATTTAAAATGAAATTTTTTACTAATTAATAGGATATATATATATATATATATATATATATATATATATATATATATAATTTTGTTACATAGTTATTAAACATTATGAAAAAATTTTACTGTTATTTTTTTAGGTACTAGATGGACAGTTGGATTTATGGACCAATTGACCCAAGTGTCCTTAACGACCAACAAAATCATGTGTCAGATGATATATATGACGGAAAAGACAGGGGAAGACTACTCTCATGTCAATTAACTGAAAAAAAATACGATCAATGGATATTAACAAAAGCTCAAAAACACTTTTACAAAAATGTGGGTTTGGGATTTTTTGCTATCCCGCAGTTGTACCACAAACTGACATTGGACTCGTGTCCGCCTTGATGGAGAGATGGCGGCTGGAGACCAATAGTTTTCACCTAAATTGTGGAAAAATTACAATCACTTTAGAAGATGTACACTTCATTCTTGGGTTACCGGTAGTTGGCAAGCCCTTAACTTGTCCATTATTTGACACTCCATCGGCTCATTTTAAAGAATGTTTTGGTAGTGAAGTAGTTGCTGAATTTTAGGAATCAAAAAAACGCGGCTCTATTTCATTACTATGGTTGCAGCAACATTTAAATAATTGTCCCCCTAAAGCAAGTAAGGAAATTGTTGGTCGATGCTCTATTTCATTACCGAATTGCGTAGGAACTCTTTAGATGTCAAGCTAGACTTCTTCCTGTGGATGATATTTAGACTAATTATTGGCCAACTAATTATGATATCTATGAAGGTTCTTGTTTATGTTTAATGTTTGCCGCTGTTTAGTTGATATTATTATTATTAATTCCAAATCTATTAGTAATTATTAATAATAACAACATAGCTTAAATAATATAATGAGGGAAATACAACTGAGCATAAATAAAAACATAGCTTACATAAGACAACTGAGCATAAATAAAAACATATAAAAACATAGCTTACATAATACAACTGAGCATAAATAAAAACATAGGTTACATAATACAACTGAGAGCTATTTTTTAGGCTTAGGAATCCCTAACACTCGATAGTGATTGCGCTTATTATGGTCAGTTACAAAGCCACAAATTGTACATTTTCGATGAGGTTTAGAACCCACTATTTTCTCGAATACACTCTTTAACCTTGATTATTTTTTGCGGCCCTTTGTTTGAGAAATAACTGGTGGCAAAAACTCATGTTCTTCCGCTTCTTCCTCTGCATCTTCATCGTCATTGCCATAGCCCATTGTCTGAGGAGTATCACCGACAGTGCAATCAAAGTCATCGTCTGCCAATTCAGTAAGGTTCTCATTTGGATCACACTAGTCAATTAATGCTTTTCCTCGTGCATTCAACTTAAGGTGAGTTTTGTAACCTCGAACTGAGCAAGCAGCTTTACTGGTTAACTCCGTGCAATTAGTCATCAAATGATTAAAACGCATTACTTGATCTTGTTCAAAGTCAACAGTTGTTGGGCTGAAGAGTAATTCTTCAACATCTGTTTTGTCCGCGTTTCTTGTCCAATGAGAAAGAATCATATCGCTTGGAATTTGGGAAATACTCTTAGCCAAGAAATATCTCAAGATGTGCCTGCATAATTCACCAGAATGAGAAAATAATTGACAATTACATGTTACCGACCCCAGCTGACGATTGTTTACGATTTCTTTATATCTTCCACTGTTTTCCTCTGCATCTGTCTTATACACTGCATAAACCTTTGTTTCAAGGCCACACAACTGACTAACTTTACTAACATTGTACTTCATGGAATCGACGATTTGACGCTGAAAATGTCTGTACATCTCTTTTGTGTACACCTGCGCAACATGCACTTCCAAAGATGACCCGAGTACCAAATTCCTTTTCCGATGTTGTGTTATGTAGTCGGCCTTCCTCTCTCTGATAAATTATTTTTCTATAGCCTTCTGACTCTGCACTACAAATTCTTTCATGCCCGTTGAAGCATTGACAAACTCATCAAAAAAATGATTCATGCTCTCGCTTCTTCCAGTGATTGTCATTCCCGTGGAAAAATATCTTGTATATGTTGGAATCCATTTATCTCGTACATCATACAAACTTCTAATCCACTCATTGTTATACAATTCATAATTCCTCAATAGAATCTGCCAACGCTCTTTAAACTCCCCGATGGATAATGAATTATACACACAATTGTTAAAATGGTCTTTGAAGGATGGGTGCTCAGAATAAATATGATGCAATTTCTCAGGAAATTTGTTGCTAATATGCCAAGAACACAATAAGTGATAAGTTGAAGGGAGTACCTTAGCAATAGCATTACTATTGGCTTTATCTTGGTCAGTGATGATGGTTATAGGAGTCTTGTAGTCCATGGCTTAGAGCCATGTCTCTAATACCTAAACGAAAGTGTCCTTTGTCTCATCCCTTAACAATGCAAATCCAAAAAATATAGATTGAAAATGGTGGTTAACCCCGGTAAAAGGAACAAACGGCATGTCATACTTATTTGTCATGTACGTACTGTCAAATGTCACAACATCTCCAAAATGTCGATACATAGACCTTGATCGGGCGTCAACCCACAAAATGCATGCTATGCTATTTGTTGCATCTGGTTTGACACAATAAAAAAATTTACTCGCGGTTCTGGATGCAAGTTTTTGCAAATAATCTACAGCCGCTTGTGAGTCATTTTCATCTGCAGAATCACGTCTTAAATCTCTAACCACATTCTGAACATTAACATTAGAAAAAGGAACATTTTGCAACCCGCCACCCATTGTGCTCAAAACGTTCATCATCCTGCTAGGTCCAATATCAGACTTATTTAAAGTGTCAATTAATTTTCTTGCAACTGGAGTAATATTTCTATGTGTCTCAATCAAATCTACCTTGGTAGGGGTCACTAGATGATGATTGTGCTCTAATTCAAGTGTAGAAATATGCCAACTGTCTTCTTTCTTATTATGAATTGAAAAACATATATTCTAGCTTTACATAATGTGTGTCCTATAGAGTCTCGCTGCCTAGTTATTTTCTTACTACCATCTTCATCATCAGGCAAATTCTTTGCAGAAATTGGTGTACCGGCTTTTTTACACACATACAACCTAGCCGACACATCATTAGTACCAGTATGTTTATGACTAGTTGCAATTCTAATCTCAAAAATATTTTTTTAGCATACAACCTGTAAAAAAATTCAACTTATTCCAACTTAGAAAATAATTGACCAACGTATGACACCAATTCAGATTTACTACTTTCAACTTCACTTACAAACTCAGATGTATTTTCCTAATTTAAGCTAGCAACAGAATCTGAAGAACTTGATACAAACCTTTTATGAGCAGGTATGTTGTATGCCATTCTGAAATAAGAAGGAAGAAACGCAGCATGCACTTTCAACTTTGACTTAAGATTAAAAGTGGGCAACTACATCAACAAACAAATCAAAGCTGTAAAAAAAGGAAAGAAATTTCGAGAGGAAACTAAGACATGATATCTGTGAGAGGAAAGGTTGGAGAAATAATTCAACAACGGAAGAAGTAAGCTCGGTATTTAAAAAAATGGTCCCTGCCGCTACAAGCTGTAGCGACATTATATTAAAATCCGTGATGGATAGAAAGCTGTCAAATTGTCATAAAAGCCGATCAAATTTTTTTAAAGCCATAAATGTAGGTCAATTATGTCAGCCCCTGCTGCTACAGGCTCATGCGGTAGGGTAGTGTTAGATTGTTAGGGACAGTAGTGTAATAAACCATCATTTAAAAAGCATAAGGAACTGCCGCTACAACTTGTAGCGACAGGGGGAATATTATGACCAATCTAAGCCTTTCATTGTCCAGATCAACGGATGAAAGCTTGTTTGCTGAACAGTGTCCAAAGCAAACATTTGCTATGGATGATTTCCCACACACATATATATATATATATATATATATATATATATATATATATATAATTAATAGATAGTAGTAACTTTTTGTGCTGGGTGTTACGTCCACTTTCATTTTCATGGCTGGCCGGCCCCAGCAGGGTATAATTCCAGATGACCCTAAGAATTCGGGCGGTGATATATATATATATATATATATATATATATATATATATATATATATATATATATATGGGTTAAGGTATAAAAATGTCCTGATGTTTACCCAAATTTTATTTTTACTTTAAATTATTTTTTCAAGAGTATATTTATCGTTACAAATTTAAGTTTAATTATGCTCTTGCCTCTAACGAACATGCCACCTAGACTAACGTGACTGACACCTCATCTAATTTTGCTAACAAGACATTAAGAAAGAATTTTTTTTATTGACACATGGCAAAAATAATATTTAATAACAAAATATATTATTTTCTCTTTCTTTTCTCTCTCCTCCATCGCTGTAACACCCCAGTCCCATACCGAAAGATAGGAGAAAAATTTATCTACATATAAGGAAATAAGTTACTATCAATAGTGAAAGTAGTATGCACACAAGCCAATCATGTTTGATGATAAAGCATATACTTTGTAACAATCTTATTCATTTATTAATAAAAAGTATTAATTTATTAAAGGCATTTAATTAACTATATGCTGCTGATTTATAATATGTGATAAACTCATAGTTTTAAGCAATGCTTTTAGAATAATGATGATGATCATTTTAATGAGATCTAAATTCTTAGAAAGCTTAAAACTAAAATAGTTTCCAATCGTTGGATTACTAAATTGGGGATTAGTGAATCCGGATAGATTGGTACATATGTTGCTTGCTCATTGGATGAGGATGATTGATCTCATGATCATTTGTATGGAGACACTAAAGCAAGTATTTAGATGCTTATTAGAGAATAAGTTCACTGAACATGGCTCGCTAAGGAATACCTAATGGAGTTTTACTTGTCTGTCAATAGGAATTCCTATAGTGATAGTAGTACAAGTGATCCTTGGACTTGAGATCATCATAGTATCTTGTGTATGATGAGTTATACTTTGACTTATTCCTTAAGACCCTTAGGGTATATCAAAGGGTATGCTTGGGTATAATAAGTTGTACATGGAGATAATGTATGATCAATAAAGAATCTATCGCTTCTAGTAAAAGAAGAGAAATGTCCTATGTGATTCGATAAATGACAACCCAGTAGTCCTTGGCCAAGGCAGAATGAAATTAGAAAGGTGTTTCTAATTTGTATTATTTGGAGTTGTGCATTTAAGAGTCGAAATTTATATAATTAAATAAAATAAACTTGACAGTAATTCCATATCTTATATTTAATTGGGACATTGTATGGTGGAAGGATTGAATTGTACGGTAACTATTTACTCAAAGGTTCTTTTATGATTAACGTTGAAATCTATATTATCTGGAAAGTCGTTAATCGCTAGGGAGGCTTATCCCTATTGTAGAATAAATATTATTTATTTAAATAAATTAATATTTTAATTTATTTATTTAAATAAGATTAGAATTGTTCTAATTGATTTATTTACAACCGGTTTAATATGGAGAACCTAAAGGGTCACACCATAAAAGGAAGAATAATTATTTAAGAAGTTAATGGCATAATCATAATAATAAGTTATGTATATTTAATTTAATCTATGGTGATAGAATAAATTAAATAGCTTAATATTTATTATTTAATATTTTGGAAATATTAAATATAAATTAATAAGAGGAGTCTTATTTTTATTATTACTATTATTATTATTTAATTTCTAAAGGAGTTTGAAAATTAATTAATAAAAATACTCTCATATATCCTAATAAGATTAGGAGGTTAATTAATTTAAAAAGTTTAATTAATTATTCCTAATAAGATTGGGAGCCTAATTAATTAAAGGATTTAATTAATTAAAATAAAACTCAATTCTTTAATTGTTAAGGAGGGTTGCCCACATCTATAAATAAGAGGAGTCTTATTATGGGTGAGGTGATTGTTGATTTTTTCACAACATACGTAATTTCAATAGTTGGAGAGTACGCTCATTTTCTATGAGAGATAGAAAGACTAAAATTTTGCCAAACACCTATCTTCTTAAATCTTTATTCTTTTTTGTTGGATCACCTCTAGAGGCCAAACATTTGGGTGGCTAACGTTGATCAAAGGAAGGAACCAAACCCGGTGGATTCAAGTTGAACGCGAAAAGGATTGGAGGTGAACTTGTACTTGAGGAAGCTCGTATCTTCAAGGGTATGATTCTTGTTCTTCATATCTTTTCGTTTAATTAATAATTGTGTATAAAGGATGATTCGGGTATATGGTTTGTAAAATTTTAAAACTCTATTTTATCACGTTTTCGCTTATTTTATGCAATTTGATTGCGTTCATGAATATTACAAACCTAACAGTAGTATCAGAGTCAAACCTTTATGCAAATTATTAATTATTTTAATTTGACATGTATATTGATGTGTTTAGAACAATTTAATTAGGCATAATTTATTGTATAAAATTTAAAATAAAAAAATAAAAATAAAATCGTGAAACCAATTTTGAAAAATGTTTTTTTTTACTTGGCTGAATCCGTAATCTGCCTAGATGTTTTTTTTAAAAGCTTATGTGGACTTGATAACCATAAGGATATGTATGATTACTTTATATAAATATATATATATAATATCATTATTTAGCATTTGAAAGTTAACAGGAACATGTGATTACTTATGAAAGTTACATATGAAATTTTATATATATTGTATAAATATATATGACCAGTAGTTTGGGATTCACGTGAATTAGTTTTTTTTTATCCGGATTATTAACTAGTTATTATTCTGGTGGCACGTGTATCACGGATGGTTTATATTATATATATATATATAGTAAGTTCTCAATTATTTTATAATTAAAATACAAAGTTTATTTTAATATTAAAATATAAAGTTTATTTTAATTTTAAAATTAAATTTCATGCTAACTAATTAGTGTTGGAATTGAATTCCATGATAACTAACTAATTGGAGTTAAATTTGGATTCTATATTTCTTAAAATAAAGGAGTTTATTTGTGAATAAAAAAATAAATCCATGTTTCCTTAAATAAAGGAGTTTATTTAAATATGAAACAAGATTTCATATTATTCAAAATAAAAGAGTTTATTTGTGAATAGGAAAGGGAATCCGTATTTCCTTTTATAAATGAGTTTTTTTTACTTGGAATTGGATTTCATAATTAATTAAAATAAAAGAGTTTATTTTGATTAAAGATTTTGATTAAAATAAAATAGTTTATTTTATTCAAAATTGGATAAATTAAAATAAAAGAGGTTTATTTTGATTTAAATTTGGATTAAAATAAAAGAGTTTATTTTAATTCAAAATTAAATTTATACTAACTAAATTTGTCAATTAAATGATATCAATATATATATTGAATGTTTATTATTCATGAGATGAATGTTATTTATTGATACATATGGTGATGTGTATGATAATAAATGAGATTGATTATGAACTATTGACCAATGTGATTGAATTTTATTTTAGTTGGATGCATGAATGTATGAGTTTTATTAAATGGAGTCAGCGTACCTCGTCTTCTCTAATTTTTCTTAATGTAAATTCTATCTTCCTCCTATGTACTTCCCCTTGACTGCTGATAAATGTTTCTATTTATTTTAAATAGTTTTGTAATAGGAATAGTTAGAATTAATTTTAAAGAATTGGAGATCAAGGAATAAGGAGCGCTTGAAGACCCGTTTGTAATGGAGCCCGAGTTTAAATGTAATAGTTATATTTAAATATTAATTCTTGCACCCCTAGGGTTTGACATTTTGGTTCACTTGGTGGCTCTAGTGAACCAAACTAGAATAAAAGTTCATAATCAATTCAAGTAGAATATAGTATTCTATATATGCATGCTTATACTATATATATTATATATTATGCAAACATGCTTCACATGTTAATTAATATGACGCGTATTTTATATATATATGTGCATGCGCGCTAAACAAGATGAGACAAATTAATAACAAACCCCTCAAATATTTTATATTAAGTTGTAACGTTCAAAGTTATTTGAAATATCGAACGTCGCCTTTTAGCATGATAGAAATAATAGAGTATTGAATATTTAATATGAGTTTGTTGTGCACACACAAAACAAGTATTAAATATTGAAGATGTTATTTTTATTACATATGATGTTTATAAGGAATTGAACATTACTGCTTTGTTGTGCACACACAAGGGCTGTAATTTTCTCTTCAATTATATAGAAATGCTGGGTCTGACTTAACTCAAATCATTTTAGTTCGGATGTGCACACACTTGACCATTATAATTTAAGAGGCAAAATACAAGGAGTTACATAGTTGATGTAATTGACAAGAGTTGTCTACCTATATATTTATATATAATTTGTTGTGCACACACAAGGCTATATACATTTGAAATGGAATCCTTATTCTCACTAGCATATCTTTAATTAGATATTGCCGAACTATATTAAGTGAGGGTAAAATAGTTTGAAAAAAATAGTGGGAGACACCAATTTAAAATAAGACCTAACTTATTTTGGTAATTAATAAAAGAATGTATGCTAAAATGTTGTTAATTACAAATTCATTTACAGAATTTTACAATGTCTAAATTACTATCACTGCAAAGCATATTAGATGCTATTTAACCGGACCGTATTAAACGGATTGGTTAAGGAAATTGAGAAAAGTTCTCACGGCTGAAAAGCTATCTTATATCCTTAATACGCCTATCCCTGCAATGGTTGCAGACAATGCATCTGAGGAAGAGATTGCTACTTTTAGAAAGTGGCAAGATGATGCACATTTGGCTAAATGCATCATGCTCGCATCCATGAGTAATGAGCTTCAGCGTCAGCATGAAACTATGGATACTCCTACTATATTCCTGCACATCAAGTAGTTGATGGTGAGAAAAATAGGACTAATAGATAACAGATATCTAAGGAGCTCTTTTGATCTAGAATGACCGATGACACTACAGTACAGATAAAAGTCCTTAACATTATCAATTTAATTGAACAATTAGGACAACATGTTTTGTCATGGATGGAGAGTTGAGCCAAGATTTGATCTTGCACTCACTCCCGGACTCCTTTCACAATTGTTGTGAATTTTTAATATGAACAAGCTAGATATCAGCTTGCTGATTTGCTTAACATGTTGAAAAAATATTGAGAGTCACTTTTCAACCAAGAAAGACCATGTCTTACTGGTAGGGGCCAAAGGATCTTCTGAAAAGAAGAACGATTCAAAGAAGGTAATATAGAAAGGCAAAACAAAGGATAATAAGAACAAAAACGATACGAATAGCAAAGAGTTTGCTTCCACTGCAATAAGCCTGGACACCAAAAAGAAACTGCGAGAAGCATCTTGCAGAGGCTAACCAAAGACGCTTAGTGAAGTTTCGGTTACAATATAATTTTGTTCATGATTTAAAATAAATTTTTCTTTAAGTCACGATTCTACTTGAGTATTGGATACCGACTTTGGTTATCATAAATATAGATTTATGAAGGGACCAAGCAGAAGTAGAAAACTAAACAAAGATAAGTAATCCTATATGTGGGAAATGAAGCAAAGGTTGCTGCATTAGCCATAGAAATTTATAGTTTAGCTTTGCCTACGGGCAAATCTATTAAGTCAATAAGTTGTTATTGTATTCCAGTTCTCATTAGAAACATTATTTCCATTTTGTTGTTGGACAATGAAATCTTTGGTATTATATTTAAGAACAATTGTTGTTCTATTTATAATAATATTTTGTATAGAACTGGAATGTTACTTAATGGATTTTGTATACTTGACTTGCGTGAAAATAATTTTGCAAATTGAACATACTAGTATAAGAAAAGGAGATAATCATTCAAAGAGTTGAATGTGTGTATTTGCTGAAATACAAGTGTTAATTATTTGAAAAGTTCAAAGAATTCAGAAGTAAAACAAATTGGCAAAGTATTAGGATTCTTTGATCGGATCAAGGAAGGAATACTTGTGCAATGAGTTTCTAGATCATCTCAAATGGTTTTCTCACAATGGATGCCTCCTGATATGCAATAATTGATTGATGTGTCTGAAAAGAAAAATCATACCTTGTTAGACATGGTACGGTCCATAATGATTTTACCGACATTCCAGTATCCCTCTAGGGTCATGCCCTAGAAATGACTGCATATCTACGAAAAGGTAACCTCAAAATCCGGCCTCAAGACTCCATAAAAGTTATGGACAGGGAGGATTCCTAATCTTAAGTATGTTAAGATAAGGGGTTGTCCAACTTATGTGAAAAAGTTTCAAAAGGATAAGCTTGGGACAAAATTTGATAAGTACAAATTTGTGGGACATCCTAAAATAAGTTTAGGGTATATGTTCTATAATCCTACTTAGCAAAAGGTGTTTGTTGCGAAACACGCTACCTTCTAAGATAAAGGTGTTTATCATTAAAGGGGCTAGTGGGAGGATAATAGATCTTGAAGAGTTCAAGAACCACAAAACACTATAAGTCAAATAAGAGGAACCTGTAGATAGACTTATTGTACCACAACCGAATCGTAAATCTGAAATAGTACCGAAAACACCTAAGAGGTATAGATTCATCATAGATGATGATGATGAGGTACGCATCATAGAATATGATAATCCAGTTATATACGATGAGGTAAGAGTTGTAGACACTCAGAGAAATGAATTGAATCAAGCTTCTCAAAAATGGAACATTCGTTTTGATGAGATAATCAAAAGTGTTTGATTTTATCAAAAATAAGAATGAACCTAGTGTGTACAAAAGGGTTAGTGGGAGTGTCGTGACATTTCTAGTATTATATATTGATATACTATGGATAAGGAATGACATATCAATGCTACAATCAGTAAAGATAAAGTTGTCTAAATATTCCTCCATGAATGATTTGGGAAGAGCATTTTAATTGGAGATACAAATCTATATAGATAGATTTAAGAGGATGCTCGACTTAACCCAAGGAACGTATATTTATTTAATGCTAAAGTCGTTTAGCATGGAAAACTCCAAGAGATGTCTCATGTTGATGAGCCATGTAGTGTATCTCTCTTAATAGTCCCCATAGACTCTTAAAAAGAGAGATCGCATGAGTGACAATCATGTATACAATGAAATATACGAGACCTGATGTTGATCGGTCATATTCTGGAGAAGATCATTGTAAGACAGTGAAAAACATCTTTAAGTACTTAACTTGCACTAAGGATGTGATTAAAATTTTATGGTGGGTCTAAATTAAAACTAGAGGGATTAACAGACTCAAGTTTTTTAGACAAACCAAGACGACAAAAAATTCACTTTAAGGTAAAGTGTTACCTTAAACGGTGGTACAAATATTGGAAAGGTTTTAAATAGCAAAGAGTTGTTGGTTTAGTGATAAAGACAAAGTATATAACTGTAAATGAAGCTGCAAGTTGATTGTTTGGATGAAAAGTTCATTACAGAACTAGGAATAGTTCCTAAGTCTAATCTTGGATCTAAACATGTGTTGTGCCACTTTCATTTCATTATAAGAATCATTGAAAGATGGGAAATCACTATAGTGATAGTGGACTCTCAAGGACAACATTACATATCCATTAACTAAAGTTTATCCAACAGCAGGATAATCGTTACTTAGAGAAGAAATGTATGAGATACCATGACGATTGGCTTTAGTGCAAGTGGGAGATTGAAAGTAGTATGCACACAAGCCAATCATGTTTGATGATAAAGCATGTACTTTGAAATAATCTTATTCATTTATTAATAAAAAAGTATTAATTTATTAAAGACTTTTAATTATCTATATGCTGCTGATTTATAATATGTGATAAACTCATAGTTTTAAGTAATGCTTTTAGAATAATGATGATGATAATTCTAATAAGATCTAAATTCTTAGAAAGCTTAAAACTAAAATAGTTCCCAATCGTTGGATTACTAAATTGGAGATTAGTGAATCCGGATAGATTGGTACATATATTGCTTGCTCATTGGATGAAGATGATTAATCTCATGATCATTTGTGTGGAGACACTAAATCAAGTATGTAGGTGCTTATTAGAGAATAAGTTCACTGAACGTGGCTCGCTAACGAATGCCTAATGGAGTTTTACTTGCCTGTCAATAAGAATTCCTGTAGTGATAGTAGTACAAGTGATCCTTGGACTTGAGATCATCATAGTATCTTGTGTATGATGAGTTATACTTTGACTTATTCCTTAAGACCCTTAGGGTATATCAAAGAGTATGCTTGGGTATAATAAGTTGTATATGGAGATAATATATGATCAATAAAGAATCTACTGCTTCTAGTAAAAGAAGAGAAATGTCCTATGTGATTTGATAAATGACAACCCAGTAGTCCTTGGCCAAGGCAGAATAAAATTAGAAAGGAGTTTCTAATTTGCATTATTTGGAGTTGTGCATTTAAGAGTCGAAATACATATAATTAAATAAAATAAGACTTGACAGTAATTTCATGTCTTATATTTAATTGGGACATTGTATGGTGGAAGAATTGAATTGTACGGTAACTATTTACTCAAAGGTTCTTTTATGATTAATGTTAAAATCTATATTATCTGAAAAGTCGTTAATCGCTAGGGAGGCTTATCCCTATTGTAGAATAAATATTATTTATTTAAATAAATTAATATTTTAATTTATTTATTTAAATAAGATTAGAATTGTTCTAATTGATTTATTCACAACCGGTTTAATATGGAGAACCTAAAGGGTCACACCATAAAAGGAAGAATAATTATTTAAGAAGTTAATGGTATAATCGTAATAATAAGTTAAGTATATTTAATTTAATCTATGGTGATAGAGTAAATTAAATAGCATAATATTTATTAATAAGACGAGTCTTATTATTATTATTACTATTATTATTATTTAATTCCTAAAGGAGTTTGGGAATTAATTAATAAAAATATTCTCATATATCCTAATAAGATTAGGAGACTAATTAATTAAAAAAGTTTAATTAATTATTCCTAATAAGATTGGGAGCCTAATTAATTAAAGAATTTAATTAATTAAAATAAAACTCAATTTTTAAATTGTTAAGGAGGGTTGCCCATATCTATAAATAATAGGAGTCTTATTATGGGTGAGGTGGTTGTTGAATTTTTTACAACATACGTAATTCCAATAGTTGGAGAGTACACTCATTTTCTGTAAGAGATAAAAAAATTAGGGTTTTGACAAACACTCATATTCTTGAATCTTTATTCTTTCTTAGTGGATCACTTCTAGAGGCCAAACACTTGGGTGGCTAACGTTGATCAAAGGAAAGAACCAAACCCGGTGGATTCAAGTTGAACGCGAAAAGGATTGGAGGTGAACTTGTACCTGAGGAAGCTCGTATCTTCGAGGGTATGATTCTTGTTCTTCATATCTTTTCGTTTAATTAATAATTGTGCATAAAGGATGATCCGGTATATGGTTTGTAAAATTTTAAAACTCTATTTTATCACGTTTCCGCTTATTTTATACAATTTGATTGCGTTCATGAATATTACAAACCTAACAAATAGTACCTTCAGGTAATGATCTTTTGGTTGAGCCTGTGGTGGGGCTAATTAAGATGACCCAAGAAGATACTATGGGCCTGTGGTTTGATACCTTATTTTAATGGATTTGATTCGATTTGGACTTGGGATTTGACCTGAGATTTGTTCCGGACTCGAGATTTGACCCGGTTTATTTCATATGGTATTAAAGTTGACTCTCGAAAGCTTGGGTCGGGTCATCCGATCGGGTTATCGGATGTGAGGATACCAAGGCTGGTGGTATTATTCCACAATGAAAGTCCGGAGGTGAGGATGTAATACCCGAGAATTTCCATGACTTATGAATATATTAATGGAAATAAATATTTATTTGAATATAAATGATTTCGTGTTATGAGACGAGTTAACTCAATTATATTATAGTGATTAATGTGGAGTTGTAACAAACTCGTTGAAATGCCTTATGTGGCACCGTGATGAGAAATAGTAGTGATTATATTAATTAACGAGAGGATTGTTAATACAAACAATTGATAGTTATTAATAATTATGTGATTCCATATAAGGATTACGCTTTTAAACTAGTATGATAGTTAATTCATATTGTGTAAAAAGATTATGGAGATGGATGTTGAAACTGGCTTGAAGCTAAACCAGTTTGGCACTGCCAGGGTACGGCGCAACTGCGCCCTCCAAACAGTACAAACTGGCGCAGTTGCGCCAGTGATCAGTTGGAGAAAATTTGTTTTCTTCTATAAAAATGAAATGGGACACTTATGCATTAGGTGTGACATTAATAAAACTATACGATATGAGTATATTGCAATGACATGTGGTACCTAGTAGCACAATGAAATCCCATGTGGTTGTAATATAGAAATAATTAAATATCTGTGTATTCTAGAAACAAGAAAGGAAATTAAATGTTTAAATAAACATTAATATTAAATAATGTTATAATATGGTTATGAGAGTAGTAAAAATAATTATGGGGGATACCCGGACAATAATGCCTAACTGCGATATTTTATTGCGTGTAGTTAATGTACATGAATTATATGATGTGAGTATAAAATTTATCTTTAAATTCCTAATATGATAATAATTGTACTTTAATATTACATTATGGGAATTAAAAGAACCAAACCAAACTTTACATGATCAAATACTGCGATTTTTCTCTCTTGTCCCAAATTGAGTGTCACAAAGTACATGAATAGTGACTTAAAGCTAAAACACGTATTTTCCAAAAGGCTAGACTTAGGTGATGATGGCTAAGCATTTGGGTGGTTGGCCAACCCTTGAATGACCATTGTTTCCTTCCAAAACACCATGGATACTACCCTTCATGCATACCCTAAATTCAGTCCAAGTTCCTTCTATAAATACAAGCTTAAATTCAGATTTTATGATTGCTAGAAGTTGTTTGATAGTATAATTGGAGAGTATAAGTTGTTGAGTTACTACAGAAGCATACTCAGAGTGCAGGAGGTCCAATTCAAGCTCAAGAAGGTATAAATTCTAACTATATTCTTGAAATGGGTCTAGTTTAGTTCTTGAAATTTCTTGAATTCATATGTCAATTGATATGAATTAACATGTTATAATGTGTTTAAGAAGTTTACTAACATGTATGAACTCTTTAATAATGGTTTGGAACATGTTTGAATAATTTAAAATCAAGTTGATAGTTACTCTACAAAATAGAGTTTGTTTACTGCTTCTGACTTCAACGTGGCGCAGTTGCGCCCTGTTTATACTGGGGTGCAGCACAGCTGCGCCGTACCTCAGAATCAGTTTATAATTTCTGTTATGCTACATGTTGAGAACTTGATATTATGACTTATTTATATACCTAAAAAGAGGTATAACATGAGGTATAAGGTTTTCTTATATAGTATGAAGTGTCCAACATAAATTGGTAGAAGATCTTTAACAAGAGCTTTAAGTCTTGAAAACAAACTTTGTCAAAATTCATGTTCTGCAAATTGTGAACTTAGTAGTTTATACACATGATTGATTTTACACATAAATGAGCATGTTATAGTGTACATAGTTTCTTTGATCATGACCACCTTATTAGGCTTTGTGTTAGAGATATTTTTAAGAAAAAACTTAGTATAGTAAGCTAACTTGCATGACTACTACATGATATACATCCTGATCTTGCGAGCATGTTAACATGACTTGACTACATATGATTAGAGCCTTAAAGTTGTCTTGTATGCGTTAAATTGCATAGTTCAAGTTTAAAATGATTTCAAAAGCAAACTTGAACATATTTTCAAAATCTAGTTGCATCACATGGATATCTAGATTCTAAAGGGTTAATATGTCATGTTATATCTATAATATCCCTAGACATGATCCATATGTATTGAACATGATGATTTCAAAACCAAATATGAGTTTAAAGAATGATTCGAAGTATTAAACAATGATAGTTGTGAACAACCAATATGAATACTATAAGCATATGCATTAACAGATTTCGAAATCTCTATATGGACATATAGCCAAGTTATAAAATATGGTAACCACTTGATATTGTTATGCTTTAATACCATGTAAGTTGTAAGTTCAAACTTGTACAAGTGAACTCAAGAACTTTCTTATGATTATGTGAGCACCTCTAACATGTATATATGATAGAGTATTAGTACATAGGTGTGTAGGAATTGGACAAAAACAGAAAGTGCAAAGCTCAACCTTGGTCTGACCAGGGGACAGCATAGCTGCGCCGTCCCTAAGCCTAAACAGGGCGCAGCTGCGCCATCCTGCAGTCATGGATATCTTCTGTTTTTGATCTGATGTTTGAAGCATGCTTATGGGATTACTTTAACTTGTAACACATGACCAATATGCTATGTAATGTGTTAAGAAGCATGCTATGTGATAGAGATGAATGTTAATTATGACTTTCGAATGTTAAGTCCAAAAGAATGTTTACAAGATATAAAGCAATGATACGTTGTTTGGATTTGTAATGTCTTACAATCTGACTTGTACTATGAAAATATAGGATAGGTGATGTGTATGAAGTTACAACTAAGTTAGATGTTTATGTGTACGTTGAACTTACCTATATGAGTTTATATAACTAATGGGCATCCTATACATATAATAAATACACTGTAATAGGATTCAAAAGTGTTGGTTAGATTATGTGGATAAACTACGTTTAAGGCAAGTATCTGAACCCTACTTTTATTGTGCAAATTTCCTACTTACACAACTTTGGATTTTGTGCAAGTTCTTGAATTTCATGTGATTCATGCAAGTATCCTAAACTCTTGTATTACTTTATTCGACAGATAACGTAAGCAAACCTTATCTCTTTGAATGCAAGCTATCGTACTTTCTCGTTCAATTGAGCTAGTATGTTAAACTCTTGAGAAAACTATTATTCATGTTGAACTTGGTATTGTTCTTGAATATTGTGAAAGTGTCTATGCCATTTAATCCGACTAGACTATATGCATGTTTATAAAACTATCCAAACCAATTGACTGGTATGGAAATCTTGAAAACTAAGTTGAACAACCCTTATGGTAAGGGGAGTGTTTATTGTTGGAAGCCCCAACACACGCATGAATATTACTGTTTAGTTATGCATAACTTAGAGTATTGTAGACTGATCATCTATAGTACTTGATTCTTTTGGGTTATCAATTTAATATTGGTAATTCTAGTAGGTGTTCAATAGTCCTTAGTGACTGCTCAGTATAGATTGTTTATCCAGTTGGATATATTGATAGCCTTTGAATTCATATATATCTGTTGATTTATATTGAATTATAGTTCTTATTCCAAAGATTTGATTCAAGAATTATTGATATTCATTATTCGTTATATTATTCTGAAACCTTGAACTATCTTAGAAACGATACTTCGATATTTTAAACTCGTGTTATAAAACTCTTTACCCTTGTTGTATATTACTTGCTGGGCAATTTGTGCCCATTCTTACTTATTTAAAACCTTTCAGTTAAGGCGGAACAGAGAAGTGTCTCTGGGAAAGACAAGAGCAAGGGCAAGGCTACCGACTAGCTTGTTCCTTTATGTTTAAGACTATTATATTTTATTAAGATTATTTTCAGACTATGTTTAAGCTTAAGTAAGATTATGTAATAAGTCTTTATTCGATATTATTATGTAAACTATTAAGTACTGTAGGTTGCGAGACTTGGAGAAATAATTATAATAAATCATTGTATATTATTCTAAATTGAATTTTCCGCTGTGATTATGTAATTCTAGTTATTATGGTATTACTATGAGAACGTGTTGAACCGAATTCGAGTGACCAAGTAGCGGTCCGAATTTGGGGGCGTCATAGAGGACACGAAGCCAGCCAGTATTATCTTTGGGTCGTGTGTGTGATCCGTTCTGACGGGGACGTCAAAAATTTAAGTGGGGGAGTTTGTAACACCCTAGTCCTACATCAAAAGATAGGAAAAAAATTTGTCTGCATATAAGGAAATAAATTACTACCAATAGTACCTTCAAGTCATTACCTTTTAGGTAAGCCTGTGGTGGGCTAAGATGACCCAAGAAGATACTATTGGGTCAGTGATTTGAGACCTTATTTTGATAGATTTGATTCGATTCGGACTTGAGATTTGACCCGAGATTTCTTCCAGACTAGGGATTTGACCCGGGTTGTTTCAATCTCCTTCCTCATTCTCTCTCCTCTATCATCCTTATCAAATTTGTCAAAGATCGACCTAATCTGATCGGATCTTATGGATATATGATTTTTAATTTGCAGCTCATTAATGACCGTGAGACATGCGCAAATCTAGAGGTTTCAGATTTATTACCTTCAAGAACGAGAAGTCAATGAGGGACGACATTGAAGGAATGAACGGTCAGGACCTTGCCAGCATCAACATCACCGTCAATGAGGCCTAAGCTCTTCCTCCTCCCTTCTTCCCTCTCATCTTCCATAAGTAGTATATGTATGTAATTAATTCAAACCACACTACTATTACGCTATAAAAAATCAAATTTATTTTTATGTTTTTTTCTTCTTTCTGTGTAGATTAAGTTGGAGTTTTGAATAGAGGATGATGGAGTACTTTTAGAACAGAGGATGATGGAGAGATGAGAGTACAGAAATCGAGGAGTTGATGCCTCCATGTGTTGAATGTATTCATTCCCTAATAATGTTCCATTTGTAAATTCTTGAAGGCAACTACAAAATTAATCTTCTGGATTGCTGTCATTTTTTATAGTAGCTCATGCTCAATATCTTAAATAGAAGTATGTTGTTATTTGAAGTTGGATACATGTGGTTTATTATTTCTCTGCTTATTTTTCTCGCCCCATGTGTATTGTTCAGCTGCTCTGAATCTTGGTTGTGTTCCTGTAAGAGCTTCCAGAAGCCAAAGGCACAGTAATCCTAGAAGCTACCTCAGTCCAAGGAATCATGAATCCAGTTCTGTTACCCCTAAATTTCTTGATAACACTACCAACGAAAGAAATCTGACATCACTACCACTCCATTTTGCCAGTCAGTTAATTGATGAGATTAGATCTGGAACAAAGGATGATGGAGTTTTGATTAGAAACCCATTTTGATTTTGAATTTTATTGATTTTCAATAAAATTTGTGAGGGATTTGATTTGGGTATTTCACATTTGGTGAAAATGACATTGAATTAGGACTAGGTTTAGGGTTTCATTTGATGTTTAGTAAAGGTTTATTGGGAATATAGACCTTCTATTTTCTCTCTCTAAATTTCAACAAAACAAGAGCAAAAGTTTGATTGATGATTTTGTGGGGGTTTTCAGTTTGGGTTTTATTTGATTGAAGAGTGCGACAAAAATGGTGGTTCAGACAAGAAGTTAAGGCGGGAAAATGAGGCCGGATTGCAGAATTTGGGGCTGAGGTTTGCGGCGACAATAGTGGTGGTTCAGTAGTGGTAGTTCAGTAGTGGGGCTGAAGTTTGTGGGATTGAAAAAGTAAGCAAAAATGTGAGAAAAAGGAGGAAGAGAGAGAAATAAATAAAAAAAATTATTAAATTTTATTTTTACCACGTGTCAGTTGCCTAGTACAGAGGCGGAACTAAGCGGGGGCGGGGGGGGCAACTGACCCCGGTAGGGTGGCGCCGACAGGGGGGAGAGCAGCCAAGCAGGGGCGGGGGGGGGGGGGCAGCGGCACCGGCACCGGCGCGGCGACTGCAGTCTATGATCTTCTTCTTCCTGTTTTTTTAAAACTACAGTGAAACAACGTCGTTTTACTTAAAAAAAAAATTTAAAATATTTTTTTTATTAGGGTTTGAGTCTTATTTTAACTACTGACTACTGTGCGTCTAAGCGTCTTTACTCTTTCCCCCCTTATTTCTTCAACGCCTAAATGCCTTCACAGACTGCTCACTGCCGCCTCCCTCTTCGGCTCTTC
The DNA here is from genome assembly GCA_016801055.1 of Panax notoginseng. Taxonomy (NCBI): domain Eukaryota; kingdom Viridiplantae; phylum Streptophyta; class Magnoliopsida; order Apiales; family Araliaceae; genus Panax; species Panax notoginseng. The sequence continues at coordinate 213,765,031 of CM029015.1, read as the reverse complement.
CGGTCTTCCCTCTTCGGCTCGCCGGCCGCCGCTCCTCTTCCGGTCTTCCCCACTGCTGGGCCGCTGGCTGCCGCCTCATCTCTTCACTCTTTACAGTTTGGTAAGTAATTTAAGTAATTTTTACTTTTAATTTAGCCTAAATGTCTTTCAAATTTGGTACTATTAATTTTAATTTAGCCTAAATATGCATACTATTAATGTTTTCTGTTAATTTGGTCTTTTCTTTTTAATTTTTATGTAATTTTGATGATGACAATTGACAAATAAATTTAGGAATATAAGAAAAAGAATAAAAATTGATTTTATTTTTAATTGATTTTCTGTTAATTTAGGAAGCCTTGTTTAAAGTGTTGATCTCATATTATCCCAAGTGTTTAAATTAATGAAATTATTGATTAGTAATTGATGTTTTTATTTATCCTAGATTATGGATAAATACTTGATTAAGCGACAAAGAACTGTTGAGTCTTCTAATAATCAAATACCAAGTTCCGAAGCAAATGGTGATTTTAACAATTCACGTGTGGAGTTCAATCCGAATAATATTGTTAGTGATCCGGGGTTACGTAAATCAATTGAAGACTTTGCTATTGTGATTAGATATCAAGTTCGAAGAGAGTATTTGACTAGAGGTCCATGTCAACCAATTGCCCATAATTATCCCCAAAAAGTATTTTCTAATGTGAAGAGAAGCTTCGACCCGCTTGGTTTAAAAACTTTGAATGGTTGGAGTATAGCATTTCCAAGGATGCGGCCTTTTGCTTTTGCTGCTATCTATTTGGCAATTCAAACAGAGTAGATGCTTTTACAAAAAAAGGTTTCAACAACTGGAAAAAGGCAATTGAAAGATTTCAAGAGCATGTGGGTGCTTCGAATAGTGATCATAATGATGCTAGAATACAACTTCAAGGTTTTAAAAATCAAAGGCAGAGTGTGTCACATATACTACTAGCACAAGGGCAAGAGATGGAGGTTGCTTATCGCACACGTTTAACGGCGGCTTTGGATGTCACACGCCTTCTTTTGAAGCAAGGTTTGCCTTTTCGTGAGCATAAAGAGTCATCGACTTCATCAAATAAGGGAAATTTTCTTGAGTTTTTTGAGTGGTATAACCTTCGAAATGAAGAGGTAGGCAAGGTAGTTAATGAGAATGCTCCTAGAAACAATCAAATGACTTCTCCAAAAATTCAAAAAGAACTAACAAGTGCTTGTGCCGTGGAAACTACACTTGCCATCATCAATGATATTGGGGACAAAATATTTTCTATTATGGTTGATGAGTCTCGTGATGTTTCAATAAAGGAGCAAATGGGAGTTGTCTTGAGATATGTAAACAACCATGTAGATGTGATTGAAAAGTTTCTTGGTGTGGTACATGTGCCTGACATGTCATCTATTTCTTTGAAGAATGCTATTGATGAATTATTTGCAAAGCATAAATTGTCATTATCGAGGTTGAGAGGTCAAGGATATGATGGGGCTTCAAATATGCGAGGCGAGTTCAATGGATTGAAAGCTCTTATTTTAAAAGAAAATCTATATGCAAGGTATGTCCATTGTTTTTCTCACCAACTCCAATTAGTTGTTGTTGCTATTGCCAAGAGCAACCGTATTGTGAGTGGTTTTTTTCAATATGTTACTATGATTGCGAATGTGGCTGGAGCATCATGTAAAAGGAAAGATAAACTTAGACAACTTGAACATGATAGGATCGTGGAGTGTTTGGAAAAGGGAGAGATAATTAGTGGTAAAGGAAAAAAAAATCAAGAAATCAGTTTAAGACGGCCAGGAGATACTCGTTGGGGGTCACATTACATAACTATAATCCGTCTTATGTCTATGTGGACTTCTGTATTACAAGTGCTTGAAAATGTGCATGATGATGGTGCTTCTGATGATAATAGCTGTATAGCCATAAGTTTGTTTGATAAGATGGAGAATTATGAATTTATATTTGTGATGCATTTGATGAAATATATATTGGGAATCACAAATGATTTGTCACTTGCCTTGCAACAAAAAGATCAAAACATTGTGCATGTTGTGAGGTTGATTGGGGTAATGAAAGCTCGACTACAAGATTTTAGGGAGGCGGAATGGGAGAATATTTTGAAGGAAATCAATATATTTTGTGAGAAGAACGCGATCCTAATAATTAATATGGAAGACAACATGAGATCCCGCGGTCGTAGCAGGCGCAATGGACAAATTATTACTAATTTTCATCATTATCGTGTTGAGATTTTTTGTCAGGTATAATCTCTATAACTCTTTCTCTATTATTACTATCTAAAAATTTATCTTTTTTTTTATTTTTCATTATTACAATGTAGGTTGTTGATTCAATTGTTCAAGAGATGAACAATCGTTTTTCAGAAGCAAGCACAGAGTTACTTTTATGCATATCATGCCTTGATCCAAGGGATTCGTTCTCTCAATTTGACAAAAATAAATTACTCCGTCTTGCTGAGCTTTATCTAGAAGACTTCTCATTGACTGATCACATGATACTTGGGGATCAACTTGAAAATTACATTTATGATATGCGATGCGATAGTCAATTTCTTGGGATCGAAAATTTGGGTTTGGGAAGTCTTGCTAAGAAGTTGATTGAAACAAGAAGACATATGACTTTTACATTAGTATATCGGTTGATCGAGTTGGCTTTGGTTTTACCAGTTGCAACTGCTACTGTTGAAAGAGTATTCTCTGCGATGAAAATTGTCAAGACTGATTTGCGTAACAAAATGGGAGACGAGTGGATGAATGACAGTCTAGTAGTTTATATTGAGAAGGATATTTTTTCAACAATTGAAAACGAACAAATTTTGAGACGTTTTCAAACTATGCAGACTCGTAGGATACAGTTGCCTGCTCTCACTCGTACAACCGAAAGAAACTCTTCAAGCGTCAATAAATAATTTTTTTTATTGATGTATTTTGCCCCCCCTTTAATATATGTTCTGGTTCCGCCACTGGCCTAGTATATCTATGTCTAGTTGAATTTTTTTTAATGGCAGGGGCACAATTAATTTTAAATTTGTAGCGTTAAGTGTATTTTTGAAAAAAAAAATTAGAATGAAAGTGGAATTTTAGAGTAATCAGGGTCCTTTTTACACTTTTGCCCTATATATATAATAAGCAAACAAACAAAGACATTGAAAATGAGTTAATTTATGCGTACCGTTCCTTCATTATTAATTATTCTTCAATAAATAAATAAAGTTGATGGATTTGGATATACGTACGTACAGAAACTCTTATCTCCCTCCCTCTGTGTGTCTGATATGATCCATCAAATCCACTAATTTTCTGTCAAATCTGCAGCAGGGTACTGCAAGTGCAAATAAAATAGGAATATTAGGTATATATGCTTTAGTTTTTAATACAAATGTAAGTGCAAATATAAAATAAGTATTAAAAATATATTTTAAAATGTTAACAAGTTTTGATCATTTTTTATTCAAAAATGTTCAATGGATTTTTTTTGAAAATGCAAATTGCCTTCGTCTTTTTTTTTTATCTCAAAAAAATAAAAAAATAAATATTTTTTAGTTTTTCCATTTTTTTTAATTGTTTCTCCTTTTTTTTCTATTCTTTTTAAAATGAATATAATAAGGATTTTAATTTTTTTTAAATATATTTTAAATGATGCTCCCTCAATTTTAAAATTAAAGATACATTTTAATTTTTTTTAATTCAATTCGAGAAATTCTAAATTTTAAATTGATATAAAATTATTTAATTTTAATACAAATAAATATAATAATTACAAATTAACTATTAAATATTAATAATTATTATTTTTGTTGTTTCTAAAACTTGAACAAAATCATATTAATTTTAAATTTTAAAATTTCATTAAATTAATTTTAAAAAATTAAATTTATCTCTAATTTTAAAATAAAAAATAATATTTATAATATTAAATATTTTAATAATAATTTAAAACAAAATCCATAATTAAATATGTATATCTAGCTAACAACATATCATTTAAAATACTTTTTGATACAAAAGCTTTAATAACCCTCACATTACCCTTTGAAAATTCACCTAGACAATGTTATAGTAGTGTTACTGTATTAAACCGTCAAAAACCCACACCAGTTATCACCCTTATGCAATCATTGTCCTTTCTAGCTCCTCTAGCTAACCAGCTTAGCTCCACTCTCTCTCTCTCCTCTCCTCTCCTCTTCTCTCCTCCTACTTTACAGCTTCGCCGGAATATCTCGCCGGAGAAAGTGTTTCATGCAACTCGATCTTCGAGAAGTCACCTGAAAATCAAGATCTGATGAGTTAGATTTCTTTGTATTCATTTAGAGCTAATAAAAAACTAGCTACTAACTTTATGCTAAGTTCCACTTGTATATTATACAACTGCATGTGTAATTATATTTAGCTGAATTTAAAGATCGTCTTGACAAACCCATTTTCTTTTATAGATCATTATTTAGTTTCTTAAATTTAGGTTTCAACCAGTCCAAATCTATCTACTTTTGTATGTTTTCTTACCACAAACTCTCTCTCTTAAATTTTCTCTCTGTCTCTCTCTCAATATTCATATATATATATATATATAAATATATATGTATGTATGTGTGTGTAGGGTATATGAACTATTTTTGGTGATTATAACATAAAAAGAACGTCCATGGAACTTCATGAAAGTTGGATGTACTGTAAATTTAGAGATTTCTTGGTCACTGCTAAGTTTTACGTACGGATGTTTGACGGCGTTACCTCAAGATTAGGGTTTTCATAGTGTAACGTCAACTTCTTTGGTTATCATACAGATTTCGAAAATTTAACATATTTATATAGAATTCTTCTCTTTCTTTACGCTTTGGTTTTCATCTGGGTTTTCTTTCTTTCTCTATTACTTTCTTTTGCGTAGTGGGAGGTTTACTCAATAACACAAGTAATAATTAATTTTGCACTGTTCGGAAATATTCCTTCTTTCTTTACTTTCTATTTCTTAATTTCTATCTTAAATTTTTACCTTTTCTGCTGTTTAACTTTCTGTGATCCACTAGTTTCGACTGAAGTAGGTTGAATTTGGACCAGCTTTTGACAACATTAATTTCTTGCATTTATAAGAATCACGAATTTATTAGCTGGCAACACTTTTTTTTGACTTGCATGCGGGTGGAATTGCTTAATGCCATTTTATTAGTGAAATTTAATTTTCTTCTTTAATATTATTAGGTGGTCTTCATCCGATATAAATGAGAAGATTTATGTGGTGATCAAGGGGTTGGATATATAATTTTTAGATGGAGATGAACAATTTTCGGGGCGAATCGCACGTGGCGCAGCAAAGCCGGCGTGATAAGTTGAGAGTTCATCAGCGGCCAAGTTCTGAGCATTTAGAAAATCACTATACCAACAATTTGGAACAATTATCTGTCCATCATGGACTAAACCCGGATCTCATTCAGCTATCATATGATCATCCACCTGTGTTTTCCTCCGAGATGCTAAATTATGCGACAAAAGTTTTGTTACCTGAAAACAACTCCTTAGTGTCGGCTGACAATGTTACGATTGCTAGAGTGAGTGGTGACCCACATAATTGTAGCAATTGTGATTGGAATGTTAATTCTTACTTCAGTAATGCAGCAAGTATTCACGGAAGTAATACGAACCTGATGTTTCCCGGAGAAGGTGGCGGGTCGGATTCATTGAAGGTAAATAGTAATTTTGCGTCTTCATTGTCCATGAGGCAGCTTAATTCCTATGGTTATCAAGATGTAGCTAATCCATTAGGTGAGACTTCTATTATTCACCAAAATAGCCAAAAGCATTTTGGGGAAATGCCACAATGTAGTAGTTCTTCGTTTAATTACCAAAATGCCCTTCAGGGAGTTGTTACTTCTGCTACTATTGGTAACCAGGGACTAGATATGGCTAGATTTGGGAAGGACTCAAATGAACTTCTTTTTCTATCTAGTTTTGGAGACCATCAATCGAATCGTACTCATGCTATTAACACTTTGGTAGATAGGTCTGCTGAGGCTTTTCGACATTGGGATGGTGAAGGTCTAGCAAATAAGACAGTTAGAGACGGGATGAGAATTACTGGAGATAGTTCTAATACACAGGGCTTATCTCTATCGCTTTCATCAGTTCCACTATCTATGACACGTGAAGGTCAATTTGGAAATCCTCTTGATTCAAAAGCCTCTAGGTCTAATTATTTAGGTTCAAGCTCTAGACGGTCAGTTGGCAGTAAGGTTTTTGGATATAATCACCAAAACATTCAAAATGCAGCTGGTCCTCTTGGTCCTTTCACTGGTTACTCAACTATATTGAAGAATTCAAAATATTTGAAGCCGACCCTACAGTTATTGGATGAATTATATGGTATAACTGGTTCGAAACAAATCAAAACATGTGAGACGTACTCTGATGAGATCTTGGAACAAGTTGGGGTTTCTTGTGATGCTGTTAATGTTGCCATGGTAGAAGCTAAAGTTAGCGACTCAGGCACCTCATCCTCCACATTTTATAGTTTCAATGAAATCAATGGGGAAGCTGGAGGTCAAAGCAGCTCTAGTGAATATTGTTATGGGACTGAATATCATCAAAAGAAGGCAAACCTTTTGTGTATGCAGGAGGAGGTTAGTTACATTATTGATTTTAATTAATTTTGTGCTTCGATGATTTTGAATGTTACATAGATAGCAAGGAGAGCATAATCATCATATTTACATAGATATTAATACTTCTACATTTTTTTCAATTTTTCTCCACATGCTTATACTTATTTTGGGTATATATATTTTGTAATGGGTAGGGGCTATGGCGACGGATTTTTTGGGCTATCGCGAGGGTTCACCCGTCGTTATAGTCTAAAAAACTGTCGCCATAGCCGGCTGTGTATGTGTTGTGTACATACATTTTTCTCTTTTGTAATTGCATGAGAACATGGTTATTTCTAGTTGATATATATGCTTTGTAATGTATAAATCTTATGCTACAATCATTTGTTGTGTTAATTTGCATGCCAATGTCTTGTGCATCTTAAAAATGTCTTTATCCATACTTCATGGATTTTATAACATAGAAGTAATTAGGAAGAACCAAAATGTCATTGATGAAGATAAACTCCTATGCTTTCTTAATGGAAGTAGCTAGTATCCCGAAACTTCGAATATACCAATGAAATTTGCACTCTAATTATTTCCCTGAAAGCTCTATATTTATTGTCTTCCAATAGTTTTCTCCATAGAAGTTTAATTTTAGGTACCTTTGTTCTTACCCAAATGTCTTTTTCAAATTAAGTATAGGAGTAGAATAGAATCCACATATACTTGTCCTTGGAATTTGGAGCACGTACGGATTGTTGAGGTAGTGAATGGTTGTTAGCTGAATAAATGGCCATGGTTAGCTGGAAAGTAAGTAAAAACATTATACAAACCGGACCTAAATTTTTGAGCCATGTAAGTATATATATTAAGCATTATCTATTTCGTTACTAGTATGATGTGGGACTGTAACTCACTCGATAATGATCTACAACTTATGAGTGAGTTCACCACGTCTACATCTCCCCCCTCGCATTAGACTCTTCTCAATCAATTATCGTGGTACACCAACAACTATTGACTAACCATGCTGGAAAAAATTCAATATATCATCGGGGGTGGGGGGGAAGAACTAGGGAGTCGTTGTACACACGTAAGGGACTCAGAGACATGAGGAATCAAACCTTGCCTAAAAATTTAAGTCTCTAGGTCTTTTAGACCCAATAAAGTATATTAGTCCTTTATTGTGATTTCTATGTAGTTAAATATTCATATCACGTCTTTGAAGAGTCTCATTGATTTTCTGATATAATTAAATTTTTTCATAGCTCTAATACAAGTTTATGGTGGATAACAAAGGATCCCGCGACATTTGTACACCTAATGGCCTAAAACACGACTAGAACCCAACTTTACACAAAAGCTTAAGAAGATTACCCCTCTTCAATTACTACTCCGAACCTCCTTTCCGTACTCTATTAAGAAGATTAGGATTTACCAACTTATTTGCAAAAAACTATAACTGTAAAGATGAGAAGCTAGGTTATAAAGGTTTTAGCAAGCCAAATTAACGATATGCTTTTTTTTTAATTTTCTAGAGGTTGTGGTATAATAAGACTCGATCAAGGGAGTAGCCTAAATTAAAATATATAATTATGACTGAATAATTTTACTCCAAACAAGTTAAAATTTGTTGGATATAAATGTTTAATGATTTGATTTCACTGATCTGTTTTTTCGATTGTAAGTTGAGAAAGGAACAATAGGTTTTACTTTACAAGTCTTCACAAGAAGTAAATTATTAATTTCTTATGGAATACCTTTTTGAATTAACTTTAATTAGAGAAGAAAGTTCAATTTAATATCTGTGCAATACAGCTCCCTCCTTATTTTATTTTTTTTGGAATGTATCTCCTAACCTCCTCGCAGAATGATGATAAACTCACTTGTATTGAAGTAGTTATAATTACTAACTAGTCTTCGATTTCTTATCTTTATGATGTCTCTTCCTAACTTCCTTGCATAATGATTAGAAACCTCACTAGTATTCTGATGTAATTATAATCACTCTTTGATATATATATCATCTCTTATTGTCGAGTAACAACCAGATCAATATTACTAGATTTTTAATGATTGGTCTAGTGATTTCAAAGATAGGAGACAATAATACTGAACTTAAAGTTTTATTCGATCTTAACGAGCTTCGAATCTGAACTATAGACACCCTGCTCTTACGTCATGCATGTCAGTATGATTGGACATTCACACTCTTCATCTCTCTGTCAAATCTCAAGCCATTAGCTATTGGTGAGTTGTGAGGGGATTATCTCTTATCTAAAGACCACAATAGCAATTCTGATGTCAAACAACAGTAGCTGCCACTTCTTTGTCAATCACTTTAAGAAACTAGAATCCAATAATTTGTAAAGTTACAAAGGATGAAGGGCCCATTTTAGGTCGAGGGGAACTACCTATGTGAATTTTGAGTTGCCGACATCAATTTACATATTCTCGACTTTACTGTTGAATGTTTTGTTGATAGTCAAGTGAATTCAGGCGAGGGAAAAAGCTTATACTCATTTTAACTGTGCATTGTCAAAGTGAAATGTTCTTAACCTTTGAATTGAATGAAACTTTGCATACCATGGGACATCATTATTTGTCAAATGGTGTAGTATTTTATGAAACAGATTATCATGAAGTATTTTCATAATTTTAAGCTTCCATGTATGATAAAACTTTTTGCGTCATTATGCACACAGTTTGTCTAATTGATTATGAAGAGTAAATATAGTTTGTGACACAACAGACGGGGTTTCTGTTTAGGATTTTCATTAATGTTCATGCATATTCTGTGCTATTTGATAGGTTTGCAGAAGTTACAAGCAGTATCGCCAGCAGATGCAAATGGTAGTTTCATCGTTTGAATCAGTGGCAGGTCTTGGTGCTGCCACCCCCTACTTTTCAATGGCTCTTAAGACAGTATTAAAGCACTTTCGCTGCCTAAAAAATGCCATTTCAGACCAGCTCAGGCATATGGGGAAAGCAGTAACAGGGGATTTGCCATCCCCAACTGCTGGTACAAGCAGTAATAGAAAAGGAGATGCAAGTAATTCACCATTTAAATTCAGTGACCACGGCTTTCAAAAGCAGAACTCTGGTGGGAGCAATCTGATCTTCTTTGAACCCCAACTACCTGTCTGGAGGCCCCAAAGAGGCCTACCTGAACGTGCTGTGGCCGTTCTTAGAGCTTGGCTGTTTGACCATTTCCTTCACCCGTAAGTCCTTATATCTCGCTCTTTCTCCCCCTCGCACATTTGTAAGTTGATGTGAAATCTGTTTGCTGCACATAGGTACCCAACGGACACAGATAAGCATATGCTGGCTACTCAAACTGGCTTAACTGGTAACCAGGTAAGAACACCATGTGCATATCACTCTTGAGAGTTCCATCAACTCCTTGTTAACTTCCCTGTAAATCAAATGCACGATGGAAAAATAGTTGCTCTTTGTTTTCTTGTTTGTTCCTCTACCTCGGTTACTGTTACTTTTTCCAACTATTTTCATGACCTTTTCTTTTCTGTTTCTCTTAAGGGTAAAAAAAGCCCTGAAAAATAGTAATGACAAACATCTAAACCAACACTAAAAACTCCGTATAGTAATGATGTAAAATGTTTTCAAATCATTATAATAATTTCATTATAATAGATATGAATCTTTAGATAATGAGTACCATGCTTCAACGTAAATGACCTTTTTCTTCATATTTTGAAACACAGTAAAATTTTATAATTATTGAATCAGGTCTCAAACTGGTTCATTAACGCCCGCGTGCGTATCTGGAAGCCCATGGTTGAGGAAATACACATACTTGAGACAAAAGGCTTGGCAGAACCAAGCTTACAGACGGGTAAAGCCCATGAAAACCCGGGTTTTGAAATTGCTGGCCACCAATATGAAAATCAGCAAACAAACAATCTCTCTGGAATGGATTCTTCGAGAAGCAGAGATGGACTAAGTGCTGAACTTTGGAATCAGGAAAAACGATCAAGGGTCGAATGTCAAATTCCTGGTACCATGGATCAAGGGTCCTTGATGAGCTTTCTACCGTATCAACATGGTGGGCTTGAGATTGGGACTGGACTTGGAGCAGTCTCACTTACATTGGGTCTTAGGCAAAGTGCAGAGAGCGCGCAACTGCAGCAGCAGCAGCAGCAACAACAACAACAAGCGCATTATCGGCAGCATTTTGAAGGTCAAATGATTCATGATTTTGTTGGTTAACATTAATTTGTTTAACTATCTTTGATGAAATAGAAAGTGAAACTAAACAAGATAGCTCATTCGAAAGCTATTTGGCGGAGATGATTAGCTTTTCGAATTGAGCTTGAAGTTCCAAATAATATATGATGGTTAGGTTAGGTAGGACACGACACACCCGGCAGGATAACTGTCAAATGGAATGAATAGGTGAATGAAGAAGCAATTTCCATTGTAATCAGTCTTGCATGAGGTACTTGACCCTAAGTTGGCTCTTAAAAATCATATTTTTTCTTTTTTTACAATACGATTAGTTAAAGTCTTTCTAACAGGTTCAAGGTTAGAGATTAGCGCTTATGTTAAGAGTATGACTTGGGTGCACGGCAGGTTTTGTGATCGATTTTTTTCAACTGATATTTTTATATATATTTTTGATATTTCTACATGGCATACAATGGATTCTACTTTCATGTGAGAAAGAACTATGTAGAAATATCAAAAATGCTTATAGAAATAGTACTCCCCAATAGTTTATTCCCTTTGTGGATTGAACTTGTTGATTGTATTGCCTTATTATTTGTTTTCATTCCATATTAATTGAGGGTTTCTTGTTTAATTCTCGTCATTTAATTTATATCCTATGAGATCCTTAATTAAACATAAGAATGCACGATTCACATGAGTGGAAAAGTGAATGGAGGAATATATTTTGGTAATTGTTAAATTCACAACATTTTTTGTTATTTTCATAACGAAAGTGTCGTCGTAGATGTATAGTAACGGTGAAAATTGTCGCTATAGAATATATAGTGACATTTTTGTTGCAGAAATAACAATTTCTGTTATGAATTTAATAATTTTCATATATTTTTTGTTATGTTGAGATTGACTCTCACGGGTTCGACTTATGGCTACATTGGTGAATTTGAGTATAGTGTATTTTTATTTTTTTCATTCTTTTATATAATATATGTGTGATTACAATATTATTTGTTCTTAAATTTTAACATATTACATCACAAAAAATTATTTAGTCAATAGATTTGGTTAGCATATGCATATTGGGAATAAGGGAAATTAGGAGAGTTTAATTCATTGTCTTCAACTTGAGACATCAAATGGTAGAGTTGACGTGTACAGCCGAGACATATTATTGGCCTTCATGAATTAAGGGAGAATTGGACCACATAATTTTTGAAGTAATTTTTTCTTGTCAAAATAAATAAAACAAGAAGGAAAACCCTATTCAAAAGTTCTTGATTCAAGATTTAATCTACACAAGGAGATCATAACTAATCAAAATTAAGTCCAATTAAAATCCACCGGAGCTAGCTAGACAGAAATGGCATGAATGTTCCTTGTGAAAGTCAAAGACGTAAACGTCAACTTTCCCTTCCTATCCCTCTTCTCTTTCCTCCAAGCTTAAACTCACTCACAAACACATACTAGAGGATACAGCGACGGCCACCAACCCTTTAGCTACAGTCCTGCTGCTCTTATATACCGACGGTCTTGACTGTAGCTAAACATCCTAAGAAGAGCGCTTCGATATCTTTACAATAACTTACGCGTAATAAATGAGTATGGCGTCAGTCATCCCTGTAGCTACAGGGTTCAATTGCTAGGGTCATAACCATAGCATAAATTCTTTTAGTTTGAATTTCCTACTACGCTTTCATGACCGTTGCTAATGCTTTAGCAGATTATTTATTTATTATTTTACACTATTTTCTTTGTTTCAACTTTCAAGAATATAATAAAAAGCATAGTACAAAATACAATATAACACTTCCAATTTGAACAAACATAAAAAATCTATCTTTTAAAAAGGGCATCAATTGTCAAATGATATATTTAACGAGTGCATGCATGCAGATAAAAATTTGATCAACAATAAATTAATTATACAAAATAAAACACAGGTTTTATTTAATTATATATATCATTGGCATATAAGAATTGCCAAAACGTACTACTATACCTACCATACAATATACACAAGATATATACATACATACTCTTTAATATCTTCTTGCACCACATCAACAACAAAAACATGAACCTTAATTATAAAACACAGATATATAGTACGTAACTAAACTTGATTAAAAAAACTCATCACATATATCTCAAAAACTAATTATATTTTTCCGATTTGTCACCGTTATCGTCGGTACCTCCACCAGAGTTGCCACCACCATTATAGTTGCCGAAGTCCTGCCTAGGAATATAGTGGTGGTTGTTCACATCGTTTGTTCCAGGGTGCACAGAGTTGCTCCCCTCGGCTGCTAGTAGCTTTCGTTGCTCCTCGTTGAAATTCATTTCAGCCATTAACGCTTTCAAGTTGAAGGACAAGCAAGAGCTCATCATCAGTAGGGCTAGAACAAATACTAGAGTCTTCCTCATTCTTGCAGTACTTTCACTTTTCTATATATATTTTTCACTGACATACAAATTAAGCTCAAACAATTAGACCATCATCATATATCTTAATTATGTAAGAGAAGTATGTACTAGAGAGAATATCAAATTATTTTAATATTTACACAATACTTTTGAACTTTCACCATTGATACAAAGAAAATATGTTATACGTACAGAATTAGTATGTATATATATTGACTTACCAAAAATGGAGATTTCGGCTAGAAGGGTACTGATCTCTGTGTGTTGGTGGGAAGCATTGTAAGGTTTGAGTTGTTTATATAGTGCATGAAGAGTACTATACTATAATATACTAGGGTTATGTTACTGACAATTAAAATTTTATATTGTGTGTGTGTATATATATACACACATTCATACAAATATATATTTTGTTTGTAAAAATTTGGTGATGGGTGCTCCACAAATTAGGCAAGATTAAGTGGGATGTCCATTTAAAACCACAAAAATGGTTATTAAATTATGCAAATGATGGAGCCGAAGGAAATTATTTGTCCACAAATTAATGAAACCTAAATAGAGAAATTCCACCATATAAGTGGATATTGACCGCAGCCAAAAGTCAACAAAAAGCAGTGGAGTGACACCTAGCTCTACTATATATAAGATTGTTTTGTGATGCCTAATTAACTAATTAAGTATGGTTAATTAGGGTTTGCTTGTAGTTAGGGGTGTTATATATTATAGGATAGGCTATTTGTTCAAATTTTGTAATGTTGTCAAGGTATTTATAAGAGGCCATGTTAAGCAAGTTCATAATCTTTGCTATCAAGGTACAAAAAATCGAATACTTTGATTTATGCTTAGTTAATATATTTCTTAGTAAAACACGAAAATAAAAAAAAGAAGAGAAAAATACCATACGAAGGTGTGTATGAAGTGGGAGTGGCTAGCATAGATGGTAAGTTTATTTTTTGACCAATACAATGTTAACATGCAGGTGGAGAAGTGATATTACGCATGTATGTCAGCACTGTATTACGCATAAATTGAACTTACCATGAAGTTCATTTCATGCTAACCGGATCCGTATGAAGTGGTATAATTTTAATTTTTAGGTGAGACGCGTGGACATAAATTTTTTATAATTAAAAGGACGTACTGAATGAATCATTTGTATAATGGCCAACAATTTATATCATCATTATATTTACCACAATGAAGACCCTTTTATTCTTAGGCCGGTCTTCATGTCATCAAAACTAATTTCCTATAAAACTATGATAAAGTATAGGGCAAGTAGACAAATTGATTCTTTCTTTTTAATTTGATTATAATTTTTTTTTAAAGGCAGGGTACGTAAAGATTTTTGTGAGCAAAGGCAAAAATTTCAATAAATGAAACTTAAAAGCGAAAATTTAAAAGATATGGATAATGGCACAAGATTACAAATGAAAATCAGTGACTAATATATAAAAAAAATGTATCTGGTAAAATTGGCTACCACGAGGCAATTAGCTCATATTAGTTCACATATTGAGGTTAAAGTCTAGCTTTTTTGAGATGATAATAATAAGGAGACACAGATAACACCAAATCTGTATATTAAAACTTATGGAAGCTACTAGGCCCTCCATTTGTGTTAAAGTCCAGCTTTTTTGAAATGGTAAGTTGGTAACAAGGAGACACACATAACACCAACCCGATCTGATTAAAACTGACTACACCCAAGTCAGTGCATATTAGTTAATTAACTTATTGAGGTTAATTATTGGGCCAAGATACTTTATGCTTTTGGGCCCGGTCGAATGGGCTCCTCCCTTATACCATGATACTTTACATGTTGGACATGATCAACTGGGCCAATTCCTTGGGTTATATTTATTATGTATTAAATGTATTGGGACTCTGATTTGGGCTGACCCATTAGACAAATAATATCTAAACATCAGCTTTGATCGGTAATGATCATAAAGATAACAGTTGACTGTTATCTCTGTTATGCATTAACAAGGATTGGACATGATCGGCCGGCGGTGGAAAACAGAAATTGGATGGAGCAGGTGAGCTGCTAGTTTTCGGCTGAGATGACCAGGAGTGGGGGATTGTGTCAGATGGTAGTGGGTGGCACGAAAAATCGGACAGAGTGTATATGAGCAAGGATCACACATAATCTAAAGGTAACAAACTGAATTATTTTCTCTCCCAAACACTAAATATTTTATACTCCATTGTTAACCTTGTGATCGCTTGTACTGACTCTCACGTCGAAGCTATCACCCGACGGTCAAGCCGTCAAGCTTTTGGTGATTGTCGTGTTTACTGTGCAGGATAGAGACGCGTCTTATGTGATTGGGACGTGAGGAAAGATCTTGGCGTTAACATTGGCGCTAGAAAGAGGGGTGTTCTAGTGTTCTTGAGTTTTCAATCACAACTCTTAACTGTTCTACGTCGGGAGTTACGGTGAAGAGTAGAACGATTACCCTTGAAATATAACTGATGGCTGTTCCGATAGATTCTCGTTCGAGAGTCCATGGTGATGCCAAAAGAAGATTAATTTATGCTGCTAGCAAAAGACCTGATCAGGATCGGAAAAGGGTAGAAAGCACACTGCCTAGAACCCTATACCGAGATGGTCAGACTGACGAATCGTTCAAGTTGGCCAGGATGGTCGAAGCAGAGTAGACGAAGACCCAACAACCATTGTCCTGATTGACCGAAAAGGGTATCCTGCCCTATTGGTTCTCGGGATTATGGTCGAAGCAGAGTAGACGAAGACCCAACAGCCATTGTCCTGATTGACCGAAGAGGGTATCCTGCCCTATTAGTTCTTGGGATTATAGTCGAAGCAGAGTAGACGAAGTGTGACGCCCCCAAAATTAGGTATACATCACCCATCTTGGGTCGTTAGATACATAGTACAGAATATAAATATAATTTACTAATACAACTGTCGTGTACAATACGACAAAATATAAACTGTGAGTTTGAATACAAATATTATCTTCTAGAGAGTATTCATACTCAAAAGGAGTCCTCGTTACATTTATTAACACACCATTACATAGAATAGTGAGGACTACTAACTAATACTATCATTCGGACTATCACTCCGCTCCCCGACTTGCCCCAGCTACGTTCTCATTTCCTGAAGAGAACAGTGAAAGAAAGGGTGAGCTCAACTAGCCCAGTAAGAAATATTATGACTAAGATAATGCAGAATAAATTATCATTAGCCTTCAACAATGTTAAACTGATAAAATATAATAGACATCAAGTTTAACTGTAGCGGAACAAGCAATCCATTAAAAGAGTCAAGTATAAAATAAAATCTACTATCTTTTATGATTTAAAAGGTTTTTCAACACTGTTATCGCTGGGACTCAGCTTAATAAAATAATCCACATAATCGAATCACCCCTGCACTACGGCCAAGGATATTCGTGTATTCATTAATGGTCATGATCATGCCAACAATTGTCCATCAACGCACTACGGGCCAATGAGGACTTTTACCACATCATTTGCAATATTACGGTCATGATTATACCGAATAATCCCTGGTCATAATCATACCAAGTCCATCTATGCACTACAGGCCACAGATGACTCTCAACATTTTATAAACATGAGGATTATGACAATGATATAAGAATTCAATAAAATAAGTTCAAGAATTAATTTATCCAAGAATTTACAACGTCCAAATTGTCAACATGATACTGCTTTGTGGAGTAAAATTCAAGAATGCTTAGAAGAATATTTTTTTGAAAAGATACTAGATGAACCGCAATTATCAAGGATATTCCACTAATTTCATGGAGTATAGAAGTTAAAACTTAACCAACTGAGTATAGTAAAGAATGGAATAACAAAAGAAATCACCCGGCATGCGATAGACCGCACAGACAGGTTATTCCAACAGAATAATAAATAATGGAACCAGGTCCGGCGTAAACGCACAGACAGGATATTCCGACAGAATAATAAATAATGGAACCAGGTCCGGCGTAAACGCACAGACAGGATATTCCGACAGAATAAATAATGGAACCAGGTCCGGTGTAAAACACACAGACAGGATGTTCCAACAGAATAATAATAAAAACGGAACCAGGTCCGGCGTAAATGCACAGACAGGATGTTCCAACAGAATAATAGAAGAATGTCACCAAGTATAGGGTAGACCGCGTATACAGGTTATTCCAACAGAATAATAAGAAATAGAATAACAACAGTTCTCTTCATGAATAAGAAAGAATAACACCCCTTACCGTTTTAAAGAAGAGCTGAAGTAAGGAAGTAGTTAAGTAGCAGAATACTCTTCTTCTCTCTCTCTATAGTTTCTCTCTATAGCTTCTCTCTCTAGAGTTCAGTGAATTCGTAAGAAATAATGAAGGAATGAGCTGCTATTTATAGAAAAATAGAATGCATAGTAACTAATCCATGAACGGTCCAGATTGATTACTTTAATCTGACGGTCCATATTTAAAGAAAAATCTTTTAAATAAAATATAATATATTCTATTTATAGAATAACTTTAATAAAGTATTCTGTTTTATATAAAAAGATGTTTCTGTTTTATTACGTTAATAATACGAATAAAACAAAACGTCATTATCGCTAAATAATTCATATTATTAACTGACAATAATTGAATCAAACTGAGTGACTTCTCACATAAGCATTAATAATCAATACCGTGTGCTACTATGCAACCACACATATTACTGTACTTTTACTACCGAGTAGTTCAACAGTAACAATGGTAAAATTTCCGCCGTTATTTTTAATAAAATATTTTTGTCGTTTTCTCAATCCGACAATAATTTCGTTGTGGGGTCCACCAATGATTGTGTCGTTGTACGAATATTCCCTGTTAAAACGAATATTCCCTGACCAATCGAATATTATATAACAACTTGCGTACTTTGCAAAATTTATAAATATTACCTACAACTATAACATTATATCAAATTAACTCCATAATATTCAAAAATGATATTTATAGAAAATTCATCTTTATTTATAAAAGTTGGGGTCTTACAACCTCCCCTTCTTATGAAATTTCGCCCTCGAAATTAGGGTACGTACCTGGTATGTCGAAGAGGTAAAGATACCTTGATTTCATTTCAGATTCTAACTCCCAAGTAATTTCCTCAACATCGTGGTTTCTCCACAAAACTTTGACTTGAGGTATAACCTTGGAGCGTAGAATATGTTCCTTCTTATCCAAGATTTGAACAAGAACTTTTTCATACGTCAAATCCTCCGCTATTTCGTCCGGTTCTAACCCAATAATGTGGTTCGGGTCTTCCACATATTTGCGTAACATGGATATGTGAAAAACGTTATGAACACGAGACATACTTGGCGGTAAAGCGAGTCTATAAGCTACAGTTCCTACTCGATCGAGGATTAAAAATGGACCGATGAATCGAGGATTGAGCTTTCCTCTCTTTCCAAATCTCGTAACTTCTTTCCATGGAGCAACACGTAAGAACACATGATCTCCTACATCAAATTCCACGTCCTTTCGATGAAGATCAGCATAACTCTTTTGTCTATCTTGTGAGGTTTTTATACGTTGTCGGATCGTTTGTATCTTTTCTGTAGTCATACGTACCAACTCCGGTCCCAACAATGTTGCTTCACCCACCTCATCCCAGCATACTGGAGAACGACATTTTCTTCCATACAATGCTTCGAATGGAGCCATGCCAATACTTGCTTGATAACTGTTGTTGTAGGAAAACTCCACCAATGGTAAGAACTTGTCCCAACTTCCCTTGAAGTAAAAGACACAGAGTCTTAATAAATCTTCTAGAGTTTGAATAGTCCTCTCTGATTGTCCGTCCGTCTGAGGATGATATGCCGAACTAAATCGTAAATCTGTGCCCATAACTTTTTGTAAAATAACCCAAAATCGTGAAGTGAATCTTGGGTCTCGATCAGAAACTATGGATACTGGCATACCATGCAGTCTTACAATCTCGTTTATGTACATACGAGCAAGACGTTCAAGTGTATAAGTTTCTCGTATCGGTAAGAAATGAGCAGACTTCGTCAATCTATCAATAATGACCCAAATCGCATCTATACCTTGAGAAACCTTAGGAAGACCGGTAACGAAATCCATGGTAATGTGCTCCCACTTCCATTCTGGAATTTTAAGTGGTTGCAATGGACCTTTTGGTACTTGATGCTCCGCTTTGACTCGTTGACAAGTTAGACACCTTGAGATAAACAACGCTATCTCTCTCTTCATATTGCTCCACCAAAATGTATGACGAAGATCGTGATACATTTTGGTACTTCCACGATGGATTGCAAACGGTGTGTTGTGCGCCTCCATCATGATTTCATACTTTAAATCAGGATTGTTAGGAACACAAAGTCTGGAATTGACTCGAAGTATTCCTTCTTCATCGATTCTTGCTTCCGGCATAGCACCTTCTTGCACTTTCTTCCTCATACGCATCAACTCCAGGTCTGTAGCTTGAGCAGCTTTAACTTTATCGATTAAAGTTGGTTCTACTCGTATATTCGCCATCATCACATGGGTCCCTGAAGTCTTTAACTCTATCTCCATCATTTGCAAGTCACACAAAATGGGCCTTTGTGTTGACAATATTTCACTCGTACTTGCATATGATCTTCTACTCAATACGTCAGCTACCACGTTTGCTTTTCCAGGATGGTATTGAATGGTATGATCATAATCTTTCAACAGTTCAAGCCAACGTCGTTGTCGCATGTTAAGTTCCTTTTGAGTGAAGAAATATTTGAGGCTTTTATGATCCGTAAAGATCTCCACCTTCTCCCCATACAAGTAATGCCTCCAAATTTTAAGTACAAAGACAACAGCTGCCAACTCTAGATCATAAGTAGGATAATTCTTCTCATATTCCTTGAGTTGTCTTGATGCATAGGCTATGACTTTTCCATGTTGCATGAGAACGCATCCCAACCCTTTGCTCGAAGCATCACTGTAGATGACAAATCCCTCCGAGCCAGATGGTATTGTCAGAACAGGTGCTGAAATGAGTCTCCTCTTGAGTTCTTGAAAACTCTGCTCACATTCTTAGCTCCAACCGAACTTTGTATCTTTCCGAGTCAGCTGAGTTAATGGAGTAGCGATTCGAGAAAATCCTTCCACGAATCTCCGATAATAACCAGCTAAACCAAGAAAGCTACGTACTTCGGTCACTGATTTAGGTTGCTCCCAGCTTTGAATAGCTTCAATCTTTGCCAGGTCAACCGATATTCCATGACTTGATACTACGTGCCCAAGGAATGTTACCTCCTCCAGCCAGAACTCGCATTTCTTCAACTTGGCATAAAGCTTGTATTCACGAAGCTTTTAGAGTACCAGTCTCAAGTGTTGCTCATGATCTTCACGGCTTTTGGAATAAATAAGGATGTCATCAATAAAGACAACCACAAAGTGATCCAAATATTCCTTGAATACCCGGTTCATCATATCCATGAAGGCAGCAGGAGCATTAGTCAATCTAAAGGACATGACTAAGAATTCATAATGCCCGTACCGAGTTCTGAAAGCCGTCATTGGAATATCCTCAGTTCTAACCTTCAGCTGATGATATCCAGAACGAAGATCGATCTTTGAAAAGAATTGTGCTCCTTGCAACTGGTCAAACAGGTCATCAATACGTGGCAATGGGTACCTGTTTTTGATGGTGACATGATTCAACTCCCGATAATCAATACAAAGTCGCATACTTCCATCTTTCTTCTTCACGAATAGCACAGGAGCACCCCAAGGAGAAGTACTAGGACGAATAAAGCCAATGTCTAACAATTCCTGCAGTTGGATCTTTAACTCCTGAAGTTCAATAGGAGCCATTCGATATGGGGCTTTATAAAATGGGTTTTGTACCGGGTTCAAGGTCGATACAAAATTCAATTTCACGCTCTGGGGGTAGGCCAGGAAGTTCTTCAGGGAATACGTCAGGGAATTTATTAACAATAGAAATATCATTCAAAACTGACGTATTTTTGTTTAGATCCGTGACATGAGCTAAGAAAGCTTGACATCCGTTTTTCAATAAACGAATATCTTTATGGCTTGAAATGACAGCGATTGATTTTAATGGTTTGGTTGCTTGAATTCGCATAATAGGTCGATTAGGAATATGAAAGCTAACAACCTTACGAAAATAATCAATTTTTGCATGATGAGTAGTTAACCAATCAATCCCTAGAATCACGTCAAATGTAAGTATTTTTAATGAAATAAGATCGACAGGTAATGTGTGGGAACCAACTTGAACCAAACAAGACTTATAAACCGTGGATGTAATGAAGGTTTCTCCCAATGGAGTTTCAACAGATAAGTCAAAGTCTAATTTCTCCGGAATCAAATTTAATCGATGAGCGCAAGTAGGAGAAATAAAAGAATGGGTAGAACCGGTATCAAATAAAGTATAGACGTCGTTAGAGTTTATGATAAGCTTACCCGTGATGACCTCATTCGGGTTCCTTTCTTTCTGGGAGGTCACAACAAACGCTCTCCCTTGCACTACCGGTTTTGACTTTTCTGGGACGGCCTTTGGTGTCTCCATCTTGGCTGAACTTGTTTTTGGTAAACGACAAAATCGAGTTAAATGACATTCTCTTCCATAATTATAACATGCTTTAGACGGCATCGCGCAGTTTGGACTGATGTGCCCCTCCCCTCCGCATTTAAAACATATGATAGGTGGTCGTTCTCCTTCCTTAACAACGGGTGCTGGTGCTGACGTCTTTCCATCATTGTTGAATCTCCTCTTCTTGAAATGACCATTCTTATTGTTTTGGCCCTGATTACCACCGAAGTGGTTACCATTTCTGGCCTGTTGATTCCCTCCACGCTTGTTGTCACTGCTTCGATGACTGCTCTCACTGGTATTATCATTTTGCCGACTGCTCTCTTTTGGTTGCGTTGGCTCGTTATTGCGCTCCACTAACTGAGCCCTATTCACAACATCTGAATACAAACACAATTTATGAGAAATAAGATGTTGACGTATCTCAGGTTTCAAACCTCGCAAAAACATTCGCGTCATTCGCTCTTCATTATCCACTAAGTGGGACGCAAACCGGGACAACTCAGCAAATTTAGCCTCATACTGCGACACGGTCATATTATTCTGCTCCAATTTGATGAACTCCACCTCCTTCATGTGACGAACACTTTCGGAAAAGTATTTGTCATTGAATAGCTCTTGGAACTTCTCCCAAGACATCTTCAGTGCGGCAGGTTGAGTACGCTTAATCGATTTCCACCAGTAATCTGCCTCTCCTCGCAACATAAAGGCGGCAAAGGGAACCTTTTGCTCCTCGGAGCATCCCAAGATATAAAATATCTTGGTAATATGCTTTATCCATGTTTCTGCTATAAGTGATTTTGGCTCTCCCTTAAACTCTGGTGGTCCCAGCTCCTTGAACTGTTTAGCGGTGACCGTCCGAGAGTTTTCAGTGTTTCCACCTATATTTTGGACAGGAGCTGCTCTCGCCTGCTGTTGCATGAACTGCATAAAGTTTCTGAACATTCCATCATTCATCATCTGGTCAGTGTTGTTGTTTGCATGAGGATTGTCACCTTCCTGATGCACATTATCCTGATTATTGATATGTGGTGAATCAACAGTCGCCTTTACTCCATTGCTATTCTCAATATTCTCAGATGCCATTTTCAGATACTGCCACAAAATAAAAGTTAATTGATATGTCATATATTATCCTTATATTATGACCGACCAATTAAATACCATACAAATAAACTTAGGTAAGTCATACTAGCGAAGGAATTTCCCGTCTCTCCCCTCCTAGTTCTATTCTCACATCTTAGCCAGTGATCATATCCCTAAGCTTTGATACCAACTGTGACGCCCCCAAAATTAGGTATACATCACCCATCTTGGGTCGTTAGATACATAGTACAGAATACAAATATAATTTACTAATACAACTGTCGTGTACAATACGACAAAACATAAACTGTGAGTTTGAATACAAATATTATCTTCTAGAGAGTATTCATACTCAAAAGGAGTCCTCGTTACATTTATTAACACACCATTACATAGAATAGTGAGGACTACTAACTAATACTATCATTCGGACTATCACTCCGCTCCCCGACTTGCCCCAGCTACGTTCTCATTTCCTGAAGAGAACAGTGAAAGAAAGGGTGAGCTCAACTAGCCCAGTAAGAAATATTATGACTAAGATAATGCAGAATAAATTATCATTAGCCTTCAACAATGTTAAACTGATAAAATATAATAGACATCAAGTTTAACTGTAGCGGAACAAGCAATCCATTAAAAGAGTCAAGTATAAAATAAAATCTACTATCTTTTATGATTTAAAAGGTTTTTCAATACTGTTATCGCTGGGACTCAGCTTAATAAAATAATCCACATCATTGAATCACCCATGCACTACGGCCAAGGATATTCGTGTATTCATTAATGGTCATGATCATGCCAACAACTGTCCATCAACGCACTACGGGCCAATGAGGATTTTTACCACATCATTTGTAACATTACGGTCATGATTATACCTAATAATCCCTGGTCATAATCATACCAAGTCCATCTATGCACTACAGGCCACAGATGACTCTCAACATTTTATAAACATGAAGATGATGACAATGATATAAGAATTCAATAAAATAAGTTCAAGAATTAATTTATCCAAGAATTTACAACGTGCAAATTGTCAACATGATACTGCTTTGTGGAGTAAAATTCAAGAATGCTTAGAAGAATATTTTCTTGAAAAGATACTGGATGAACCGCAATTATCAAGGATATTCCACTAATTTCATGGAGTATAGAAGTTAAAACTTAACCAACTGAGTATAGTAAAGAATGGAATAACAAAAAAAATCACTCGGCATGCGATAGACCGCACAGACAGGTTATTCCAACAGAATAATAAATAATGGAACCAGGTCCGGCGTAAACGCACAGACAGGATATTCTGACAGAATAATAAATAATAGAACCAGGTCCGGCGTAAACGCACAGACAGGATATTCCGACAGAATAAATAATGGAACCAAGTCCGGTGTAAAACACACAGACAGGATGTTCCAACAGAATAATAATAAAAACGGAACCAGGTCCGGCGTAAACACACAAACAGGATGTTCCAACAGAATAATAGAAGAATGCCATCAAGTATAGGGTAGACCGCGTATACAAGTTATTCCAACAGAATAATAAGAAATGGAATAACAACAGTTCTCTTCATGAATAAGAAAGAATAACACCCCTTACCGTTTTAAAGAAGAGCTGAAGTAAGGAAGTAGTTAAGTAGCAGAATACTCTTCTTCTCTCTCTCTATAGTTTCTCTCTATAGCTTCTCTCTCTAGAGTTCAGTGAATTCGTAAGAAATAATGAAGGAATGAGCTGCTATTTATAGAAAAATAGAATGCATAGTAACTAATCCATGAACGGTCCAGATTGATTACTTTAATCTGACGGTCCATATTTAAAGAAAAATATTTTAAATAAAATATAATATATTCTATTTATAGAATAACTTTAATAAAGTATTCTGTTTTATATAAAAAGATGTTTCTGTTTTATTACGTTAATAATACGAATAAAACAAAACGTCATTATCGCTAAATAATTCATATTATTAACTGACAATAATTGAATCAAACTGAGTGACTTCTCATATAAGCATTAATAATCAATACCGTGTGTTACTATGCAACCACACGTATTACTGTACTTTTACTACCAAGTAGTTCAACAGTATCAATGGTAAAACTTCCGCTGTTATTTTTAATAAAATATTTTTATCGTTTTCTCAATCCGACAATAATTCCATTGTGAGGTCCACCAATGATTGTGCCGTTGTACGAATATTCCCTGTTAAAACGAATATTCTCCGACCAATCGAATATTATATAACAACTTGCGTACTTTACAAAATTTATAAATATTACCCACAACTATAACATTATATCAAATTAACTCCATAATATTCAAAAATGATATTTATAGAAAATTCATCTTTATTTATAAAAGTTGGGGTATTACACGAAGACCCAACAACCATTGTCCTGATTGACCGAAGAGGGTATCCTGCCCTATTGGTTATCGGGATCATGGTCGAAGCAGACGAAGAAATATATCCAGAAGTCGCACTCATGAGAATCCATTGAGGGCACACCGCCCTGTGGATAGTCATCTTCGGAGAAGCTCGTCTAAAGCTGTAAGTTCGAATGGAAAAAATCAGGTTGTTCCGTGGAAGCTTTGAGGAGGTTTATGTCTAAATCAGCAGGAAGATGTTTGCCGATCTTTGATACGTGGAAAGGGCCAAAGAAAGCTTAAATGTTCCAATGTACTTCAGAATGTAAAAACGCCTTCCAAAGGTTAAAGACCTATTTTTCTTCGATGCCTTTGTTGGTGAAGCCCGTTCCTACTGAACCATCGTACTTGTATTTGGCACCTAGTTTGACGGTAGTATGAACAGTTTTAGTGCATAAAGTTGGGGGTAAACAGCACCCGATTTACTATATAAGCCATGTCCTTAGGGATGATGAAATAAGCTGATGATAGTTAGGGAGAAGCTGAAGAGTCCGACAAAGCCGTTACAGTACTTCGGTAGAAGTAGAGTTCGGGGATACTGTATGCAAATGGATCATCTACTTCGGACATCGGTGGAGCAAGAATTATTTTGACAGATCCAAAGAGAGTCCAGGTGCAATAGGCCATTATATTCGGGTTCATAGTCTTCAGTATGAATCAGTAATGTATATTGATCGTTCTAACTGCTGGTTGACTCTATATCTAAAATATCTGGCATATGTCGTCCTTCCTTCGGATCCGTTGCTGGCTAGGAAAGTTAAATACAATAGTGTTAACTTTATTCTTATTAATGAGGATCTTTATCGAAGGGCTTTTTCGCCTCCATTGCTGAAATGTTTGACTCCATCCGAAGCTGATTATGCTCTTCGGGAGGCTACCCGGATCCATTATTATGGAATCAAAGTTTGGAGCATTCTTGAAGGAATGGGGCGTACAACAGAAGGACTTCGGGAGCTCATCCACAGTCTACCGGGCATGGACAATTTCCACCTCGGTGTAAGGAGGTTCAGGTAGACTTGCTGACCATTCGATGGTAGCCTCTTCGGCAAGTGGTCCTTATAAATTTGTCAGGCCCTTCGTGGTAGGCAAACTTTATCCGTGTAAGGAGGTTCAGGTGGACTCGCTGACCATTCGATGGTAGCCTCTTCGGCAGGTGGTCCTTATGAATTTGTCAGGCCCTTCGTGGTAGGCAAACTTCATCGGTGTAAGGAGGTTCCGGTGGACTCGCTGACCATTCGATGGTAGCCTCTTCGACAGGTGGTCCTTATGAATTTGTCAGGCCATTCGTGGTAGGCAAACTTTATCGGTGTAAGGAGGTTCGAGTGGACTCACTGATCATTCAATGGTAGCCTTTTCGGCAGGTGGTCCTTATGAATTTGTCAGGCCCTTCGTGGTAGGAAAAATTCATCGGTGTAAGGAGGTTCGGGTGGACTCGCTGACCATTTGATGGTAGCCTATCTGATCGGTGGAATCCTGTGGGTTTGTTAGACCCTTCGTGGTAAAAAAATTCCTATGCAGCAGATCTACCTCACACTTCGGTAACGAATAAGTATTGCATTTCTTTATTACCTGATTTTGTTTAAGTGTTGAGTTCGGGTTGCAGTAGTACTTGATCTTATCTGATACATGACTTGCTTAGTGGTTCACTAACAGTTTAAGTTAAAATCAAATAAGAATGTGTACATTTTTCAAGTTGATTGATGGTGAATTATTGACAAGAAATGGTCAAAGATGTAATAAGGATAAGAACTAGTTAATCATTTCATTCATATCTAACTGTTTACAAAGGAGAAATGAGTTTTTATAGGGAGTCCTAAAGCTACAGACAGAACGGTATCTTTAAGCTTCCTTATTATCTTCACTGTCAGAAGAGTCGAGGAGAGCTGGGTTTACTTTGGCTCCTACAAGTTTGGCTTTGTATTTACTTCGGCAGACCTCGTACCCTTCAGAGTACATATGGATAATCTCGTCATTCAACTCGGCAGACTTCCTGTATTTGGCCTCGATTTCCTTGCGAAGCTGGTCAGTTAATGGTGGGCCCAAATCCTTGAGAGTCCGGAGTTCTCGAAGTTCCTCTTCAAGATTTTGATGATAGGCCGTGTGCTTTGCTTCTTTAGCTTGGATATCTTTATTTTCCTTCGACAGGACTGAGTTGGATTGGGCCAGATCTTTGATCTCCTTCGTCAAAAGTTCATTTTTCTACAGAAAATCGACATTTATATCAGTAATAACTTGATGAGTGGTCCTGGACGTCTTCGAATCTTCTTTGGTTTGAACAAGATCTTTCCGAAGGCACTCATTGTTGAGGAGAGAAATTTCGAGATTGCTTCTCTCTTTCGCCAAAGCAGACTTAAGTGTGGCGTTCCCTCTACGGGTGGCTTCCTCTTCGACTTCGGCTTCTTTGTATTTAGGACGGAGGCGTCCGAAGATTGCGTTTGCCTGCAGATGATCAATGTTAATCAATCAATTCAATTTAGTGGGCTGAGATATAAGTAAATAAGTTAAATAACAACTTACTCTAGCTTAGTACTTCATTCCCTCGTCGAAGGGAACATAAAGGCGGCAAAGGGAACCTTTTGCTCCTCAGAGTGTGACGACCCCAAAATTAGGTATACATCACCTATCTTGGGTCGTCAGATACATGGTACAGAATACAAATACAACTTACTAATACAACTGTCGTGTACAATACGACAAAACATAAACTGTGAGTTTGAATACAAATATTATCTTCTAGAGAGTATTCATACTCAAAAGGAGTCCTCATTACATTTATTAACACACTATTACATAGAATAGTGAGGACTACTAACTAATACTATCATTCGGACCATCACTCCGTTCCCCGACTTGCCCCAGCTACGTTCTCATTTCCTGAAGAGAACAGTGAAAGAAAGGGTGAGCTCAACTAGCCCAGTAAGAAATATTATGACTAAGATAATACAGAATAAATTATCATTAGTCTTCAACAATGTTAAACTGATAAAATATAATAGACATCAAGTTTAACTGCAGCGGAACAAGCAATCCATTAAAAGAGTCAAGTAGAAAATAAACTCTACTATCTTTTATGATTTAAAAAGTTTTTCATCACTTTTATCGCTGAGACTCAGCTTAATAAATAATTCACATCATCCCTGCACTACGGCCAAGGATATTCGTTAGGGTCACGACCACAAATTCCATGCACTACGGGCCAAGGATATTTGTGTATTCATCAATGGTCATGATCATGCCAACAACTGTCCATCAATGCACTACGGGCCAATGAGGACTTTTACCACATCATTTGTAACATTGCGGTCATGATTATACCGAATAATCCCTGGTCATAATCACACCAAGTCCATCTATGCCCTACAGGCTACAGATGACTTTCAACATATATAAACATGAGGATGATGACAATGATATAATAATTCAATAAAACAAGTTCAAGAATTAATTTATCCAGGAATTAATAACGTCCAAATTGTCAACATGATACTACTTTGTAGAGTAAATTTCAATCAGAAAAATATTTTCATGAAAAATACTGGATGAAGCGCAAATATCAAGGATATTCCACTAATTTCATGGAGTATAGAAGTCAAAATTTTAACCAACTGAGAATAATAAGAAATGGAATAACAACAGAAATCACCATGCATGCGGTACTTCGCATAGGCAGGTTATTCTAACAGAATAATAATAATGGAACCAGGTCAGGTGAAAATCACACCGACAGGATGTTCCAACATAATAATAAAGACGGAACCAGGTCCGGTGTAAAATACACAGACAGGATATTCCAACAGAATAATAAAGACGGAATAATAAAGACGGAACCAGGTCCGGTGTAAAACACACAGACATGATATTCCAACAGAATAATAAAGACGGAATAATAAAGACGGAACCAGGTCCGGCGTAAAGCACAGACAGGATATTCCAACAGAATAATAAGGACGGAACCAGGTCCGGCGTAAAGCACAGACAGGATGTTCCAACGGAATAACAATGACAGAATAATAGAAGAATGTCACCAAGTATAGGGTATTCCGCATATACAGGTTATTCCAATAGAATAATCAAGAAATGGAATAACAGAAGTTCTCTTCTTGAATACAAAAGAATAATATCCCTTACCGTAAAAGAACTGGATATAAGAGTAGTGAAGTAGCAGAAACTTTTCTTCTATCTCTATATAGTCTCTCTCTATAGTTTCTCCCTCTAGAGTTCAGTGAATTCGTAAGAAAATAATGAAGGAATGAACTTCTATTTATAGGAAAATGGAATGCATAGTAACTAATCCATAAACGGTCCAGATTGATTTACTTTAATCTGACGGTCCATATTTAAAGAAAAATCTTTTAAATAAAATATAATATATTCTATTTATATAAAAAAAATTTTACTATGCAAGTACTATGCAACACTATGCAAAATACTATGCATAATAAAATATAATATATTCTATTTATAGAATAACTTTAATAAAGTATTCTGTTTTATATAAAAAGATGTTTCTGTTTTATTACGTTAATAATACGAATAAAACAAAACGTCATTATCGTTAT
Organism: Panax notoginseng; assembly: GCA_016801055.1. Classification (NCBI taxonomy): domain Eukaryota; kingdom Viridiplantae; phylum Streptophyta; class Magnoliopsida; order Apiales; family Araliaceae; genus Panax; species Panax notoginseng. The sequence goes on along the minus strand of CM029015.1, from coordinate 213,735,171 downwards.
ACTAACTCATATTATTAATCAACAATAATTGAATCAAACTGAGCGACTTCTCACATAAATATCAATAATCAATACCGTGTGCTACTATGCAACAACGCGTATTACTGTACTTTTACTACCGAGTAGTTCAACAGTATCAACGGTAAAACTTCCGCCGTTATTTTCATAAAGTATTTTTGTCGTTTTCTCAATCCGACAATAATTTCGTTGTGGGGTCCACAAATGATTGTACAGTCGTACGGATATTCTCCGACAAAAAGAATATTCCCCGACCAATCGAATATAATATGACAACTTGCATACTTTGCAAAATTTATAAATATTACCCATAACTATTATATCAAATCCACACCATAATATAAAAAAATTATTTCGAGAAAAATTAAATATTTATTCATAAAATCTGGGGTCTCACACAGAGCATCCCAAGACATTAAATATCTTGGTGATCTGCTTTATCCATGTTTTAGCTATTAGTGGTTTTGGCTCTCCCTTAAACTCCGGTGGTCCCAGCTCCTAAAACTGTTTAGCGGTGACCGTCCGAGAGTTTTCAGTGTCTCCACCTACATTTTGAACAGGAGCCGCTCTCGCCTGTTGTTGCATGAACTGCATAAAGCTTCTGAACATTATATCATTCATCATTTGGTCAGTATTGTTGTTTGCATGAGGATTATCGCCTTCCTGATGCACATTATCTCGATTATTGATATGTGGTGAATCAACAGTCGCCTGTGCTCCATTGCTATTCTCAACATTCTCGGATGCCATTTTCAGATACTGCCACAAAACAAAAGTTAATTGATATGTCATATATTATCCTTATATTCTGACTGACCAATTAAATATCATGCAAATAAACTTAGGTAGGTCATACTAGCGAATGAATTCTCCGTCTCTCCCCTCCTAGTTCTATTCTCACATCTTAGCCAGGGATCATATCCCTAAGCTTTGATACCAACTGTGACGCCTCCAAAATTAGGTATACATCACCCATCTTGGGTCGTCAGATACATGGTACAGAATACAAATACAACTTACTAATACAACTGTCGTGTACAATACGACAAAACATAACTGTGAGTTTGAATACAATTATTGTCTACTAGAGACTATACAAACTCAAAAGGAGTCCTCATTATAATTATTGTCACACTATTTAACAGAATAGTGAAGACTACTAATACTATCATTTGGTCCATCACTCCGTTCCCCGACTCGTCCCAGCTATATTCTCATTTCCTGAAGAGAACAGTGAAAGAAAGGGTGAGCTCAACTAGCCCAATAAGAAATATTATGACTAAGATAATGCAGAATAAATTATCATTAGCCTTCAACAGTATTAAACTGATAAAATATAACGAACATCAAGTTTAACTGCAGCGGAACAAGCAATCCATTAAAAGAGTCAAGTAGAGAATAAAATCTACTATCTTCTATGATTTAAAAGGTTTTTTAACACTGTTATCGCTGGGAATCAGCTTAACAAAATAATCCACATCATCGAATCACCCCTGCACTACGGCCAAGGATATTCTTTAGTATCACGACCACAATTGTCCATGCACTACGGGCCAAGAATATTTGTGTATTCATTAATGGTCATGATCATGCCAACAACTGTCCATCAATGCACTACGGGTCAATGAGGACTTTTACCACATCATTTGTGACATTACGGTCATGATTATACCGAATAATCCCTGGTCATAATCATACCAAGTCCATCTATGCACTACATGCCACAGATGACTTTCAACATTTTATAAACATGAGGATGATGACAATGATATAAGAATTCAATAAAACAAGTTCAAGAATTAATTTATCCAAGAATTAACAACGTCCAAATTGTCAACATGATACTGCTTTGTGGAGTAAAATTCAAGAATGCTTAGAATAATATTTTCATGAAAAGATACTGGATGAAACACAATTATCAAGGATATTCCACTAATTTCATGGAGTATAGAAGTTAAAACTTTAACCAACTGAGTATAATAAAGAATGGAATAATAAAAGACATCACCATGTATGCGATAGACCGCACATACATGTTATTCGAACAGAATAATAAATAATGGAACCAGGTCCGGCGTAAAACGCACAGACAGGATATTCCAACAGAATAATAATAAAGACGGAACCAGGTCCGGTGTAACACAGACAGGATGTTCCAACAGAATAATAATAAAGACGGAACCAGATCCGGCTAACAGAATAATAATAAAGTCGGAACCAGGTCCGGTGTAAAACACACAGACAGGATGTTCTAACAGATAAAGACGGAACCAGGTCCGGTGTAAAACACATAGACGTGATGTTCCAACAAAATAATAGAAGAATGTCACCAAGTATAGGGTAGACCGCGTATACAGGTTATTCCAACAGAATAATAAGAAAATGGAATAACAATAGTTCTCTTCATGAATAAGAAAGAATAACACCCCTTACCGTTTTAAAGAAGAACTGAAATAAGGAAGTTGTTAAGTAGCAGAATACTTTTCTTCTCTCTCTATAGTTTCTCTCTATAGTTTCTCTCTCTAGAGTTCAGTGAATTCGTAAGAAATAATGAAGGAATGAGATGCTATTTATAGAAAAATGGAATACATAGTAACTAATCCATGAACGGTCCAGATTGATTGCTTTAATCTGATGGTCCATATTTACAGAAATTTTTTTTAAATAAAATATAATATATTCTATTTATAGAATAACGTTAATAAAGTATTTTGTTTCATATGAAAAGATGTTTCTGTTTTATTATGTTAATAATGCGAATAAAACAAAACTTCATTATCGCTAAATAATTCATATTATTAACTGACAATAATTAAATCAAACTGAGTGACTTCTCACATAAGCATTAATAATCAATACCGTGTGCTACTATGCAACCACACGTATTACTGTACTTTTACTACCGAGTAGTTCAATAGTATCAATGGTAAAACTTCCGCCGTTATTTTTAATAAAATATTTTTGTCGTTTTCTCAATCCGACAATAATTCCGTTGTGGGGTCCACCAATGATTGTGCCGTTGTACGAATATTCCCTGTTAAAATGAATATTTCTCGACCAATCGAATATTATATAACAACTTGCGTACTTTACAAAATTTATAAATATTACCCACAACTATAACATTATATCAAATTTAACTCCATAATATTCAAAAATGATATTTATAGAAAATTCATCTTTATAAAAGTTGGGGTCTTACATAGGGAAATGATCCATAGCATCTATTTGTTATGGATCAAAAAGTGGCATATCGCATCTACACCTTCCATTTCATAAATGAAGGGCTGCGATTGAAACTGGGTACACACCGTCCATTAGTAATACTAGTGGACGTGGTAAATGATTTTTTTTCCCATTTTTGCTCCATATAGCCAAGTCAAATCAGGTCGACGCAATGAATTGGGGAAAAAGTGGGAAAAGTTAACAAAACCCTGCAACAGGGGAATGAAAGAATTTGTTGATTGCTCAAGAACCCTAGTCGATTGATTTGTAAATCGACTACAAGTTGTGGAAATTTTCCTTTGTTTGTCCTAAATTTTACGACTACAGCAAACTAATCAGCATTTAATCGGTAAGTAATCTCACAAATCTGAATCTGCTATAATTTTCCATGACTTATCTAAAACCCTAGTTCACAATCTATGTGACGCCCCCAAAATTAGGTATACATCACCCATCTTGGGTCGTCAGATACATAGTACAGAATACAAATACAACTTACTAATACAACTGTCGTGTACAATACGACAAAACATAAACTGTGAGTTTGAATACAAATATTATATTCTAGAGAGTATTCATACTCAAAAGGAGTCCTCATTACATTTATTAACACACCATTACATAGAATAGTGAGGACTACTAACTAATACTATCATTCGGACCATCACTCCGTTCCCCGACTTGCCCCAGCTACGTTCTCATTTCCTGAAGAGAACAGTGAAAGAAAGGGTGAGCTCAACTAGCCCAGTAAGAAATATTATGACTAAGATAATGCAGAATAAATTATCATTAGCCTTCAACAATGTTAAACTGATAAAATATAATAGACATCAAGTTTAACTGTAGCAGAACAAGCAATCCATTAAAAGAGTCAAGTAGAAAATAAACTCTACTATCTTTTATGATTTAAAAGATTTTTCAACACTGTGATCGCTGAGACTCAGCTTAATAAAATAATCCACATCATCGAATCACCCCTGCACTACGGCCAAGGATATTCGTATATTCATTAATGGTCATGATCATGCCAACAACTGTCCATCAATGCACTACGGGCCAATGAGGACTTTTACCATATCATTTGTAACATTACGGTCATGATTATACCGAATAATCCCTGGTCATAATCATACCAAGTCCATCTATGCACTACAGGCCACAGATGACTATCAACATTTTATAAACATGAGGATGATGACAATGATATAAGAATTCAATAAAACAAGTTCAAGAATTAATTTATCCAGGAATTAACAACGTCCAAATTGTCAACATGATATTGCTTTGTGGAGTAAAATTCAAGAATACTTAGAAGAATATTTTCATGAAAAGATACTGGATGAAACGTAATTATCAAGGATATTCCATAAATTTCATGGAGTATAGAAGTCAAAACTTAACCAACTGAGTATAATAAAGAATGGAATAACAAAAGAAATCACCATGCATGCGATAGACCGCACAGACAGGTTATTCCCACAGAATAATAAATAATGGAACCAGGTCCGGCGTAAACGCACAGACAGGATATTTCGACAGAATAATAAATAATGGAACCAGGTCCGGCGTAAACGCACAGACAGGATATTCCGACAGAATAATAAATAATGGAACCAGGTCCGGTGTAAAACACACAGACATGATGTTCCAACAGAATAATAACAAGACGGAACCAGGTCCGGTGTAAAACACACAGACAGGATGTTCCAACAGAATAATAATAAAAATGGAACCAGGTCCGGTGTAAAACACACAGACAGGATGTTCCAACAGAATAATAACAAGACGGAACCAGGTCCGGTGTAAAACACACAGACAGGATGTTCCAACAGAATAATAATAAAAATGGAACCAGGTCCGGTGTAAAACACACAGACAGGATGTTCCAACAGAATAATAGGAGAATGTCACCAAGTATAGGGTAGACCGCGTATACAGGTTATTCTAACAGAATAATAAGAAATGGAATAACAACAGTTCTCTTCATGAATAAAAAAGAATAACACCCCTTACCGTTTTAAAGACGAGCTGAAATAAGGAAGTAGTTAAGTAGCAGAATACTCTTCTTCTCTCTCTCTCTATAGTTTCTCTCTATAGTTTCTCTCTCTAGAGTTCAGTGAATTCATAAGAAATAATGAAGGAATGAGCTGCTATTTATAGAAAAATAGAATGCATAGTAACTAATCCATGAACGGTTCAGATTGATTACTTTAATCTGACGGTCTATATTTAAAGAAAAATCTTTTAAATAAAATATAATATATTCTATTTATAGAATAACTTTAATAAAGTATTCTATTTTATATAAAAAGATGTTTCTGTTTTATTACGTTAATAATACGAATAAAACAAAACGTCATTATCGCTAAATAATTCATATTATTAACTGACAATAATTGAATCAAACTGAGTGACTTCTTATATAAGCATTAATAATCAATACCGTGTGCTACTATGCAACCACACATATTACTGTACTTTTACTACCGAGTAGTTCAACAGTAACAATGGTAAAATTTCCGTCGTTATTTTTAATAAAATATTTTTGTCGTTTTCTCAATCTGACAATAATTCCGTTGTGAGGTCCACCAATGATTGTGTCGTTGTACGAATATTCCCTGTTAAAATGAATATTCCCCGACCAATCGAATATTATATAACAACTTGCGTACTTTGCAAAATTTATAAATATTACCCACAACTATAACATTATATCAAATTAACTCCATAATATTTAAAAATGATATTTATAGAAAATTCATCTTTATTTATAAAAGTTGGGGTCTTACAACCTCCCCTTCTTATGAAATTTTGCCCTCGAAATTAGGGTGCGTATCTGGTATGTCGAAGAGGTAAGGATACCTTGATTTCATTTCAGATTCTAACTCCCAAGTCATTTCCTCAACATCGTGGTTTCTCCACAAAACTTTGACTTGAGGTATAACCTTGGAGCGTAGAATATGTTCCTTCTTATCCAAAATTTGAACAGGAACTTCTTCATACGTCAAATCTTCTGCTATTTCGTCCGGTTCTAACTCAATAATGTGGTTCGGGTCTTCCACATATTTGCGTAACATGGATATGTGAAAAACGTTATGAACACGAGACATACTTGGCGGTAAAGCGAGTCTATAAGCCACAGTTCCTACTCGATCGAGGATTAAAAATGGACCGATGAATCGTGGATTGAGCTTTCCTCTCTTTCCAAATCTCGTAACTCCTTTCCATGGAGCAACACGCAAGAACACATGATCTCCTACATCAAATTCCATGTCCTTTCGATGAAGATCAGCATAACTCTTTTGTCGATCTTGTGAGGTTTTTATACGTTGTCGGATCGTTTGAATCTTTTCTGTAGTCATACGTACCAACTCCGGTCCCAACAACGTTGCTTCACCCACCTCATCCCAGCATACTAGAGAACGACATTTTCTTCCATACAATGCTTCGAATGGAGCCATGCCAATACTTGCTTGATAACTGTTGTTGTAGGAAAACTCCACCAATGGTAAGAACTTGTCCCAACTTCCCTTGAAGTCAAAGACACAGAGTCTTAATAGATCTTTAAGAGTTTGAATAGTCCTCTCTGATTGTCCGTCCGTCTGAGGATGATATGCTGAACTAAATCGTAACTCCGTGCCCATAGCTTTTTGTAAACTAACCCAAAATCGTGAAGTGAATCTTGGGTCTCGGTCAGAAACTATGGATACTGGCATACCATGCAGTCTTACAATCTCGTTTATGTACATACGAGCAAGACGTTCAAGTGTATAAGTTTCTCGTATCGGTAAGAAATGAGCAGACTTGGTCAATCTATCAATAATGACCCAAATCGCATCTATACCTTGAGAAACCTTAGGAAGACCGGTAACGAAATCCATGGTAATGTGCTCCCACTTCCATTCTGGAATTTCAAGTGGTTGCAATGGACCTTTTGGTACTTAATGCTCCGCTTTGACTCGTTGACAAGTTAGACACCTTGAGATAAACAGCGCTATCTCTTGCTTCATATTGCTCCACCAAAATGTATGACGAAGATCATGATACATTTTGGTACTTCCAGGATAGATTGCAAACGGTGTGTTGTGCGCCTCCATCATGATTTCATACTTTAAATCAGGGTTGTTAGGAACACAAAGTCTGGAGTTGACTCGAAGTATTCCTTCTTCATCGATTCTTGCATCCGGCATAGCACCTTCTTGAACTTTCTTCCTCATACGCATCAGCTCCAGGTCTGTAGCTTGAGCAGCTTTAACTTTATCGATTAAAGTCGGTTCTACTCGTATATTCGCCATCATCACATGGGTCCCTGGAGTCTTTAACTCTATCTCCATCCTTTGCAAATCACACAAAATGGGTCTTTGTGTTGATAATATCGCACTCGTACTTGCATATGATCTTCTACTCAATGCGTCAGCTACCACGTTCGCTTTTTCAGGATGATATTGAATGGTATGATCATAATCTTTCAACAGTTCAAGCCAACGTCGTTGTCGCATGTTGAGTTCCTTTTGAGTGAAGAAATATTTGAGGCTTTTATGATCCGTAAAGATCTCCACCTTCTCCCCATACAAGTAATGCCTCCAAATTTTAAGTGCAAAGACAACAGCTGCCAACTCTAGATCATGAGTAGGATAATTCCTCTCATATTCCTTGAGTTGTCTTGATGCATAGGCTATGACTTTTCCATGTTGCATGAGAACACATCCCAACCCTTTGCTCGAAGAATCACTGTAGATGACAAATCCCTCCGAGCCAGATGGTATTATTAGAACAGGTGCTGAAATGAGTCTCCTCTTAAGTTCTTGAAAACTCTGCTCACATTCTTCGCTCCAACCGAACTTTGTATCTTTCCGAGTCAGCTGAGTTAATGGAGTAGCGATTCGAGAAAATCCTTCCACGAATCTCCGATAATAACCATCTAAACCAAGAAAGCTACGTACTTCGGTCACTGATTTAGGTTGCTCCCAGCTTTGAATAGCTTCAATCTTTGTCGGGTCAACCGATATTCCACGACTTGATACTACGTGCCCAAGGAATGCTACCTCTTCCAGCCAGAACTCGCATTTCTTCAACTTGGCATAAAGTGTAAGACCCCGAATTTTATGAAATAAAAGTATTCAATTTTTCTTATAATTACTATGCAGTAAATGGTTAAATTGATAAATGTTAAAGTTAAGGGTGATATATAATTTTTTTCAAAATACACAAGTGGTTATAAAATAATCATTGTTGTCGAGGAATATTCGTTTGGTCGTGGAATATTCTTTCTGTCGGGGAATATTCGTACGACGACGCAGCTATTTGTGGGCCCCATAACAGAATAACTGTCGGGTGAAGAAAACGACAAATTTAAGTTTTTATAAATAACGGCGTAGTTGTTATCGTTAACACTGTTGGAATACCCGGTGGTTAAAATACAGTAATACGCGTTATTGCACAGTAGCACACGGTATTGCATAGTATTTTTGAAATTATTGATTCTTACGTAAGAAGGCACTAGTCAATAATTGTTACAGTAATTACTGTTCAATATTTTACTTTATTGATTCAATAATTGCTGCGTTGATATTTTATATTATTTTTGTTTCAATAATTGTTGCTGCACAGTATTTTCTATTATCAGATCAATAATTCATATTATTTGAATAATATTATTAGATAACATTATTGGCAATGTCTAGAAAGTTCTGTCTAAGGAGAGGTTTGGTCATCTAATTGCGCGCTAGTAAGGAGAAATCCTTATTAGAAAGCCCCCTCTTTCCTCGGAACGGCCTGGTTGTCATAAATGTGATTCTGTAATATTATTTGTGAATAATTAATTATTGATTCATATGATAAGGAAATATTTATATTATGTGGATATAAATGAAGGATATATTTTTGTGGTTAAAAATGAAGGAGTTAATGTTGAGATTTTTATCAGTATTTTTGTCGGAATGGAGGTATTAAAAATCAGGATTTTTGAGATATTTTGCGGGGGTTATAATTTTTAATCCGACCGTTGGATCGTGGTAATTTTTGGATATGTTATACATATATAAGTTGAGTATATGTCCATAAATTTTGAACCGTTAAAAATGAACGTATGATTTGTTATGAATTTTAAGAGGTGGCTGATTCGGAAATCAGGTTATAAATCATTTTTGGTGAAAAATTCTAGAATTGGTGGGCCCCACTTGTGGTTGGTGAAGAAATGTGCTGAATTATATTTCAAATGTGGTGGGTGGGAATAGTAGAAGGTAAAGCCATCCGGTTGCAGGTCAAACCTACCAAAATTTTCCTATAAATAGAGGGCTAAGTTAGAATTGAAAATCACACCAGAAACATAAGTTTTCTCTCTTTCTCTCTCTAGATTATTGAGTGTATTTTATGAGTATTTAGATACTCTGTGAGTTTCTATTCATCAGTGCAAGTTTCCTTCAGCCTTATACCGATCAGAAGTACTGCTCTTTTGAGGTAAGGGATAGTAAGGGATAGTAAGGGATTTTAAGAGTTGTTATGTTTTTCAGTTTCGTAATTTTTCTGAATTTCAAAAATTCTGGAAAAATTTGAAATGATATTTTGATGAGTTTTATTGATTGTGTCCAAAAATGGTGATTTTTGGATGTATAGATTGAGAGTTATGAATTTTATGAGAAAAGACTATTTTAAAAGTAACTGCTTATAATTTCTTGTGGTTAACTCCAAAATTGATGAAATTTTTATTGGGAGTACATGTGTATGATGGAAGTATACTCTGTTAATTTCAGAATTTTTGGACAAAAGTACAATTTTTGATAAATGTCTAAATATTCGGCTGTTTTGACCGTATGAAAAATAGTAAATGACTTTTAAAAATTCTGAGAAAAATATATGTTCAATATGGGACTATATTCTGATAAATCCCAGAAAAGAAATATTTTTGGAACTGATTTGGTATTTTTCATGAAAATGGACAAGTTATGAGAAAATAAATTAAATATGTTATGTGAAGTAAGAAAATTGGAAAATAGGATTTTATGACTTGAGAATCCTATATGAGGTATATGCAGATTTTTTATGAGGGTTTTGGTTATTGATGATGAAATTGTAAGAGTTGGCATTTTATGATGATTAAATGCATTAATTAGTAAAGTGTAAACAATTAAAATAAATTGTTTATAAATTTAAGTAATGTTATTCTTTCAATATCATTATACCGAAATATTGGTATGAATTTTATTGTAAAATTTCTATCTTTTGTGTCGGGGTTACTATTCATGAGTTATGAATATTACTCTTGAGATTAAAACTATATGTTGATCATATTATTTTTATCATCATATATAACATTTTTATAACCCTGATGTTGAAATTCTCTTTCACTGGAGTGTAAAGATGGGTAGATTATTGGTATGATCATGACTAGGGTTCTCTTTGGCCTGTAGTGCAAAGTTGAATTGTGACTGGTATGATCATGACCATTGAATTTATAATTGAATATCTTAAGCTTAAGTGCAAAGGTGAATTGATCAACATGGTTATAATTATTGTTTATATAAATTCTGAAATGATTATATATTTCTTTGAGATATGAATATATTTGGCCTGTAGTGCAAATATGAATTGTTGATGAATATCTTTGGCATGTAGTGCAAAGATGGCCTGTTGATGAATATCTTTGGCCTGTAGTGCAAAGATGAACTGTTGTTGAATATCTTTGGCCCGTAGTGCAAAGATGGTTTGTTGATGAATATCTTTGGCCCGTAGTGCAAAGATGGATTTGTTAGTATGATTATAAACAGGAATTGTGATTTGGTATAACCATGATCTTTGATGTTTCAGGTAAAGACAGGTGATGAAAATATTCTTCGTCCTGGGTGCGAAGAAAAATTTATAGTCACAATTATGATTATGAGTTATTCATATGATTGTGGAAAGGAACTGTTGAGTGATGTTACATGGATAAAACATTGCTGATGGATTTTTAACATGGAGAAGATAATAGACTTTATAGTCTATTTGACTCTTCTAATGGATTGCTCGTTCCGCTGCAACTATGGTTGAAATTTTTATCATTTACCATATGTTCTAAATCTCTGATTTATTATTGATGAAGACTGTTGATAATTTAATTATCTTTAGTCATGATATTCTTTACTGAGCTAGTTGTTCTCACCCTTTTACTTCACAATTCCTTTCAGGTAATAAGAGTGTAGCTGGGTCGAGAGAGGGTAACGGGGAAATAGAACGGTGGTCTCTAGCTGTGGATGTTCTCCCGAAGCAGTATAGAAAAGTTCATTTAGTAGTTATATTTGGTGAATCCAATAGGGTAAGGTGTACCCAACGTTGGAAGGGTGGTTTGCCACTATCATACAAGATGTCTAACGACATACAACCTCGTGTCATCATAAGACAGGGATGTGCTCATCCACTTGCTGAGTATATATACGAGCACTACCTATATAATCTTGGTGTTTGTTTGAAGTATAATTCTCAATTAGAGATAGTAGAGATAATGATATGTCAAGAGAAGACTCACCATTGGGAAGAATATGATAGTAATCTTCTCGTTTTTCTTTGGGGTCTATTGGGTCAACCAAGGATAATTCTGTGGCCATATGATATCTATCATAACCTAGACGCGTGGCCTCCCATGTACGAAGGTTTCCTTGAGCACTTCCCAAAGATTCTAATTTCTAAAACAGTTTTTGACTATACCTTTATGTAAGGTGTCATTGTGAGGTGATGTCCACGGTTAAAACATGAGTCACATTTGGTATATATTTGTATCCAAACTCACAGCATATGTGTTGTTGTATTTTGCACGACAATTGTTGTAATAAAGTTGTAGTTGTTTTCTGTACCATGTATTTGACGACTCAGAATGGGTTGGGTGGAATGGACCTATTTTGGGGTTGTCACAGGTGGTATCAGAGCTTAGGGATATGATCTCTGGCGGAGATCGGGGAATATAACTAGGAGGGGAGAGATGAGTAAATCCTTCGCTAGTGTGTCCTACCTAAGCTTATTTGTTGGTCAGTCATAATATCGGGATATTATGTGATATGTTAATTTGTTAAATTAACCCTTGTTTTGAAGCTGTATTCTAGAATGATATTTGAAATACAGGAGATGAGCAATGGAGAAATTATGATGGCAGGGAAGATGAAATCTAAATGAAAGGAAGGTATTCTCAATTCTTTGAAATACCAGGTACGTAAATTTCGAGGACGAAATTTCATAAGGAGGGGAGATTGTAAGACCCCGAATTTTATGAAATAAAAGTATTCAATTTTTCTTATAATTACTATGCAGTAAATGGTTAAATTGATAAATGTTAAAGTTAAGGGTGATATATAATTTTTTTCAAAATACACAAGTGGTTATAAAATAATCATTGTTGTCGGGGAATATTCGTTTGGTCGTGGAATATTCTTTCTGTCGGGGAATATTCGTACGACGGCGCAGCTATTTGTGGGCCCTATAACAGAATAACTGTCGGGTGAAGGAAAACGACAAATTTGAGTTTTTACAAATAACGGCGTAGTTGTTACCGTTAACACTGTTGGAATACCCGGTGGTTAAAATACAGTAATACGCGTTATTGCACAGTAGCACACGGTATTGCATAGTATTTTTGAAATTATTGATTCTTACGTAAGAAGGCACTACTCAATAATTGTTACAGTAATTACTGTTCAATATTTTATTTTATTGATTCAATAATTGCTGCGTTGATATTTTATATTATTTTTGTTTCAATAATTGTTGCTGCACAGTATTTTCTATTATCAGATCAATAATTCATATTATTTGAATAATATTATTAGATAACATTATTGGCAATGTCTAGAAAGTTCTGTCTAAGGAGAGGTTTGGTCATCTAATTGCGCGCTAGTAAGGAGAAATCCTTATTGGAAAGCCCCCTCTTTCCTGGGAACGGCCTGGTTGTCATAAATGTGATTCTGTAATATTATTTGTGAATAATTAATTATTGATTCATATGATAAGGAAATATTTATATTATGTGGATATAAATGAGGGATATATTTTTGTGGTTAAAAATGAAGGAGTTAATGTTGAGGTTTTTATCAGTATTTTTGTCGGAATGGAGGTATTAAAAATCAGGATTTTTGAGATATTTTGCGGGGGTTATAATTTTTAATCCGACCGTTGGATCGTGGTAATTTTTGGATATGTTATACATATATAAGTTGAGTATATGTCCACAAATTTTGAACCGTTAAAAATGAACGTATGATTTGTTATGAATTTTAAGAGGTGGCTGATTCGGAAATCAGGTTATAAATCATTTTTGGTGGAAAATTCTAGAATTGGTGGGCCCCACTTGTGGTTGGTGAAGAAATGTGCTGAATTATATTTCAAATGTGGTGGGTGGGAATAGTAGCAGGTAAAGCCATCAGGTTGCAGGTCAAACCTACCAAAATTTTCCTATAAATAGAGGGCTAAGTTAGAATTGAAAATCACACCAGAAACATAAGTTTTCTCTCTTTCTCTCTCTAGATTATTGAGTGTATTTTGTGAGTATTTAGATACTTGTGAGTTTCTATTCATCAGTGCAAGTTTCCTTCAGCCTTATACCGATCAGAAGTACTGCTCTTTTGAGGTAAGGGATAGTAAGGGATAGTAAGGGATTTTAAGGGTTGTTATGTTTTTCAGTTTCGTAATTTTTCTGAATTTCAAAAATTCTGAAAAAATTTGAAATGATATTTTGATGAGTTTTATTGATTGTGTCCAAAAATGGTGATTTTTGGATGTATAGATTGAGAGTTATGAATTTTATGAGAAAAGACTATTTTAAAAGTAACTGCTTATAATTTCTTGTGGTTAACTCCAAAATTGATGAAATTTTTATTGGGAGTACATGTATATGATAGAAGTATACTCTGTAATTTCAGAATTTTTGGACAAAAGTACAATTTTTGATAAATGTCTAAATATTCGGCTATTTTGGCCATATGAAAAATAGTAAATGACTTTTAAAAATTCTGAGAAAAATATATGTTCACTATGGGACTATATTATGCTAAATCCCAGAAAAGAAATATTTTTGGAACTGATTTGGTATTTTTCATGAAAATGGTCTAGTTATGAGTAAATGAATTAAATATGTTATGTGAAGTAAGAAAATTGGAAAATAGGATTTTATGACTTGAGAATCCTATATGAGGTATATGCAGATTTTTGATGAGGGTTTTGGTTATTGATGATGAAATTGTAAGAGTTGGCATTTTATGATAATTAAATGCATTAATTAGTAAAGTGTAAACAATTAAAATAAATTGTTTATAAATTTAAGTAATGTTATTCTTTCAATATCATTATACCGAAATATTGGTATGAATTTTATTGTAAAATTTCTATCTTTTGTGTCGAGGTTACTATTCATGAGTTATGAATATTACTCTTGAGATTAAAACTATATGTTGATCATATTATTTTTATCATCATATATAACATTTTTATAACCCTGATGTTGAAATTCTCTTTCACTGGAGTGTAAAGATGGGTAGATTATTGGTATGATCATGACTAGGGTTCTCTTTGGCCTGTAGTGCAAAGTTGAATTGTGACTGGTATGATCATGACCATTGAATTTATAATTGAATATCTTAAGCTTAAGTGCAAAGGTGAATTGATCAACATGGTTATAATTATTGTTTATATAAATTCTGAAATGATTATATATTTCTTTGAGATATGAATATATTTGGCCTGTAGTGCAAATATGAATTGTTGATGAATATCTTTGGCATGTAGTGCAAAGATGGCCTGTTGATGAATATCTTTGGCCTGTAGTGCAAAGATGAACTGTTGTTGAATATCTTTGGCCCGTAGTGCAAAGATGGTTTGTTGATGAATATCTTTGGCCCGTAGTGCAAAGATGGATTTGTTAGTATGATTATAAACAGGAATTGTGATTTGGTATAACCATGATCTTTGATGTTTCAGGTAAAGACAGGTGATGAAAATATTCTTCGTCCTGGGTGCGAAGAAAAATTTATAGTCACAATTATGATTATGAGTTATTCATATGATTGTGGAAAGGAACTGTTGAGTGATGTTACATGGATAAAACATTGTTGGTGGATTTTTAACATGGAGAAGATAATAGACTTTATAGTCTATTTGACTCTTCTAATGGATTGCTCGTTCCGCTGCAACTATGGTTGAAATTTTTATCATTTACCATATGTTCTAAATCTCTGATTTATTATTGATGAAGGCTATTGATAATTTAATTATCTTTAGTCATGATATTCTTTACTGAGCTAGTTGTGCTCACCCTTTTGCTTCACAATTCCTTTCAGGTAATAAGAGTGTAGCTGGGTCGAGCGAGGGTAACGGGGAAATAGAACGGTGGTCTCTAGCTGTGGATGTTCTCCCGAAGCAGTATAGAAAAGTTCATTTAGTAGTTATATTTGGTGAATCCAATAGGGTAAGGTGTACCCAACGTTGGAAGGGTGGTTTGCCACTATCATACAAGATGTCTAACGACATACAACCTCGTGTCATCATAAGACAGGGATGTGCTCATCCACTTGCTGAGTATATATACGAGCACTACCTATATAATCTTGGTGTTTGTTTGAAGTATAATTCTCAATTAGAGACAGTAGAGATAATGATAAGTCAAGAGAAGACTCACCATTGGGAAGAATATGATAGTAATCTTCTCGTTTTTCTTTGGGGTCTATTGGGTCAACCAAGGATAATTCTGTGGCCATATGATATCTATCATAACCTAGACGCGTGGCCTCCCATGTACGAAGGTTTCCTTGAGCACTTCCCAAAGATTCTAATTTCTAAAACAGTTTTTGACTATACCTTTATGTAAGGTGTCATTGTGAGGTGATGTCCACGGTTGGAACATGAGTCACATTTGGTATATATTTGTATCCAAACTCACAGCATATGTGTTGTTGTATTTTGCACGACAATTATTGTAATAAAGTTGTAGTTGTTTTCTGTACCATGTATTTGACGACTCAGAATGGGTTGGGTGGAATGGACCTATTTTGGGGTTGTCACAGGTGGTATCAGAGCTTAGGGATATGATCTCTGGCGGAGATCGGGGAATATAACTAGGAGGGGAGAGATGAGTAAATCCTTCGCTAGTGTGTCCTACCTAAGCTTATTTGTTGGTCAGTCATAATATCGGGATATTATGTGATATGTTAATTTGTTAAATTAACCCTTGTTTTGAAGCTGTATTCTAGAATGATATTTGAAATACAGGAGATGAGCAATGGAGAAATTATGATGGCAGGGAAGATGGAATCTAAAATGAAAGGAAGGTATTCTCAATTCTTTGAAATACCAGGTACGTAAATTTCGAGGACGAAATTTCATAAGGAGGGGAGATTGTAAGACCCCGAATTTTATGAAATAAAAGTATTCAATTTTTCTTATAATTACTATGCAGTAAATGGTTAAATTGATAAATGTTAAAGTTAAGGGTGATATATAATTTTTTTCAAAATACACAAGTGGTTATAAAATAATCATTGTTGTCGGGGAATATTCGTTTGGTCGTGGAATATTCTTTCTGTCGGGGAATATTCGTACGACGGCGCAGCTATTTGTGGGCCCCATAACAGAATAACTGTCGGGTGAAGAAAACGACAAATTTAAGTTTTTATAAATAACGGCGTAGTTGTTACCGTTAACACTGTTGGAATACCCGGTGGTTAAAATACAGTAATACGCGTTATTGCACAGTAGCACACGGTATTGCATAGTATTTTTGAAATTATTGATTCTTACGTAAGAAGGCACTACTCAATAATTGTTACAGTAATTACTGTTCAATATTTTATTTTATTGATTCAATAATTGCTGCGTTGATATTTTATATTATTTTTGTTTCAATAATTGTTGCTGCACAGTATTTTCTATTA
Organism: Panax notoginseng; assembly: GCA_016801055.1. Taxonomy (NCBI): domain Eukaryota; kingdom Viridiplantae; phylum Streptophyta; class Magnoliopsida; order Apiales; family Araliaceae; genus Panax; species Panax notoginseng. Next base: position 213,718,042 of record CM029015.1, on the reverse strand, counting down.
TCAGATCAATAATTCATATTATTTGAATAATATTATTAGATAACATTATTGGCAATGTCTAGAAAGTTCTGTCTAAGGAGAGGTTTGGTCATCTAATTGCGCGCTAGTAAGGAGAAATCCTTATTGGAAAGCCCCCTCTTTCCTGGGAACGGCCTGGTTGTCATAAATGTGATTCTGTAATATTATTTGTGAATAATTAATTATTGATTCATATGATAAGGAAATATTTATTTTATGTGGATATAAATGAGGGATATATTTTTGTGGTTAAAAATGAAGGAGTTAATGTTGAGGTTTTTATCAGTATTTTTGTCGGAATGGAGGTATTAAAAATCAGGATTTTTGAGATATTTTGCGGGGGTTATAATTTTTAATCCGACCGTTGGATCGTGGTAATTTTTGGATATGTTATACATATATAAGTTGAGTATATGTCCACAAATTTTGAACCGTTAAAAATGAACGTATGATTTGTTATGAATTTTAAGAGGTGGCTGATTCGGAAATCAGGTTATAAATCATTTTTGGTGAAAAATTCTAGAATTGGTGGGCCCCACTTGTGGTTGGTGAAGAAATGTGCTGAATTATATTTCAAATGTGGTGGGTGGGAATAGTAGCAGGTAAAGCCATCAGGTTGCAGGTCAAACCTACCAAAATTTTCCTATAAATAGAGGGCTAAGTTAGAATTGAAAATCACACCAGAAACATAAGTTTTCTCTCTTTCTCTCTCTAGATTATTGAGTGTATTTTGTGAGTATTTAGATACTTGTGAGTTTCTATTCATCAGTGCAAGTTTCCTTCAGCCTTATACCGATCAGAAGTACTGCTCTTTTGAGGTAAGGGATTGTAAGGGATAGTAAGGAATTTTAAGGGTTGTTATGTTTTTCAGTTTCGTAATTTTTCTGAATTTCAAAAATTCTGGAAAAATTTGAAATGATATTTTGATGAGTTTTATTGATTGTGTCCAAAAATGGTGATTTTTGGATGTATAGATTGAGAGTTATGAATTTTATGAGAAAAGACTATTTTAAAAGTAACTGCTTATAATTTCTTGTGGTTAACTCCAAAATTGATGAAATTTTTATTGGGAGTACATGTATATGATGGAAGTATACTCTGTTAATTTCAGAATTTTTGGACAAAAGTACAATTTTTGATAAATGTTTAAATATTCGGCTGTTTTGGCCATATGAAAAATAGTAAATGACTTTTAAAAATTCTGAGAAAAATATATGTTCAATATGGGACTATATTCTGCTAAATCCCAGAAAAGAAATATTTTTGGAACTGATTTGGTATTTTTCATGAAAATGGACTAGTTATGAGAAAATGAATTAAATATGTTATGTGAAGTAAGAAAATTGGAAAATAGGATTTTATGGCTTGAGAATCCTATATGAGGTATATGCAGATTTTTTATGAGGGTTTTGGTTATTGATGATGAAATTGTAAGAGTTGGCATTTTATGATGATTAAATGCATTAATTAGTAAAGTGTAAACAATTAAAATAAATTGTTTATAAATTTAAGTAATGTTATTCTTTCAATATCATTATACCGAAATATTGGTATGAATTTTATTGTAAAATTTCTATCTTTTGTGTCGGGGTTACTATTCATGAGTTATGAATATTACTCTTGAGATTAAAACTATATGTTGATCATATTATTTTTATCATCATATATAACATTTTTATAACCCTGATGTTGAAATTCTCTTTCACTGGAGTGTAAAGATGGGTAGATTATTGGTATGATCATGACTAGGGTTCTCTTTGGCCTGTAGTGCAAAGTTGAATTGTGACTGGTATGATCATGACCATTGAATTTATAATTGAATATCTTAAGCTTAAGTGCAAAGGTGAATTGATCAACATGGTTATAATTATTGTTTATATAAATTCTGAAATGATTATATATTTCTTTGAGATATGAATATATTTGGCCTGTAGTGCAAATATGAATTGTTGATGAATATCTTTGGCATGTAGTGCAAAGATGGCCTGTTGATGAATATCTTTGGCCTGTAGTGCAAAGATGAACTGTTGTTGAATATCTTTGGCTCGTAGTGCAAAGATGGTTTGTTGATGAATATCTTTGGCCCGTAGTGCAAAGATGGATTTGTTAGTATGATTATAAACAGGAATTGTGATTTGGTATAACCATGATCTTTGATGTTTCAGGTAAAGACAGGTGATGAAAATATTCTTCGTCCTGGGTGCGAAGAAAAATTTATAGTCACAATTATGATTATGAGTTATTCATATGATTGTGGAAAGGAACTGTTGAGTGATGTTACATGGATAAAACATTGCTGATGGATTTTTAACATGGAGAAGATAATAGACTTTATAGTCTATTTGACTCTTCTAATGGATTGCTCGTTCCGCTGCAACTATGGTTGAAATTTTTATCATTTACCATATGTTCTAAATCTCTGATTTATTATTGATGAAGACTGTTGATAATTTAATTATCTTTAGTCATGATATTCTTTACTGAGCTAGTTGTGCTCACCCTTTTACTTCACAATTCCTTTCAGGTAATAAGAGTGTAGCTGGGTCGAGAGAGGGTAACGGGGAAATAGAACGGTGGTCTCTAGCTGTGGATGTTCTCCCGAAGCAGTATAGAAAAGTTCATTTAGTAGTTATATTTGGTGAATCCAATAGGGTAAGGTGTACCCAACGTTGGAAGGGTGGTTTGCCACTATCATACAAGATGTCTAACGACATACAACCTCGTGTCATCATAAGACAGGGATGTGCTCATCCACTTGCTGAGTATATATACGAGCACTACCTATATAATCTTGGTGTTTGTTTGAAGTATAATTCTCAATTAGAGATAGTAGAGATAATGATATGTCAAGAGAAGACTCACCATTGGGAAGAATATGATAGTAATCTTCTCGTTTTTCTTTGGGGTCTATTGGGTCAATCAAGGATAATTCTGTGGCCATATGATATCTATCATAACCTAGACGCGTGGCCTCCCATGTACGAAGGTTTCCTTGAGCACTTCCCAAAGATTCTAATTTCTAAAACAGTTTTTGACTATACCTTTATGTAAGGTGTCATTGTGAGGTGATGTCCACGGTTAAAACATGAGTCACATTTGGTATATATTTGTATCCAAACTCACAGCATATGTGTTGTTGTATTTTGCACGACAATTGTTGTAATAAAGTTGTAGTTGTTTTCTGTACCATGTATTTGACGACTCAGAATGGGTTGGGTGGAATGGACCTATTTTGGGGTTGTCACATAAAGTTTGTATTCACGAAGCTTTTGGAGTACCAACCTCAAGTGTTGCTCATGATCTTCACGGCTTTTAGAATAAACAAGGATGTCATCGATAAAGACGACCATAAAGTGATCCAAATATTCCTTGAATACCCTGTCCATCATATCCATGAAGGCAGCAGGAGCATTAGTCAATCCAAAAGACATAACTAAGAATTCATAATACCCATACCGAGTTCTGAAGGCAGTCTTTGGAATATCCTCAGTTCTAACCTTCAGCTGATGATATCCAGAACGAAGATCGATCTTTGAAAAGAATTGTGCTCCTTGCAACTGGTCAAACAGGTCATCAATACGTGGCAATGGGTACCTGTTTTTGATGGTGACATGATTCAACTCCCGATAATCAATACAAAGTCGCATACTTCCATCTTTCTTCTTCACGAATAGCACAGGAGCACCCCAAGGAGAAGTACTAGGACGAATAAAGCCAATGTCTAACAATTCCTGCAGTTGGATCTTTAACTCCTGAAGTTCAATAGGAGCCATTCGATATGGGGCTTTATAAAATGGGTTTTGTACCGGGTTCAAGGTCGATACAAAATTCAATTTCACGCTCTGGGGGTAGGCCAGGAAGTTCTTCAGGGAATACGTCAGGGAATTTATTAACAATAGAAATATCATTCAAAACTGACGTATTTTTGTTTAGATCCGTGACATGAGCTAAGAAAACTTGACATCCGTTTTTCAATAAACGAATATCTTTATGGCTTGAGATGACAGCGATTGATTTTAATGGTTTGGTTGCTTGAATTCGCATAATAGGTCGATTAGGAATATGAAAGCTAACAACCTTACGAAAACAATCAATTTTTGCATGATGAGTAGTTAACCAATCAATCCCTAGAATCACGTCAAATGCAAGTATTTTTAATGAAATCAGATCGACAGGTAATGTGTGGGTACCAACTTGAACCAAACAAGACTTATAAACCGTGGATGTAATGAAGGTTTCTCCCAATGGAGTTTCAACAGCTAAGTCAAAGTCTAATTTCCCCGGAATCAAATTTAATCGATGAGCGCAAGTAGGAGAAATAAAAGAATGGGTAGAACCGGTATCAAATAAAGTATAGACTTCGTTAGAGTTTATGATAAGCTTACCCGTGATGACCTCATTCGGGTTCCTTACTTTCTGGGAGTTCACAATAAACGCTCTCCCTTGCACAACCGGTTTTGACTTTTCTGGGACGGCCTTTGGTGCCTCCATCCTAGCTGAATTTGTCTTCGGTAAACGACAAAATCGGGCTAAATGACCTTCTCTTCCACAATTATAACATGCTTTGGACGGCATCGCGCAGTTTGGACTGATGTGCCCCTCTCCTCCGCATTTGAAACATATGATAGGTGGTCGTTCTCCTTCCTTAACGACAGGTGCTGGTGCTGACGTCTTTCCATCATTGTTGAATCTCCTCTTCTTGAAATGCCCATTCTTATTGTTTTGGCCCTGATTACCACCGAAGTGGTTACCATTTCTGGCCTGTTGATTCCCTCCACGCTTGTTGTCACCGCTTCGATGACTGCTCTCACTGGTATTATCATTTTGCCGGCTGCTCTCTTTTGGTTGCGTTGTCTCGTTATCGCGCTCCACCAACTGAGCCCTATTTACAACATCTGAATACAAACACAATTTATGAGAAACAAGATGTTGACGTATCTCCGGCTTCAAACCTCTTAAAAACATCCGCGTCATTCTTTCTTCATTATCCACCAGGTGGGACGCAAACCGGGATAACTCCGCAAATTTTGCCTCGTACTGCGACACGGTCATATTATTCTGCTCTAATTTGATGAACTCCACCTCCTTCATGTGACGAATACTCTCGGGAAAGTATTTGTCGTTAAACAGCTCTTGGAACTTCTCCCAGGATATCTTCAGTGCGGCAGGTTGAGTACGCTTTATCGATTCCCACCAGTAATCTGCCTCTCCTCGCAACATAAAGGCGGCAAAGGGAACCTTTTACTCCTCGGAGCAACCCAAGACATCAAATATCTTGGTGATCTGCTTTATCCATGTTTCAGCTACAAGTGGTTTGGGTTCTCCCTTAAACTCCGGTGGTCCCAGCTCCTTAAACTGTTTAGCGGTGACCGTCAGAGAGTTTCCAGTATTTCCACCTACGTTGTGGACAGGAGCCGCTTTCACCTGTTGTTGCATGAATTGCATAAAGCCTTTGAGCATTTGATCATTCATCATTTGGTCAGTGTGGTTGTTTGCATGAGGATTGTCACCTTCCTGATGCACATTATCCTGATTATTAATATGTGGTGAATCAACAGTCGCCTGTGCTCCATTGCTATTCTCAACATTCTCAGATGCCATTTTCAGATACTGCCACAAAATAAAAATTAATTGATATGTCATATTTTATCCTTATATTATGACCGACCAATTAAATACCATGCAAATAAACTTAGGTAGGTCATACTAGCGAAGGAATTCCCCGTCTCTCCCCTACTAGTTCTATTCTCACATCTTAGCCAGGGATCATATCCCTAAGCTCTGATACCAACTGTGACGCCCCCAAAATTAGGTATACATCACCCATCTTGGGTCGTCAGATACATAGTACAGAATACAAATACAACTTACTAATACAACTGTCGTGTACAATACAACAAAACATAAACTGTGAGTTTGAATACAAATATTATCTTCTAGAGAGTATTCATACTCAAAAGGAGTCCTCATTACATTTATTAACACACCATTACATAGAATAGTGAGGACTACTAACTAATACTATCATTCGGACCATCACTCCGTTCCCCGACTTGCCCCAGCTACGTTCTCATTTCCTGAAGAGAACAGTGAAAGAAAGGGTGAGCTCAACTAGCCCAGTAAGAAATATTATGACTAAGATAATGCAGAATAAATTATCATTAGCCTTCAACAATGTTAAACTGATAAAATATAATAGACATCAAGTTTAACTGCAGCGGAACAAGCAATCCATTAAAAGAGTCAAGTAGAAAATAAACTCTACTATCTTTTATGATTTAAAAGATTTTCTAACACTGTGATCGCTGAGACTCAGCTTAATAAAATAATTCACATCATCGAATCACCCCTGCACTACGGCCAAGGATATTCGTATATTCATTAATGGTCATGATCATGCCAACAACTGTCCATCAATGCACTACGGGCCAATGAGGACTTTTACCATATCATTTGTAACATTACGGTCATGATTATACCGAATAATCCCTGGTCATAATCATACCAAGTCCATCTATGCACTACAGGCCACAGATGACTTTCAACATTTTATAAACATAAGGATGATGACAATGATATAAGAATTCAATAAAACAAGTTCAAGAATTAATTTATCCAGGAATTAACAACGTCCAAATTGTCAACATGATATTGCTTTGTGGAGTAAAATTCAAGAATACTTAGAAGAATATTTTCATGAAAAGATACTGGATGAAACGCAATTATCAAGGATATTCCATAAATTTCATGGAGTATAGAAGTCAAAACTTAACCAACTGAGTATAATAAAGAATGGAATAACAAAAGAAATCACCATGCATGCGATAGACCGCACAGACAGGTTATTCCCACAGAATAATAAATAATAGAACCAGGTCCGGCGTAAACGCACAGACAGGATATTTCGACATAATAATAAATAATGAAACCAGGTCCGGCGTAAACGCACAGACATGATATTCCGACAGAATAATAAATAATGGAACCAGGTCCGGTGTAAAACACACAGACAGGATGTTCCAACAGAATAATAACAAGACGGAACCAGGTTCGGTGTAAAACACACAGACAGAATGTTCCAACAGAATAATAATAAAAATGGAACCAGGTCCGGTGTAAAACACACAGACAGGATGTTCCAACAGAATAATAACAAGACGGAACCAGGTCCGGTGTAAAACACACAAACAGGATGTTCCAACAGAATAATAATAAAAATGGAACCAGGTTCGGTGTAAAACACACAGACAGGATGTTCCAACAGAATAATAGGAGAATGTCACCAAGTATAGGGTAGACCGCGTATACAGGTTATTCCAACAGAATAATAAGAAATGGAATAACAACAGTTCTCTTCATGAATAAGAAAGAATAACACCCCTTACCGTTTTAAAGACGAGCTGAAATAAGGAAGTAGTTAAGTAGCAGAATACTCTTCTTCTCTCTCTCTATAGTTTCTCTCTCTAGAGTTCAGTGAATTCGTAAGAAATAATGAAGGAATGAGCTGCTATTTATAGAAAAATAGAATGCATAGTAACTAATCCATGAACGGTCCAGATTGATTACTTTAATCTGACGGTCCATATTTAAAGAAAAATCTTTTAAATAAAATATAATATATTCTATTTATAGAATAACTTTAATAAAGTATTCTGTTTTATATAAAAAGATGTTTCTGTTTTATTACGTTAATAATACGAATAAAACAAAACGTCATTATCGCTAAATAATTCATATTATTAACTGACAATAATTGAATCAAACTGAGTGACTTCTCACATAAGCATTAATAATCAATACCGTGTGCTACTATGCAACCACACATATTACTGTACTTTTACTACCGAGTAGTTCAACAGTAACAATGGTAAAATTTCCGCCGTTATTTTTAATAAAATATTTTTGTCATTTTCTCAATCCGACAATAATTTCGTTGTGGGGTCCACCAATGATTGTGTCGTTGTACGAATATTCCCTGTTAAAACGAATATTCTCCGACCAATCGAATATTATATAACAACTTGCGTACTTTGTAAAATTTATAAATATTACCCACAACTATAACATTATATCAAATTAACTCCATAATATTCAAAAATGATATTTATAGAAAATTCATCTTTATTTATAAAAGTTGGGGTCTTACAATCTAGCTATTTCCCGTGATTTCTATATTCCATGAATTCTGAAGTACCCCCATTTTATGTTCGCAATTGGTAGTTTCTCTTTTTCTTGATTGTATTTTTAGTACCTATATTCGTGGCCATATAGAGTTCTCTTCATTCTCTCCTTGTTTATTACAATGCTTTGAACCGCTTTGTCGTAGAATTGCCTCACAGAATGTGCATGCCTGAAATGAAAGGATACAATTAGAAGAGAGGGTTGAGGTTTGAATATTGATTGAAGATCTAAGTGACATTGTTCACTCTAAGCATTTGCATGAGTATGTTTTACCAGAAAGTTTTCAAAAATGCTTATGGAAGAATTTAGAATTTTATGTATTTGATTTGATCACCTTTGGAATTTGATGTATTTGATTTGAAAGAATTTGGAATTTGATATATCTTGTTTTGATTTGGATTTCGAATATGACTTGAAAAGATTTGGAAATTTTGATGTACCGGGGCTGTGATGTTGCTTAACTGCTATACAGGAACCAGTTGTTGTATTGGGGTTGTGATTTTGAATATGTTGTATTTTAATTGAATTCGTATTGTTAACTGTTGATGTACTGGGGATGTTCAAGTCAATTCGTGTTGTAATAAGAAGTGTTGTATTTGACTTGAAATCAACTTGTTGCGGGATTAATATTTTATCCGTCCGCTAGTAAGACTAACGGATGCTGTTATCTTCAATTGGTCGTGGTGATGTCTTGGCAAAGTGGGGGCAAAAGTGGCAAAATAATTCATTAACCACATCCGCTAGTACTTCTAGTGGACGGCGTTTCCCCAATTCAAATCGCAGCTATTCATTTTTATGATGGAAGGTGTAGATATTATATTTCACTTTTTGATCCATAGTAAATAGATGTTATGGATCATTTCTCATAAATGTATATGAACTTACCTGCAGTGAACCACAATTGCAAGAAATTAATGTTAATGCTAGTATTTGATACTATGTTCTTAAAACAATTATGCCCACATTATGATACTTAGAGTTGAAATCACTTATCTTCTAAGATACAATGACAACGTTTGTTATAACAGCATTAACAAATACAACGAACCAAATAAAATGTTCTAAACTCTCTCAACTATGCTATGAATATGACTTATGAAACGAAGAGAATGCTTAATGGTTGGAATAATTCAAATGGCTGCCCCTAGGCTATTTATAGGAGGGTTTAGTGACTCATCAGATAGGACACACCCCTTTGAAATGGTTTGGATGCTTATGAAAAGGTATGGGACACCTTATGAAAAGACATAGCAGAATGAACGCGTCCGCTCGGCAAAAAGTTGCACTTTAGCGCTGCGATGGGAGACGTAGTTTTGACAATAAATAAAATTAGAACTAAATAAAACAAAATTTAAATAAATTTTGCCCAAAAAGATATATACTCAATTTATTTTTAGTTATTAACCGATGTAGGACTTTGTTTCCCACAAGTATTTATTATCATTACCAAGGGTGATATTTGGGAGTTAATTTCTCATTCATTACCCCATAGATTTGAGCTTATAAATACTTGATTTTAATTTACTCATGGAGTAGAACACATTGGTATGTGGATTATTTCAAATGATTAATGAAACCCACTTGATTTTAGGCTCAAATTCTAACAAAAAGTAGTTTTAATTATAATATTTTTTGTTTCGTAATTTTGTGTTTGAAAATTTTTCAATTAAGTTAACTTTTAGAAGTCAATAATAATCTTACAATTTAAAGCAAAAACAAAGGACAATCAAAGCTAACATAAACTGGAACAACAGATTTCTCTCTCTCTTTTTTTTGCTAAATTGTGAGTAATATAAAAGAACCAAATGATACATAATAAAGGGGCAAACCTCGCGAAAACGCTATAGCAGCAACATCAGAGACAGACCTATGATGCCATTATTATAGCCAAAAGACTATATATAACTGCCAAATAAGGAAATTTGTCAACATATTTACTAAATTTTTTGACAGTGTAATTTACATTTTACTAGTCTAATACAATCTTGAGAAATTGTGTCAATAGCAGTGGGATGATCACCATGTGATCTTCTATTGCGTTCGTATATATTTTGTAGACCATAGCAGTCAAACAGAGCTTCGTGATGCAGGAGATCATATAATTCATCCGAGTAAACTGTAGGTGATGAATCAGTTGATCCCAACTAAAAGGAATCCTAAACCAGCCATAAAAAGCAAAAACAGCTCTCAATATAAGCATAGACACATTGCATTCAAAGAAAAGGTGAACAAAAGATTCAGCCGCTTGATTACATAGTGAAATTAAGTAATATGCACACAAGTCAATCATGTTTGATGATAAAATATATACTTTGTAACAATTTTATTCATTTATTAATAAAAGAATTGTTTAATTAAAGGCTTTTAACTTATCTACATGGTGTTATTTTATTATATGTGATAAACCCATAGTTTTGAGCAGTGCTTTTAGAATCATGATGATAATCATGCTAAGGAGATCTAAATTCTTAGATAGCTCACAAACTAAAATTGTTCCCAATCGTTGGATTACTAAAAAGGGGAATAGTGAATCCGGATAGATTGGTACATACGTTGTTTGCCCATTGGATGAGGATGATTGATCTCATGATCATTTGTATGGAGACACTAAAACAAGTATGTAGGTGCTTATTGGAGAATAAGTTCACTGAACGTGGCTCGCTAAGAAATACATAATGGAGTTTTACATGTCTGTCACTAAAAATTCATATAGTGATAATAGTACAAGTGATCTTTAGACTTGAGATCATCATAGTTTCTTGTGTATGGTGAGTTATACTTTGACATATTCCTTAAGACCCTTAGGGTATATCAAAGGGTATGTTTGGGTATAATAAGTTATGCATATATAGAGATAATGAATGATCAATAAAGAATCTATCGCTTCTAGTAAAAGAAGAGAAATGTCCTATGTGATTCGATAAATGACAACCCAGTAGTCCTTGGCCAAGGCAGAATAAAATTAGAAATAAGTTTCTAATTTGTATTATTTGGAGTTTAAGAATCAAAATACATAAAATTAAATAAAATAAGATTTGACAGTAATTTCATGTCTTACATTTAATTGGGACATTATATGGTAGAATAATTGAATAGTAAAGTAATTATTTACTCAAAGGTTTTTTTATGATTAATGTTAAAATCTATATTATCTGAAAAGTCGTTGATCGCTTAGGAGTTATCCTTATTGTAGAATAAATGTTATTTATTTAAATAAATTAATAGATTATAATAGATTAATTTATTTATTTAAATAAGATTAGAATTGTTCTAATTGATTTATTCACAACCGGTTTAATATGAAGAACCTGAAGGGTCACATTGCAAAAGGAAGAATATTTATTTAATATTTAGTAAATGGCATAATCGTAATAATAAGTTAAGTGTATTTAATTTAATCTATGGTGATAAAATAAATTAAATAGCTTAATATTTATTATTTAATATTTTAGAAATATTAAATATAAATTAATAAGAGCAGTCTTATTTTTATTATTATTATTTAATTCCTAAAGGAGTTTGAGAATTAATTAATAAAAGTATTATCATATATTCTTAATAAGATTAGGAGGCTAATTAATTAAAAGAGTTTAATTAATTATTTCTAATAAGATTAATAGTCTAATTAATTAAAGGAGTTTAATTAATTAAAATAAAACTCAATTCCTTAATTGTTAAGGAGGGTTGCCTACATCTATAAATAAGAGAAGTCTTATTATTGGTGACGATTGATATTTTTCACAACAGACATTGCTGACAATTTCAAGAGTTGGGAGAGTACACTTTTTCTATAAAGACAGAAAACTAGGGTTTTGCCAAACATCCATCTTCTTGAATACTTGTTCTTCCTTGGTGGATCACCTCTAGGGGCCAACACTTGGGTGGCTAACGTTGATCAATGGAAAGAATCAAACCCGATGGATTCAAGTTGGTGGATTCAAGTTGAACGTGAAAAGGAATTGGAGGTGAACTCGTACATGAGAAAGCTAATTTCTACAAGGGTATGAATCTGATCTCTATCTCTTTTCTATTGATTGATAATTATGCACAAAATAAGATCATTGTGATGGTTTGTATGAAAAATTTTAAATTCCGTTTTATCGCGCTTCCGTACCTTTTATATAATTTGATTGCATGATTGCGCTATATACAAACCTAACACATAGGCAGTTGGTATCAAGGGGCCATAACACCAGCCTTTTATGTAAAACCAACTACAAAAAGAAAGAAAAGTGAGGAACCTACAAATTGTGCCATACCAATTTATACCAAGGGACAAAAGCACCCATATTGCGAATGGTACGTAGGCCAGATAGTAAGAAGATTTAACACTCGATTGACTTGCCCAAAGAATTTGATCCTGTCTATGAGAAGGCAACGGAAACTGAAGCAACCTTTTTTTGCTAGAACCGTAGCCTCGTAAAGTCATAATCAAAAAAATAATCGAAACACATGACACGGGTAATCTCTGTCCTTAAGGTCTTTATCTCCCTCACCACTAATGGTTTGCTATATATGAGTTACATGTGATATACCTTTAGGATATATATGTCAATTAAGTTTCGCAGTTGAACAATTTTGTGATACTAACTCACAAATGTTCCAGTCGAATATTTGTCTGTGATAGTTATATGTTTATAGGAAAAAATTAAGTGAAAGAGAAGAGAGAATTTCATGTGCAAGTTTTTGTCTTCTCATGTATGTATTCTCCATTCCTCATATATATATGTATATCTCTTCATATATCTACACACACACACACACACACACACACACACATATATATATATATAATATTAACAACTATTATCGATCTATTTTAATTACACATTATTATAGATATAATGTTGCAAGTTACACATTAGTCATAATGATGTGTAAGTTACAAATTATTAATAATAATGTAATTTAAATAGAAAAATAGAAAGTCGCAATCAAAGATTAATTAGTTGTCAAATCCAAAATATATATTGAACTTCTTTTCTTTTGTTTCACATAATTAAATAAGATTACACCTCTTTTACTTATAAAGCAACTAGTAATATTTTATTAATCAAAATGGAACTAAGACAAATTAGTTTTTACAAACAACTTACACCTTATCAAATGTTTCACTAAAGTCATTGATAAACACAAGTCATATGATTTCAACTTGAACCAAATGAATTACTCTTATTCTCTACATATAAGACATTAAATTACACCTTTTATACTTACTTAAATTATGTCCACAAATGAGTTTTATCAAACTCAAATATGACAAATAATAAATCTCAAAAATTTAAAATAAGGTACAATATATAACAATTTCCCGCTTATTATAACATTCTTTGCAGACGCTCTTTTGTCATGTCAGGAACAACATATTTCTTGAACATGCACTTGGTGAAATTTCTTTTTCATTTTTCTTTTTGTGACTAATAGCCTAACACTAATTTCTTCATCTCCCCAAATTAACACCTGAGCTAGCTAGGATGCATGTGAAGATGGTGGTAAAAAGAAATGATGGTGAAATGAATCTAGATGGCTGTTTTAGTTAGCTCCATGCATGCCATCCTCAGTTTTATCCTCATATGAATACATCTGTTGGTGTTCTTCTTGTTGAAGTGGCTATTGATTATTAATAGCGAGACCTGAATATATACCTTCTTTAACGACGGATCGGGCGACGGTTCGGTTCGTCGCTATAGGTTCAGTCCGTCGCTTTATGTTGTTCGTCGCTATATGTTGTCCGTCGCTAAAAGTTAAGACGACGGTTCTATATATAGCGACGTACCGAACCGTCGTCCAGTCCGTCGTTAAAGGGGAGTATGCAAGGTATGTTAGATAAGGGATAAGCTTAAGATCCAAACCGTATATATATATATATATATATATATATATATATATATATATATATATATATATATATTGTCCGGATCAAGTGCATACCCCTTATCTTAGTCACCCGTGCTCACTCTCTTTTAGGCGACGATTTTGGTCATACAACTGTCGTCTATACTTTTAGCGACGGACAACATATAGCGTCGCTAAAAGTATAGACGACGGTTGTATGACCGAAACCGTCGCCTAAAGGGGGGTGAACATGGGTGAGTAAGATAAGGGGCATGCATTTGATCCTATATATATATATATATATATATATATATATATATATATATATATATATATATATATATATACACACACATTTGACCTAGGTTAAACTTTACCCTAAAAGTTAATTTCCAACATTTTTAAATTCAATATTTATATAAGTTCATTTGATTTTTATTTATTTCCTTCGTGAATATTAAAAATTGTTTAAAAGGTATTATTCCTAATTTTTCAAATTTGTTGTTTTTAAAACTTAAAAGTATCCACATTACTTTTAGAATTTTAAAACTGCAAACTTGCATGGAATAGAAGGAAAGATATATGAACCCACAGTATGTTATTCATATTATTTGTGTCGAGATAGGGCTCATAGCTTCACTAAGATTTTTTTCTTCTGACATAGCGAAAGACATATCAACAACGAAAGAATCATAAAAAATCAATCAGCAACACAAAAATAATAAGAATTGTCCAATAGTCAAATTGTATTAAAAAAATAATGATAAAATTAACTGAAACACAAGGTTAATAATGTCTAAATAGTAATCCCTCCGTCTCATAATATATGACGTTTTAGATGATTTTATGTTTCTCAAATTATTTGGTGTTTTATATATAATTTAGGAGAATTAACCATAATCTTTCTAAAATTATCCTTCATAGAAAAATGTTATGGGTGAGAGAGAGAATGAGATAATAAATATGGTAAATGTTAACGCCAAGATCTTCTCCCACGTCCCAATCACGTAAGACACTCTGATCCTGCACAGTTCAACAAGTCAACACCAGAAGCTTGACGGCCTGACCGTCGGGGGATAGCTCCGGTGTGAGAGTTAGTACAGTCGATCACAAGGTTAACAATGGAGGAAAAATATTGACTAGTGTCTGAGAGAGAGAAAATAATAATATTGTGTGTTGTGTTTTGTTACCTCTCACTTTTTGTGATCCTTGCCTCCTACGTTCCCTAGACCCGGTTTACCGTGCTACCCACTACCTCCTGACACCTCCCCTCACCCCCGGTCATCTCAGCCGAAAGTATGTAGCTTATTTCCCTACCTGCTACCACTGTTACCTCCCGCCGGTAATCGGAGTCTCATCCTCATTAATTTCATGCAAAAAGGTGACAGACATAACGGTCAACTACTACCTTTTGTGATGATTACCGGTCAAAGATAGGATAAGTGACAGCTTACATAATGGACCAATCTAATGACTAAGCTCAATATCATAGTCAAGTAGCGGGGCCCAAATTATTTGACCCAATACGACAAAAGTGACATAGTCCAAAGGACAAGCTCATTCGGTCTGGCCCAGTATGAAAAGTATTATGACCCAACAGTAAAGATTATTAAAGACAATTGATACTATATTTAATGTTATACAACTATTTTCTTAATTTTTGTGTACAATTCTAAAACGTCATATATTATAAGACGGAGTAAGTACTAAATAAGCTAGAATCCCTAATTAGACAATATAAGCACTGAATTAAATTACTTAAAAAATCCTAAACTCATAAAAACTTCGAAAGGCTCAAATGTACGTTTTCGAGCCCAAAACAGCATACATTATGGCAGAAGACAACAAGTGTTGTAAATCTCGTCATTAGTTTTAATTTAATATATTACGAGTCTCATAATTTTAAATAAATTAAAAATTACGCCCAAAACAAAATTAATCGATCAAAGGACCTCCACCAATTGGATCATTTTCAATAACAAATTTTGGTCTTTAAACTTATTGAAAAGAATCATATGTAGTGCAACACTGGAGTGCCCTATCTGTTACCTAATTGTCTACTACCAACATTTACACTCTGTTTCTGAGTTTTGAAAATAAAAGAATATAAAACTTAAATTAGAACAGAAAAAAAAAAAGAATAGAAAACTTGAATTTTTCTTTTGTGTTGTTTCTGAGTTTTTAATAGAAAAGAATAGAAAATTTAAAATTGAGAACATGAGTTGTAATTTAAAATTTATTATATTAAAAGTTGAGAATAATATGAGAATTATAAAAATATTACTTATTCCAATTTCTTTTCCGTCTAAATCAGGCCAATTTTGGACGGAAAACTTTGGCAGAAAAAGTGGCCAAGTTTTTTATCCATTTCTTTTCTTTTCGGTGTATTAAAAAACTCAAAAACATAAGAATTGGAAAAAAAAATTAAATTTTCCGTCCATTTCTTTTCTTTTCTGTCCATTTTAAAACTCAGAAATAGAGCATAGTGAATATGTCAGCAGATCAAAAAAAGTCTTCTTTTTTTCTAATTCATTTACAAATTTTAATATTCTACTTAATGTAATTTTATTTGATAGTCTCATTTGATTTTTTTTCTTAGCTCATTTATGAATTTTTAAAAATCAAATTAATGTAATTTATTTTATTTTGATTGATACGATAGTTATTAATATTGTAAACTATTTAAAAAAATATTACTAAGAACAAAATGTGTTACTTTGAAACTTTAGATAAGTCGCATCAAAATTTAAAATTTCAGATTCGCAAATTAACTAGGCTCAAATTAGTTGAATTTGACTCTTTTTGTGGAACAAAATGAGTATAATTTAGGTAATAATCGTTAATTCTTCATTTTTTTTAATTTCAAAATTAGAGGTATATATCTAAAAATGTAGTAACTTTTAAGAATAATTTTATGTTCTCAGACTAATATATCATTGATATTATTAATTAGCTGACAATTTAGTATTGGTGTTAGGATGATGGATATGATAATAAGAAATATATAGTTAATTTTAAAAATAAAATACATCTCTAAATTTAAAATATAGAAAAAATGTATTTTAAAAATTAAGAAGACACACCTCTTCATAAATCATAGTTTCAAGTTTGAAAACAGGATGAGGATGAAAATCATTTGGTTTATCATATTGAACTATCCTAGATAGATAGAGTCCCGCAAAGCAAATTAATATACGAGATTGTGTAAAGATTATAAAGTTGACCTAAATTAGATTGGGTTACATTGTAAAGTTGACCTAATATATTGAAGACTTGTTACTAGAGTTTTTTTGTCGAAATACGATTGTAACGTATATCAATACATGAGATTGATTATGGTTATAAAATTATCCCGCCATATTAATTAAATATGTCGTTAAAATATTATCAACCATAATTATCCACATAACTCTAATTAAAAAGTTGACATATAAAGTCGCAATTAACGACAAATCTAATTTGGGAGACCAATTTAATAATTATACTCAATTTCATATATTGATATGCATCGCAATCTCATATATTGATATATGTCGCATTACATAGTACGACTCATCATTATTTTATATTAAATATATCGTTAAAATATCATTAATTATATTTTTTTCACAACAAAAAAAAAGTCAACCTATAAAATAGCAAAAATTATATTATTCAGAAACCAAACTTCCTCAAGGCACTATAAGGCGAAGTTTCAATACAATAAGCCAAATATGGGACAAATTCAGTTGAGATTATTGATCACGTAATGCGTTAATCGTTATTGTATTATTTGTATACTAGTAAGCCAAAAACGCTTATCATACATTAAGCAGTTTAACCAAAATAAATAAAGGAGAACATATGCCAGCAAAATTGTCTATGGCTCTATGCCACGAAATTGTCTTCTAATACATTTATCTTCCACAAAAGCTTTAGCCCGAACAGCAATATATATATATATATATATATATATATATATATATATATATATATATATATATATATATATATATATAGTCATGTTTGATTGTAAATATTATAATTCCGAAATTATATTTTTATAAATTATAATTTTAATATTATTAATTTTAGGATTAAATAGTTATAGTCACATGTTTGTTTTTTATAAAATTATTCATGAGATAACTTAAAATAAACATGATTATTTTATCTAGGATTACTTAAAGGATTGGATAAAAACTTATCGTTTAGACTATTATATGTACGTTGTCATTAATAACAAATATATCATATTCATATTAGTTTGAATATAGAAGGATATGATAGGATACATCGGTCCCTTTAAACAAAATTAAATGTTAATTTTATCCATAAATTTTTAATCCAAATAGTGGGAATTGAATTATAATATATAATTAGACATAGGATTAAATAAGACTTTAGATTAATAGAATTCAATTCAAGTGTTATCCTTTCAAACAACATGACCAATATAGTGATAGGTCGAGATAATAATCCTCCAACATTAATGAAATTTGAATATATGACGCAGTTAATTATATTAATATTATTGTTAAATCAATGTTATAACTTATAACTAAATGAATAACTAGTCAAAACTTGAATCTATATCTAAATAAATACTTCCTCCGTCCCAAATTAATTGTTCAGTTTTGACTTTTTCAAGTTAAATTGACCATTTTTAAAACTAATCTTTTTACTATTTTTGCTAAAATATAGGTGAAGAGATTATAACCAAAAGAAAGTATATACAATTTATTACTAATCCCAATTTTTAGAATTTTAGAAATATATTTATATATGCTTAATTATTAATTCTAAAAATAGTCAATTTGACTTAAAAAAAGTCAAAACTAAGCAATTAATATGGGACGGAGGGAGTATATAATAAGAAAAAGTTTAGTTTTTTGGCATTCATCTTTGGAACTTGATATGAGCCTAGAATTTAATTAGAAGTAAAAAAAAAATTATGCTCCTATATAATTTTAGGATTAATTCAACTAGAACTAAAACTCTCTTAATTATGGTCCTAGAAACTGTAATATCTACTTATTATTCTACAATAATTTTATTATTTATAAGAGTCCTTTAGTTAAGTAGTCATATAATAAATTTTAATTTAAAAATCATATTTAGAATTTTAATTTAAGTTTTTACTCAACTTTAGCCTCTAAATGACTATAAATTAAAAATATAGAAAAATATTATTACATGATAATCAATATAAAAAACATATTATATACATATATATTAGAAATATACATGGTACAGAATCCAAATACAAACTTTATTTATACAACTGTCGTGCAAAATGCAACAACACATAAGCTGAGAGTTTGAATACAAATATTACAACGTACATAATACGAAAATATCTATACTCAAATTAAGTTTTCGTTACAATTATTATCACACTATTTTACAACATAATAAAAATTGTTGTAGTGACTATCTCGGACCATCACTCCATTCTCCGACTAGTCTCAGTTATATTCTCATTTTCTGAAGAGAACAATGAAAGAAAAGAGTGAGCTCAACTAGCTCAGTAAAAAATATTATGACTAAGATAATGTAAAACAAATTATCCTTAGTACTCAACAGGAAAAAATCTGGTAAAATACAATAAACAACAAGTTTTAGATTAACAATTACAGCGAAAGTAGCAATCTATTAGAAGAGTCAAGTAGAGCATGATGACTACTATCTTCTATGATTTAAAAGTCCATCATCAATATTTTATCCCTGTAATACCAATCAATACTTATTTCCAATCAACGAATTATCTATGCACTACGAACTAAAGATAATCGTTTACATCACCAGTGGTCATGATCATGCCAAACACTTATCCATCTTTGTACTACGGGCCAAAGAGAACTTTCATCATAACATTTGCCTGTAACATTAAATGTCATGATTATACCAATACACAATTCCTGGTCATAATCATACCAATTAACAGTCCATCTATGCACTACGGGTCAAAGATGACTTTCTATCACAAATTTAAGTATAAAGATGATAACAATGATATAAAGAATAAATCAAGTGAGATCAATGATAAATATTAAAGATTTATAATTCAATTTATCCAGAGTTCAAGAATGTCCAAATTGTCAACATGATAACTAATTGTAGAGTAAAATTCAAGAATGATATTCATGTATCAAAAGTAATTTGGACAAAAAAGAAATTAATTTTATCGTGAATAGTACCCCGAATGAATAGTATCCCGTGAATAGTACCCCGAATGAAAATATTAAAATTTAATAAGAAAGTTCAGACCAATATTCTAATAAAATGATATTAGATGAAGCACAAACTATTAAGGATATTCTCCTAATTTCAGGAATTTTCACCATTTAATTAACAATAAGGTTATGGAAACAAACAATAAATTTGTTCCATAAATGGAGAAAAATATGAAAAAAAATGATATCCCTTGACGAGTACAAAAGAAATTAAATGATATCTTATACGAGTATGAAAGAATATGCGAAACTGCAAATGGATTTTCACCCGTCATGCGGTAATCCGCGTAGACAGATCATTTTCACAACTTAATAAAGAATGAATACGAAAGGATTATTCATCATGTATGCGGTAATCCGCGTAGATAGGTTATTCTCACAGATTAATAAGGAATAGAATGACAACCCTTATGAGTGCGAGAAAAATAACATCTTTAACGAATACGAAAGAAATAATATCCCTTATCTTAATAGGAGATATATCAGATACTATAATAGTGTAGTAACAGAACTTTGTGTTGGTGGTGTGTGTTTGCTTCTCGAATACTCTTCTTCTTTCTCTCTTATTCTCTCTCTATAGTTTCTCTCTCTATAGCTTTAGTGAATTGGTGGAAATGAAGGAAGAAATGAGCTTCTATTTATAGAAGAATTCTAGTTTCGCCCTTTCAATGTGAAGAGGCAAATGACTTGACTTCTGGTAATGTGAAAAGACAAGTGATTTGATGCCTGTTATGTGAAAAGATAAGTGGTTTGACGCTTGTAATGTGAAAAGGTAAGTGGTTTGGCGTCTATAATGTGAAAAGGCAAGAGGTTTAAAGTCTATAATGTGAAAAGGCAAGTGTAAGACCCCGAATTTTATGAAATAAAAGTATTCAATTTTTCTTATAATTACTATTCAGTAAATGGTTTAATTGATAAATGTTAAAGTTAAGGGTGATATATGAATTTTTTTCAAAATACACAAGTGGTTATAAAATAATCATTGTTGTCGGGGAATATTCGTTTGGTCGTGGAATATTCTTTCTGTCGGGGAATATTCGTACGACGGCGCAGCTATTTGTGGGCCCCATAACGAATAACTGTCGGGTGAAGAAAACGACAAATTTAAGTTTTTACAAATAACGGCGTAGTTGTTACCGTTAACACTGTTGGAATACCCGGTGGTTAAAATACAGTAATATGCGTTATTGCACAGTAGCACACGGTATTGCATAGTATTTTTGAAATTATTGATTCTTACATAAGAAGGCACTACTCAATAATTGTTACAGTAATTACTGTTCAATATTTTATTTTATTGATTCAATAATTGCTGCGTTGATATTTTATATTATTATTGTTTCAATAATTGTTGCTGCACAATATTTTCTATTAATAATTCATATTATTTGAATAATATTATTAGATAACATTATTGGCAATGTCTAGAAAGTTCTGTCTAAGGAGAGGTTTGGTCATCTAATTGCGCGCCAGTAAGGAGAAATCCTTATTGGAAAGCCCCCTCTTTCCTGGGAACGACTTGGTTGTCATAAATGTGATTCTGTAATATTATTTGTGAATAATTAATTATTGATTCATATGATAAGAAAATATTTATTTTATGTGGATATAAACAAGGGATATATTTTTGTGTTTAAAAATGAAGGAGTTAATGTTGAGGTTTTTATCCGTATTTTTGTCGGAATGGAGGTGTTAAAAATCAGGGTTTTTGAGATATTTTGCGGGGGTTATAATTTTTAATCCGACCGTTGGATCGTTGTAATTTTTGGATATGTTATACATATATAAGTTGAGTATATGCCCACAAATTTTGAACCGTTAAAAATGAACGTATGATTTATTATGAATTTTACGAGATGACTGGTTCAGAAATTGTTGAATTTTCGGAGTTTATCATTTTGGTGGAAAATTCTAGAATTGGTGGGCCCCACTTGTGGTTGGTGAAAAAATGTACTGAATTATATTTCAAATGTGGTGGGTGGGAATAGTAGCAGGTAAAGCCATCAGGTTGCAGGTCAAACCTACCAAAATTTTCCTATAAATAGAGGGCTAAGTTTGAATTGAAAATCACACCAGAAACATAAGCTTTCTCTCTTTCTCTCTCTATATTATGAAGCATATTTTGTGAGTTTTTAGATACTTGGTGAGTTACTATTCATCAGTGCAAGTTTCCTTCAGCATTATATCCGATATCCAGTCAGAAGTACTGCTCTTTTGAGGTAAGGGATAGTAAGGGATAGTAATAGATTTTAAGGGTTATGATTTTCAGTTTCGTAATTTTTCTGATCTTCAAAAATTATGGAAAAATTTGAAATGATATTTTGATGAGTTTTATTGATTGTGTCCAAAAATGGTGATTTTTGGATGTATAGATTAAGAGTTATGAATTTTACGACAAAAGACTATTTTAAAAGTAACCGCTTATAATTCCTTGTGGTTAACTCCAAAATTGATGAAATTTTTATTGGGAGTACATGTGTATGATAGAAGTATACTCTGTAAATTTCAGAATTTTTGGACCAAAGTATAATTTTTGATAAATGTCTAAATATTCGGCTATTTTGGCCATATGAAAAATAGTAAATGACTTTTAAAAATTCTGAGAAAAATATATGTTCACTATGGGACTATATTATGCTAAATCCCAGAAAAGAAATATTTTTGGAACTGATTTGGTATTTTTTATGAAAATGGTCTAGTTATGAGTAAATGAATTAAATATGTTTTGTGAGGAAAGAAAATTGGAAAATAGGATTTTATGGCTTGAGAATCCTATATGAGGTATATGCAGATTTTTGATGAGGGTTTTTGGTTATTGGTGATGAAATATTATGAGTTTGGCATTTTAAGATGATTAAATGCATTATTTAGTAAAGTGTAAACAACTAAAATAAATTGTTTATAAGCTTAAGAAATATTATTATTCTTTCAATATCATTATACCGAAATATTGGTATGAATTTTATTGTAGAATTTCTATCTTTTGTGTCGGGGTTACTATTCATGAGTTACTATTCACGATTTACTATTCATGAGTTACGAATATTACTCTTGAGATTAAAACTATATGTTGATCATATTATTTTTATCATCATATATAACATTTTTATAACCCTGATGTTGAAATTCTCTTTCACTGGAGTGTAAAGATGGGTAGATTATTGGTATGATCATGACTAGGGTTCTCTTTGGCCTGTAGTGCAAAGTTGAATTGTGACTGGTATGATCATGACCATTGAATTTATAAGTGAATATCTTTAGCTTAAGTGCAAAGGTGAATTGATCAACATGGTTATAATTATTGTTTATATAAATTCTGAAATGATTATATATTTCTTTGAGATATTAATATCTTTGGCCTGTAGTGCAAAGATGAAATATTGATGAATATCTTTGGCCTGTAGTGCAAAGATGAATTGTTGATGAATATCTTTGGCCCGTAGTGCAAAGATGACATGTTGTTGAATATCTTTAGCCAGTAGTGCAAAGATGAACAGATGTTGAGATAAACATGACCAACTGGTGATACAAATGAATATCTTTGGACGTAGTGCAAAGATGAAGTTATTAGTATGATTATGAACAGGAAATGTGATTTGGTGTAACCATGATCTTTGATGTTTCAGGTAAAGATAGGTGATGAAAATTATCATCGTCCTGGATGAGAAGAGGAATTTAGAACTACAGTTATGATTATGAGTTATTCATATGATTGTGGACCAGAATTGTTGATTGATGTTACAGGGATAAAACATTGTTGGTGGATTTTTAACATGGAGAAGATAATAGACTTTATAGTCTATTTGACTCTTCTAATGGATTGCTCGTTCCGCTGCAACTATGGTTGAAATTTTTATCATTTACCATATGTTCTAAATCTCTGATTTATTGTTGATGAAGGCTATTGATAATTGAATTATCTTTAGTCATGATATTCTTTACTGAGCTAGTTGTGCTCACCCTTTTGCTTCACAATTCCTTTCAGGTAATAAGAGTGTAGCTGGGTCGAGCGGGGGTAACAAGGGAATAGAACGGTGGTCATCATTTAGTAGTTATATTTGGTGAAGAAAATAGGGTGAGGCGAACCCAACGTTGGAAGGGTGTTTTGTCACTATCATACAAGATGTCTAATGACATACAACCTCGTGTCATCATAAGACAGGATTGTGCTCATCCACTTGCTGAGTATATCTACTAGCACTACCTATATAATCTTGGTGTTTGTTTGAAGTATAATTCTCAATTAGAGACAGTGGAGATAATGATAAGTCAAGAGAAGACTCACCATTGGGAAGAATATGATAGTAACCTTCTCATTTTTCTTTGGGGTCTATTGGGTCAACCAAGGATAATTCTGTGGCCATATGATATCTATCATAACCTAGAAGCATGGCCTCCCATGTACGAAGGTTTCCTTGAGCACTTCCCAAATATTCTAGTTTCTAAAACAGTTTTTGACTATACCCTTATGTAAGGTGTTACTGTGAGGTGCTGTCCACGGTTGGGACATGTGTCACATTTGGTATATATTTGTATTCAAACTCACAGCATATGTGTTGTTGTATTTTGTACGACAATTGTTGTAATAGAGTTGTAGTTGTTTTCTGTACCATGTATTTGACGACTCAGAATGGGTTGGATGGAATGGACCTGTTTTGGGGTCGTTACATTTGGTATCAGAGCTATAAGTAAAGAGCCCCGAGCCTCTCGCTGGTGACTTCCTGTTGATGGGGGATGCACCGAAGCCAGACTCTCCGTAGGGGACGCCGTTCTGCGGTGGCAAACTGATAGGTATCAATGTAAGGTGCTGACATAGGTTGGTGTCCACAGTTACATTTGGTATCAGAGCTTAGGGATATGATCTCTGGCGGAGATCGGGGAATACAACTAGGAGGGGAGAGACGAGTAAATCATTCGCTAGTGTGTCCTACCTAAGCGTATTTGTTGGTCAGTCATACTATCGGGATATGATGTGAAATGTTAATTTGTTAAATTAACCCTTGTTTTGAAGCTGTATTCTAGAATGATATTTGAAATACAGGAGATGAGCAATGGAGAAATTATGATGACAGGGAAGATGGAATCTGAAATGAAAGGAAGGTATTCTCAATTCTTTGAAATACCAGGTACGTAAATTTCGGGGACGAAATTTCATAAGGAGGGGAGATTGTAAGACCCCGAATTTTATGAAATAAAAGTATTCAATTTTTCTTATAATTACTATTCAGTAAATGGTTTAATTGATAAATGTTAAAGTTAAGGGTGATATATGAATTTTTTTCAAAATACACAAGTGGTTA
Organism: Panax notoginseng; assembly: GCA_016801055.1. Lineage (NCBI taxonomy): Eukaryota > Viridiplantae > Streptophyta > Magnoliopsida > Apiales > Araliaceae > Panax > Panax notoginseng. The sequence continues at coordinate 213,692,493 of CM029015.1, read as the reverse complement.
TAAAATAATCATTGTTGTCGGGGAATATTCGTTTGGTCGTGGAATATTCTTTCTGTCGGGGAATATTCGTACGACGGCGCAGCTATTTGTGGGCCCCATAACGAATAACTGTCGGGTGAAGAAAACGACAAATTTAAGTTTTTACAAATAACGGCGTAGTTGTTACCGTTAACACTGTTGGAATACCCGGTGGTTAAAATACAGTAATATGCGTTATTGCACAGTAGCACACGGTATTGCATAGTATTTTTGAAATTATTGATTCTTACATAAGAAGGCACTACTCAATAATTGTTACAGTAATTACTGTTCAATATTTTATTTTATTGATTCAATAATTGCTGCGTTGATATTTTATATTATTATTGTTTCAATAATTGTTGCTGCACAATATTTTCTATTAATAATTCATATTATTTGAATAATATTATTAGATAACATTATTGGCAATGTCTAGAAAGTTCTGTCTAAGGAGAGGTTTGGTCATCTAATTGCGCGCCAGTAAGGAGAAATCCTTATTGGAAAGCCCCCTCTTTCCTGGGAACGACTTGGTTGTCATAAATGTGATTCTGTAATATTATTTGTGAATAATTAATTATTGATTCATATGATAAGAAAATATTTATTTTATGTGGATATAAATGAGGGATATATTTTTGTGGTTAAAAAATGAAGGAGTTAATGTTGAGATTTTTATCCGTATTTTTGTCGGAATGGAGGTGTTAAAAATCAGGGTTTTTGAGATATTTTGCGGGGGTTATAATTTTTAATCCGACCGTTGGATCGTTGTAATTTTTGGATATGTTATACATATATAAGTTGAGTATATGCCCACAAATTTTGAACCGTTAAAAATGAACGTATGATTTATTATGAATTTTACGAGATGACTGGTTCAGAAATTGTTGAATTTTTGGAGTTTATCATTTTGGTGGAAAATTCTAGAATTGGTGGGCCCCACTTGTGGTTGGTGAAAAAATGTACTGAATTATATTTCAAATGTGGTGGGTGGGAATAGTAGCAGGTAAAGCCATCAGGTTGCAGGTCAAACCTACCAAAATTTTCCTATAAATAGAGGGCTAAGTTTGAATTGAAAATCACACCAGAAACATAAGTTTTCTCTCTTTCTCTCTCTATATTATGAAGCATATTTTGTGAGTTTTTAGATACTTGGTGAGTTACTATTCATCAGTGCAAGTTTCCTTCAGCATTATATCCGATATCCAGTCAGAAGTACTGCTCTTTTGAGGTAAGGGATAGTAAGGGATAGTAATAGATTTTAAGGGTTATGATTTTCAGTTTCGTAATTTTTCTGATCTTCAAAAATTATGGAAAAATTTGAAATGATATTTTGATGAGTTTTATTGATTGTGTCCAAAAATGGTGATTTTTGGATGTATAGATTAAGAGTTATGAATTTTACGACAAAAGACTATTTTAAAAGTAACCGCTTATAATTCCTTGTGGTTAACTCCAAAATTGATGAAATTTTTATTGGGAGTACATGTGTATGATAGAAGTATACTCTGTAAATTTCAGAATTTTTGGACCAAAGTATAATTTTTGATAAATGTCTAAATATTCGGCTATTTTGGCCATATGAAAAATAGTAAATGACTTTTAAAAATTCTGAGAAAAATATATGTTCACTATGGGACTATATTATGCTAAATCCCAGAAAAGAAATATTTTTGGAACTGATTTGGTATTTTTTATGAAAATGGTCTAGTTATGAGTAAATGAATTAAATATGTTTTGTGAGGAAAGAAAATTGGAAAATAGGATTTTATGGCTTGAGAATCCTATATGAGGTATATGCAGATTTTTGATGAGGGTTTTTGGTTATTGGTGATGAAATATTATGAGTTTGGCATTTTAAGATGATTAAATGCATTATTTAGTAAAGTGTAAACAACTAAAATAAATTGTTTATAAGCTTAAGAAATATTATTATTCTTTCAATATCATTATACCGAAATATTGGTATGAATTTTATTGTAGAATTTCTATCTTTTGTGTCGGGGTTACTATTCATGAGTTACTATTCACGATTTACTATTCATGAGTTACGAATATTACTCTTGAGATTAAAACTATATGTTGATCATATTATTTTTATCATCATATATAACATTTTTATAACCCTGATGTTGAAATTCTCTTTCACTGGAGTGTAAAGATGGGTAGATTATTGGTATGATCATGACTAGGGTTCTCTTTGGCCTGTAGTGCAAAGTTGAATTGTGACTGGTATGATCATGACCATTGAATTTATAAGTGAATATCTTTAGCTTAAGTGCAAAGGTGAATTGATCAACATGATTATAATTATTGTTTATATAAATTCTGAAATGATTATATATTTCTTTGAGATATTAATATCTTTGGCCTGTAGTGCAAAGATGAAATATTGATGAATATCTTTGGCCTGTAGTGCAAAGATGAATTGTTGATGAATATCTTTGGCCCGTAGTGCAAAGATGACATGTTGTTGAATATCTTTAGCCAGTAGTGCAAAGATGAACAGATGTTGAGATAAACATGACCAACTGGTGATACAAATGAATATCTTTGGACGTAGTGCAAAGATGAAGTTATTAGTATGATTATGAACAGGAAATGTGATTTGGTGTAACCATGATCTTTGATGTTTCAGGTAAAGATAGGTGATGAAAATTATCATCGTCCTGGATGAGAAGAGGAATTTAGAACTACAGTTATGATTATGAGTTATTCATATGATTGTGGACCAGAATTGTTGATTGATGTTACAGGGATAAAACATTGTTGGTGGATTTTTAACATGGAGAAGATAATAGACTTTATAGTCTATTTGACTCTTCTAATGGATTGCTCGTTCCGCTGCAACTATGGTTGAAATTTTTATCATTTACCATATGTTCTAAATCTCTGATTTATTGTTGATGAAGGCTATTGATAATTGAATTATCTTTAGTCATGATATTCTTTACTGAGCTAGTTGTGCTCACCCTTTTGCTTCACAATTCCTTTCAGGTAATAAGAGTGTAGCTGGGTCGAGCGGGGGTAACAAGGGAATAGAACGGTGGTCATCATTTAGTAGTTATATTTGGTGAAGAAAATAGGGTGAGGCGAACCCAACGTTGGAAGGGTGTTTTGTCACTATCATACAAGATGTCTAATGACATACAACCTCGTGTCATCATAAGACAGGATTGTGCTCATCCACTTGCTGAGTATATCTACGAGCATTACCTATATAATCTTGGTGTTTGTTTGAAGTATAATTCTCAATTAGAGACAGTGGAGATAATGATAAGTCAAGAGAAGACTCACCATTGGGAAGAATATGATAGTAACCTTCTCATTTTTCTTTGGGGTCTATTGGGTCAACCAAGGATAATTCTGTGGCCATATGATATCTATCATAACCTAGAAGCATGGCCTCCCATGTACGAAGGTTTCCTTGAGCACTTCCCAAATATTCTAGTTTCTAAAACAGTTTTTGACTATACCCTTATGTAAGGTGTTACTGTGAGGTGCTGTCCACGGTTGGGACATGTGTCACATTTGGTATATATTTGTATTCAAACTCACAGCATATGTGTTGTTGTATTTTGTACGACAATTGTTGTAATAGAGTTGTAGTTGTTTTCTGTACCATGTATTTGACGACTCAGAATGGGTTGGATGGAATGGACCTGTTTTGGGGTCGTTACAGCAAGAGCTTTGACGTCTGGTAAAGGCAAGTACTATTGACGAAAGTGACTCTTAGATGATGACTTATGGGTCCCATAGAATAAGACAAACTTACAACAAACACTATATGACAAACCCCTCTATTTATAACAAAAATTGAATAAATATCTTTCACAAATCACTTATCTTCAATCAATATATTTTTAATCTTTCAACAATTCTTCATCAATAATATTATAACTCAAATTATTGACAACCAGGTCATTCCTAAGAAAGAGGGGGTTTTCGAAAAGGATTTCTCCTTATTGGTGCGCAATTAAATAATCTAACCCCTTTTCTCGATAAAACTTTTTAGACATTGTCAATAATGCAAATAATAATATGAACAGTTGTGTCGTGTCAATTATTGATTTAATAATATAAAATACTGTGCAGATGATACTGTGACAATAATTGAATCAATAATATGAAATACTATAGACCAACTACTATGACAATTATTGAATGAAACTGAGTAAATTCTTACGTAAGCATCAATAATCAGATATACTGTGACAACCCCAAAATAGGTCCATTCCATCCAACCTATTTTGAGTCGCCAAATACATGGTACAGAAAATAACTACAACTTTATTACAACAATTGTCGTGCAAAATACAACAACACATATGCTGTGAGTTTGGATACAAATATATACCAAATGTGACTCATGTCCCAACCGTGGACAGCACCTCACAATGACACCTTACATAAAGGTACAGTCAAAAATTATTTTAGAAATTAGAATCTTTGGGAAGTGCTCAAGGAAACCTATGTACATGGGAGGCCATGCTTCTAGGTTGTGATAGATATCATATGGCCACAGAATTATCCTTGGTTGACCCAATATACCCCAAAGAAAAACGAGAAGATTACTATCATATTCTTCTCAATGGTGAGTATTCTCTTGACTTATCATTATCTCCACTGTGTCTAATTGAGAATTATACTTCAAACAAACACCAAGATTATATAGGTAGTGCTCGTAAATATACTCAGCAAGTGGATGAGCACAATCCTGTTTTATAATGACACGAGGTTGTATGTCATTAGACATCTTGTATGATAGTGGCAAAACACCCTTCCAACGTTGGGTTCGCTTCACCCTAGATGATTCACCAAATATAACTACTAAATGATGACCACCGTTCTATTCCCCTGTTATCCCCGCTCGACCCAGCTACACTCTTATTACCTGAAAGGAATTGTGAAATAGAAGGGTGAGCACAACTAGCCCAGTAAAGAATATCATTACTAAAGATAAATAAGTTATCAATAGCCTTCAACAGAATTAAATCAGAGATTTAGAACATATGGTAGATGATAAAAATTTCAACCATAGTTGCAGCGGAACGAGCAATCCATTAAAAGAGTCAAATAGACTACAAAGTCTATTATCTTCTCCATGTTAAAAATCTACCAACAATATTTTATCTCTGTAACATCAATTAACAATTTTGGTCCACAATCATATGAATAACTCATAATCATAATTATAGTTCTAAATTCCTCTTCTCATCCAGGACGGAGATAATTTTTATCACCTATCTTTACCTGAAACATCAAAGATCATGGTTACACCAAATCACATTTTCTGTTCATAATCATACTAATAACTTTATCTTTGCACTACGGCCAAAGATATTCATTTGTATCACCAGTTGGTCATGTTCATCTCAACACCTGTTCATCTTTGCACTACTGGCCAAAGATATTCAACAACATGTCATCTTTGCACTACGGGCCAAAGATATTCATCAACAATTCATCTTTGTACTACTGGCCAAAGATATTCAACCACAGGTCATCTTTGCACTATGGGCCAAAGATATTCATCACCAGTTCATCTTTGCACTACAGGCCAAAGATATTCAACAACAGTTCATATTTGCACTACAGGCCAAATATATTCATCAACAGTTCATATTTGCACTACATGCCAAATATATTAATATCTCAAAGAAATATATAATCATTTCAGAATTTAGATAAACAATAATTATAACCATGTTGATCAATTCACCTTTGCACTTAAGCTAAAGATATTCAATTATAAATTCAATGGTCATGATCATACCAGTCAACAATTCGACTTTGTACTACTGGCCAAAGGGAACCCATAGTTATGATCATACAAAAAATCTACCATCTTTACACTCAAGTCAAAGAGAAATATCATCATTAGGGTTATAAAAATGTTATATATGATAATAAAATCAATATAATCAATATATAGATTTAATCTCAAGAGTAATATTCATAAATCAACTATAATTTGGTCAGAAAATGAAACTGATTTTGTCGTGAATAGTAACTCGTGAATAGTAACTCATGAATAGTAACTCGTGAATAGTAATTCAAGAATAGTAACTCGACATAAAAAAGATAGAAATTCTACAATAAAATCCATACCAATATTTCGGTATAATGATATTGAAAGAATAATAGTTCTTAATCTTATAAACAATTTATTTTAATTGTTTACACTTTACTAAATAATGCATTTAATCATCCTAAAATGCCAAATTCATAAGATTTCATTACCAATAACCAAAACCCTCGTCAAATATCTGCATATACCTCATATAGGATTCTTAAGCCATAAAATCCTATTTTTTAATTTTTTTACTTCACATAACATATTTAATTCATTTACTCATAACTAGTTCATTTTTATAAAAAATACCAAATCAGTTCCAAAAATATTTCTTTTCTGGAATTTAGCATAATATAGTCCCATATTGAACATATATTTTTCTCAGAATTTTTAAAACTCATTTACTATTTTTCATATGGCCAAAACAGCCGAATATTTAGACATTTATCATAAATTGTGATTTTATCCAAAAATTTCGAAATTCACAGAGTACACTGATATTATATAGATATACTTTCAATAAAAATTTCATCAATTTTAGAGTTAACCACAAGGAGTTATAAGCGGTTACTTTTAAAATAGTTTTTTCCTGTAAAATTCATAACTCTTAATCTATACATCCAAAAATCACCATTTTTGGACACAATTAATAAAACTCATCAAAACATCATTTCAAATTTTTTCATAATTTTCTGAAGGTCGGAAGAAGTACGAACTGAAAAATATAATAACCCTTAAAATTCCTTACCTCAAAAGAGCAGTACTTCTGACCGGTATAAGGCTGAAAGAAACTTACACTGAATAACAACTCTGAAAGTATCTAAATACTCACTAGAATATGCTTGAAAATATAGAGAGAAAGAAAACTTGTTTCTGGTGTGATTTTCAATTCTAACATAAGCACCTATTTATAGAAAAATGCTAGAACGCCAAAGGAGACTAAAATAATAAAATATTATTTTTCTTTTCTACACACCAATCATCCAAGACCAGCCATCCAAGCATGCCAATTCTAAAAAAATATAGCAGCCCACATGTTATTAACACCAACCAAAGTGGGTCCCACCCTATAATTTTATAAAAATTATTTTATTTTTTGAAACTTCAATAATTCATAGAAAATAGCCCTTTTATCAGAAAATTCGAATCTCGCAATTTTTTATAGGAAATTCAATTCTCTACAACTTTACAGAAGAAAGTTTTTCCAAATTCCAAACAGAAATTAACCGAAATCCATAAACGGGTGATTTTACAAGCTATAATCAAATTTCAGTCAAGAAATGGGGTCCACCGACACACAAAATATGTAAGACCCCAACTTTTATAAATAAAGATGAATTTTCTATAAATATTATTTTTGAATATTATGGAGTAAAATTGATATAATATTATAGGTGTGGGTAATATTTATAAATTTTGTAAAGTACGCAAGTTTTTATATAATATTCGATTGGTCGGGGAATATTTGTTTTAACAGGGAATATTCGTACAATAGCACAATTATTGGTGGACCCCGCAACGGAATTATTGTCAAATTGAGAAAATGACAAAAATACTTTATGAAAATAACGGCGGAAGTTTTTCCGTTAACTATTGAAACACCCGGTGTTAAAAGTACAGTAATACGCGTAATTGCACAGTAGCACACGGTTTTGATTATTGATGCTTACGTGAGAGGGCACTCAATTTTGTTCAATTATTGCTATAGTAAATGTTGTAAATATTGGTGTATTGTTTGGACCTCCACTTACTCATTTTTTTTTAAATAACCAGTAGAAAAATATTCATTATATGTATATATATAAGTCTTGTATATATATATATATATATATATATATATATATATATATATATATATTATATTTTATTGTAAACCAATCTGAACCGTCCGTTTAAAAGTAAATCAATCTGGACCGTTCAGGAATTAGTTACTATGTAATCCATTTTTCTATAAATAGAAGCTCATTCCTTCATTATTTCTTACGAATTCACTGAACTTTAGAGAGAGAAACTATATAGAGAGAGAAGAAAAGTATTCTGCTACTTAACTACTTCCTTATTTCAGTTCTTCTTTAAAACGGTAAGGGGTGTTATTCTTTCTTATTCATGAAGAGAACTGTTGTTATTCTATTTCTTATTATTCTGTTGGAATAACCTGTATACGCGGTCTACCCTATACTTGGTGACATTCTTCTATTATTCTGTTAGAACATACTGTTTGTGTGTTTTACACCGGATCTGGTTCCGTCTTGTTATTATTCTGTTAGAATATTCTGTCTGTGTGTTTTACACCGGACCTGGTTCCATTATTTATTATTCTGTCGAAATATCATGTCTGTGTGTTTTACACCTGACCTGGTTCCATTATTTATTATTCTGTCGGAATATCCTGTTTGTGCGTTTACGCCGGACCTGGTTCAATTATTTATTATTCTGTTGGAATAACCTATCTGTGCAGTCTATCGCATGTCAGGTGATTTCTTTTATTATTCCATTCTTTATTATACTCAGTTGGTTAAGTTTTGACTTCTATACTCCATGAAATTAGTGGAATATCCTTGATAATTACGGTTCATCCAGTATTTTTTCATGAAAATATTCTTTTAAGTATTCTTGAATTTTACTCCACAAAGCAGTATCATGTTGACAATTTGGACGTTGTTAATTCTTGGATAAATTAATTCTTGAACTTGTTTTATTGAATTCTTATATCATTGTCATCATCCTCATGTTTATAAAATGTTGAAAGTCATCTGTGGCCTGTAGTGCATAGATGGACTTGGGTATAATTATGACCAGAGATTATTCGGTATAATCATGACCGTAATGTTACAAATAATGTGGTAAAAGTCCTCATTGGCCCGTAGTGCATTGATGGACAGTTGTTGGCATGATCATGACCATTAATGAATACACGAATATCCTTGGCCGTAGTGCAGGGGTGATTCGATGATGTGGATTATTTTATTAAGCTGAGTCCCAGCAATAAAAGTGTTGAAAAACCTTTTAAATCATAAAAGATAGTAGAATTTATTTTCTACTTGACTCTTTTAATGGATTGCTTGTTCCGCTGCAGTTAAACTTGATGTCTATTATATTTTATCAGTTTAACATTGTTGAAGGCTAATGATAATTTATTCTGTATTATCTTAGTCATAATATTTCTTAATGGGCTAGTTGAGCTCACCCTTTCTTTCACTGTTCTCTTCAGAAAATGAGAACGTTGTAAGACCCCAAATTATTAATAAATGAAATTTAAATTCCCTCTATTTATTATTTTGAAATAGTAAGTGTTAAATTGATTAATGAGGTTAGTTATGGGTAAAATGCGTAAATATTTTAAATAAGCAAGTGGTTATAAAATATTCATTGTTGTCGGGGAATATTCGTTTGGTCGTGGAATATTCTTCCTGTCGGGGAATATTCGTACGACGGCGCAGTCTTTTGTGGGCCCTATAATGGAAAGCGATTGGATGAAGAAAACGACAAGTATATGTTTTTTATTAATAACGGCGTAGTTGTTACCGTTAATACTGTTGGAATACCCGGTGGTTAAAACACAGTAATACGCGTTGTTACACAGTAGCACACTGTATTGCACCAATTATTGATTCTTACGTAAGAAGGCACTACTCAATAATGGTTACAGTAATTACTGTTCAGTATTTTATTTTATTGATTCAATAATTGCTGCGTTGATATTTTATATTACTGTTGTTTCAATAATTGTCACTACACAGTATTTCCCATTATCAGATCAATAATTCATATTATTTGAATAATATTATTAGATAACATTATTGGCAATGTCTAGAAAGTTCTGTCTAAGGAGAGGTTTGGTCATCTAATTGCGCGCCAGTAAGGAGAAATCCTTATTGGAAAGCCCCCTCTTTCCTGGGAACGGCCTGGTTGTCATAAATGTGATTCTGTAATATTATTTGTAAATAATTAATTATTGATTCATATGATAAGGAAATATTTATTTTTGTGGATATAAATGAGGGATATATTTTTGTGGTTAAAAATGAAGGAGTTAATGTTGAGGTTTTTATCAGTATTTTTGTCGGAATGGAGGTATTAAAAATCAGGGTTTTTGAGATATTTTGCGGGAGTTATAATTTTTAATCCGACCGTTGGATCGTTGTAATTTTTGGATATGTTATACATATATAAGTTGAGTATATGTCCACAAATTTTGAACCGTTAAAAATGAACGTATGATTTATTATGAATTTTACGAGATGACTGGTTCAGAAATTGTTGAATTTTCGGAGTTAATCATTTTGGTAGAAAATTCTAGAATTGGTGGGCCCCACTCTTGGTTGGTGAAGAAATGTGCTGAGATTTTTATTCAAATGTGGTGGGTGGGAATAGTAGCAGGTAAAGCCATCAGGTTGCAGGTTAAGTCTGCTTCGGCGTGCTAACATTTTCCTATAAATAGAGGGCTAAGTTAGAATTGAAAATCACACCAGAAACAAGTTTTCTCTCTTTCTCTCTCTAGATTATTGAGTGTATTTTGTGAGTATTTAGATACTTTGAGAGTTTCTATTCATCAGAGCAAGTGTCTTTCAGCCTTATACCGGTATTCCGACCAGAAGTACTGTCTGTACGAGGTAAGGGATGTTATTTTATTCAAAAATGATATTATTTCTTCAATATCATTATGCCGAAATATTGGTTGGAAATTTTTATCAAATTTGGAACTTTTCACGTCGGGGTTACTATTCATGAGTTACTATTCACGAGTTACTATTCACCGAAAAATAAAATTTCTTCTTTTCGTCCAAAATATCTATTCTGGGTACTAGCTTTGATTGTATCCATGTTTTGATCATTCTTGAATTCTACTTCACTATGAATAATTATAAGGTATTTTTGGACATGGATAAATCGAAATATGAATCCTTAATATTTGTTATTTTGTTTCACTGGATTCGTTTTCTTTAATATATTTTTCATCATCCTCAGTCCTAAATGATGATATTACTGAATATCTTTGGCCGTAGTGCAAAGATGAATGATTAACTGATGAATATCTTTGGCCCGTAGTGCAAAGATGAACAGGTGTTGAGATGAACATGACTGACTGGTGATACAAATGAATATCTTTGGCCTGTAGTGCAAAGATGAATATTTGATTAAAGATGGTTATTGATTGTTGTTACAGGGATAAAATATTGATGATGGACTTTTAAATCTTAGAAGATAGTAGAACTCATTCTCTACTTGACTCTTCTAATGGTTTGTTGTTTCCGCTGCAGTTATTGATTTAAAACTTGTTGTCTATTGTATTCTATTAGATTTTTCCCTGTTGAAGACTAACGATAATTTGTTCTGTATTATCTTAGTCATAATGTTCTTTACTGGGCTAGTTGAGCTCACCCTTTTCCTTTTTGTTCCATTTTTCTCAGGAGGCGAGAATGTAGCGAGTACTAGTCGGGGTATGGAATGATGGTTCTAGAAGTTACTTTAGTAGTCCTCACTATTTTTGTGAAATAATGTATCAATAATTGTAATGAGGGCTTATTTGAGTGTGGATATTGTCTAAATGACAATATTTGTATTTAAACTCACAGTTCTTGTGTTGTAATAATAAAGATGTAGTTGTTTCTGTACCATGTATTTTGGCGACTCAGAATGGGTGTTGTATACCTATTTTGGGGGCGTCACAGTTGGTATCAGAGCTTAGGGATATGATCTCTGGCGGAGATCGGGGAATAGAACTAGGAGGGGAGAGACGAATCCTTCGCTAGTGTGTCCTACCTAAGCTTATTTATTGGTCAGTCATAATATAGGGGTATTATGTGATTTGTTAATTTATTTAATTAACCCTTGTTTTATGGCAGTATTTGAGAATGTCGACTGAGAATGTTAATAGTGGAGTAAATGAGACCGTGGAGACACCGGTGCTTACCAACGAGGAGAACGTGCAACAGGCTGGCAATGTTCCTCCTGTGAACAACACCAATGAGCAGATGATGAACGATGGAATGTTTAGAAGTTTTTTGCAATTCATGCAAAACCAGACAAGGGAGACTCGTGTTCAAAATACAGGAGGAAATGATAGCAATTCACGGTTTGTCACAGCCAAACAGTTCAAAGAATTGGGACCACCAGAATTTAAGGGAAAGCCGGATCCGATCATGGCGGAAACGTGGGTCAAGCAAATTACCAAGATATTCGATGTCTTGGGATGCACGGAGGAACAGAAGGTTCCATTCGCCACCTTTATGTTCCGTGGCGAGGCAGATTACTGGTGGGAGTCTGTGAAGCGTACCCATCCAACCGCACTCAGCATGTCTTGGGAGACATTTCAAAAACTGTTCAATGACAAGTACTTTCCTGAAAGTATTCGTCATATGAAGGAGGTAGAGTTTATTAGACTAGAGCAGAATAATATGACGGTATCTCAGTACGAGGCAAAGTTTGCAGAATTGTCCAGGTTTGCACCTCATTTGGTGGAGAATGAGGAACGTATGACGAGGATGTTTCTGAGAGGTTTGAAACCCGGCATACGTCAATATCTCATTTCTCATAAATTTTCTCTCTATTCAGATGTTGTCAACAGGGCTCAATTATTAGAGCGAGATAACGAGTACGGTCAACTGAGGGATCACAACCAGGATCATATCGGTGACAGCAGTCATCAGAACAATGATAACCAGCGGAGAAAGAAAAATACAGACAAGAACGGCAACCACTCTGGTGGTAATCGTGGCTATGAAAATAGAAGAAGCGAGTCGGGAGGAGATTTTAAAAAGAGGAGATTCAACAATGACAATACGAAGACGTCAGCACCAACAGCAATTGGTTCCAAGGGAGGAGAACGACCACCGGTTATATGCTATAAGTGCGGAAAAGAAGGACATATCAGCCCAAACTGCCCACAACAGTTTAAGGTATGTTATAATTGTGGAAAGGAAGGACATATCGCTCGAGATTGCACTGTAGCAAAACCAAGTCCAGCGGGGATGGTGACTCAAAAAGCTGTCCCAGAAAAGATAAAGTCAACGGTTCCTGGAAGAGCGTTTGTCGTGACTGGTCAACATGCGAGGAACCCAAACGAGGTGATCACGGGTAAGCTAATCATAAATTCATGCGAAGTTTATACCTTATTAGATACCGGTTCTACCCATTCTTTTATCTCTCCTGCTTGTGCTCAACGTTTAAACTTGACTCCGGAGAAGTTAGACTTTGATTTATCTGTGGAGACTCCGTTAGGAGAAACTTTCATCACATCCACTGTTTATAAATCTTGTGTGATCCAAGTTGGTACCATCACCTTACCTGTTGACCTTATCTCTTTAAAGATACTTGCTTTTGATGTGATTTTAGGGATTGATTGGCTAACTACTCATCATGCCAAAATTGATTGTTTTCGTAAGGTTGTTAGTTTTCATATTCCTAACCAACCTGTTGTACGAATTCAAACAACTAAGCCATTAAAATCAATCACTGTTATATCAAGCCATAAAGCGATTCGTTTATTAAAAAACGGATGTCAAGCTTTCTTAGCCCATGTTATGGATTTGAATAAAGACACGTCAAATTTGAATAATATTCCTGTTGTTATTGACTTTCCTGACGTATTTCCTGAAGAACTTCTCGGTCTACCCCCGGAACGAGAAATTGAATTCTTTATTGATCTTGAACCTGGTACAAAGCCCATTTCTAAAACCCCATATCGAATGGCTCCTATTGAACTTCAGGAGTTAAAGGTCCAACTACAAGAGTTGTTGGACATCGGTTTCATTCGTCCTAGTACATCTCCTTGGGGTGCTCCTGTTTTATTTGTAAAGAAGAAAGACGGGAGTATGCGACTTTGTATTGATTACCGGGAATTAAACCATGTCACTATTAAGAATAGGTATCCGCTACCTCGTATTGATGACCTGTTTGACCAGTTACAAGGAGCACAGTTCTTTTCAAAGATCGATCTTCGTTCTGGATATCATCAGCTGAAGGTTAAAACTGAGGATATTCCAAAGACTGCCTTCAGAACTCGGTACGGGCATTATGAGTTCCTAGTTATGTCTTTTGGATTGACTAATGCTCCTGCGGCTTTCATGGATATGATGAACCGAGTATTTAAGGATTATTTGGATCAGTTCGTTGTTGTCTTTATTGATGACATCCTCATATATTTCAAAAGCCGTGAAGATCATGAGCATCATTTGAAGCTGGTACTCCAAAGGCTGCGTGAAAATAAGTTATATGCCAAGTTGAAGAAATGCGAGTTCTGGCTTGAGGAAGTAGCTTTCCTAGGGCACGTGGTGTCAAAACATGGAGTATCTGTTGACCCGGCGAAGATTGAAGCAATACAAAGTTGGGAGCAACCAAAGACGGTGACCGAAGTACGTAGCTTTCTAGGCTTAGCTGGTTATTATCGAAGATTCGTGGAAGGGTTTTCTCGAATCGCTACCCCGTTAACTCAGCTGACTCGGAAAGATATCAAATTCGTATGGAGCGAGGAATGCGAGAAGAGTTTTCAAGAGCTTAAGAGGAGACTCATTTCGGCACCTGTTCTGACAATACCATCTGGTTCGGATGGATTTGTTATCTACAGTGATGCTTCAGGCAAAGGGTTAGGATGTGTTCTCATGCAACATGGGAAAGTCATAGCCTATGCCTCGCGACAACTCAAAGAATATGAGAGGAATTATCCTACTCATGATTTGGAGTTGGCAGCAGTAGTTTTCGCGTTGAAGATCTGGAGACACTACCTGTATGGGGAGAAAGTGGAGATCTATACAGATCATAAAAGCCTTAAATATTTCTTCACCCAAAAGGAACTCAACATGCGGCAGCGACGTTGGCTCGAGCTGTTGAAAGATTACGATCATACCATCCAATATCATCCTGGAAAAGCAAACGTAGTAGCTGACGCATTGAGTAGAAGATCATATGCGGGTACGAGTGCAATGTTGTTAACACAAAGGCCCATTTTGTATGACTTGCAAAGGATGGAGATAGAGATGAAGGCTCCAAGTACCCACATGATGATATCAAATATACGAGTAGAACCGACTTTAATCGATAAAGTTAAAGCTGCTCAAGCTACGGACATAGAGCTGATGCGTATGAAGAAGAAAGTGCAAGAAGGTTCTATTCCAGAAGCAAGAATCGATGAAGAAGGAATACTTCGAGTTCACTCTAGACTCTGTGTTCCTAACAATTCTGATTTGAAGTACAAGATCATGATGGAAGCACACAATACACCATTTGCAATCCATCCTGGAAGTACCAAAATGTATCGTGATCTACGACATACATTTTGGTGGAATAATATGAAGAGAGAGATTGCAAAGTTTATCTCGAGGTGTTTAACTTGTCAACGTGTAAAGGCGGAACATCAAGTACCAAAGGGTCCATTGCAACCACTTGAGATTCTGAAATGGAAGTGGGAACACATTACCATGGATTTCGTTACAGGTCTTCCCACGGTTTCTCAAGGCATAAATGCTATTTGGGTTATTGTTGATAGATTAACCAAGTCTGCTCATTTCTTGCCGATACGGGAGACTTATTCCCTTGAACGTCTTGCTCGTATATACGTAGATGAGATTGTGAGACTGTATGGCATGCCAGTATCCATAGTTTCGGATCGTGACCCAAGATTCACTTCAAGATTTTGGGTTAGCTTGCAAAAAGCTATGGGCACAGATTTACGATTTAGTTCGGCATACCATCCTCAAACGGACGGACAATCAGAGAGGACTATTCAAACTCTTGAAGATCTATTAAGACTTTGTGTCTTAGATTTCAAAGGGAGTTGGGATAAGTACCTACCATTAGTGGAATTCTCTTACAATAACAGTTATCAGGCAAGTATAGGTGTGGCCCCATTTGAAGCATTATATGGACGAAAGTTTCGCTCTCCAATATGCTGGGACGAGGTGGGTGAAGCAACATTGTTGGGACCAGAGTTGGTACGCATGACTACAGAGAAGATCCAAACGATTCGACAACGTATACAAACGGCACAGGATCGACAAAAGAGTTATGCGGATCTTCATCGGAAGGACGTGGAATTTGACATTGGGGATCATGTATTGTTGCGTGTGGCTCCATGGAAAGGAGTTACAAGATTTGGGAAGAGAGGAAAGCTCAATCCACGATTTATTGGTCCATTTCAGATTCTTGACCGAGTAGGAAATGTGGCCTATAGACTTGCGTTACCTCCAAGTATGTCTCGTGTTCATAATGTTTTTCATATATCTGTGTTACGTAAATATGTGAAAGACCCAGACCACGTTATTGAGTTAGAACCAGACGAGATAGCTGAAGACTTAACGTACGAAGAGGTACCTATCAAGATCTTGGATAGAAAGGAGCATGTCCTACGCACGAAGGTCATACCACAAGTTAAAGTTTTGTGGAGAAACCATGCTATTGAGGAAATGACCTGGGAGTTGGAAACGGAAATGAAAGCGAGGTATCCTCATCTTTTCGAAACACCAGGTACGTACGTCAATTTCTAGGACGAAATTTCATAAGGAGGGGAGGTTGTAAGACCCCAAATTATTAATAAATGAAATTTAAATTCCCTCTATTTATTATTTTGAAATAGTAAGTGTTAAATTGATTAATGAGGTTAGTTATGGGTAAAATGCGTAAATATTTTAAATAAGCAAGTGGTTATAAAATATTCATTGTTGTCAGGGAATATTCGTTTGGTCGTGGAATATTCTTCCTGTCGGGGAATATTCGTACGACGGCGCAGTCTTTTGTGGGCCCTATAATGGAAAGCGATTGGATGAAGAAAACGACAAGTATATGTTTTTTATTAATAACGGCGTAGTTGTTACCGTTAATACTGTTGGAATACCCGGTGGTTAAAACACAGTAATACGCGTTGTTACACAGTAGCACACTGTATTGCACCAATTATTGATTCTTACGTAAGAAGGCACTACTCAATAATGGTTACAGTAATTACTGTTCAGTATTTTATTTTATTGATTCAATAATTGCTGCGTTGATATTTTATATTTACTGTTGTTTCAATAATTGTCACTACACAGTATTTCCCATTATCAGATCAATAATTCATATTATTTGAATAATATTATTAGATAACATTATTGGCAATGTCTAGAAAGTTCTGTCTAAGGAGAGGTTTGGTCATCTAATTGCGCGCCAGTAAGGAGAAATCCTTATTGGAAAGCCCCCTCTTTCCTGGGAACGGCCTGGTTGTCATAAATGTGATTCTGTAATATTATTTGTAAATAATTAATTATTGATTCATATGATAAGGAAATATTTATTTTTGTGGATATAAATGAGGGATATATTTTTGTGGTTAAAAATGAAGGAGTTAATGTTGAGGTTTTTATCAGTATTTTTGTCGGAATGGAGGTATTAAAAATCAGGGTTTTTGAGATATTTTGCGGGAGTTATAATTTTTAATCCGACCGTTGGATCGTTGTAATTTTTGGATATGTTATACATATATAAGTTGAGTATATGTCCACAAATTTTGAACCGTTAAAAATGAACGTATGATTTATTATGAATTTTACGAGATGACTGGTTCAGAAATTGTTGAATTTTCGGAGTTAATCATTTTGGTAGAAAATTCTAGAATTGGTGGGCCCCACTCTTGGTTGGTGAAGAAATGTGCTGAGATTTTTATTCAAATGTGGTGGGTGGGAATAGTAGCAGGTAAAGCCATCAGGTTGCAGGTTAAGTCTGCTTCGGCGTGCTAACATTTTCCTATAAATAGAGGGCTAAGTTAGAATTGAAAATCACACCAGAAACAAGTTTTCTCTCTTTCTCTCTCTAGATTATTGAGTGTATTTTGTGAGTATTTAGATACTTTGAGAGTTTCTATTCATCAGAGCAAGTGTCTTTCAGCCTTATACCGGTATTCCGACCAGAAGTACTGTCTGTACGAGGTAAGGGATGTTATTTTATTCAAAAATGATATTATTTCTTCAATATCATTATGCCGAAATATTGGTTGGAAATTTTTATCAAATTTGGAACTTTTCACGTCGGGGTTACTATTCATGAGTTACTATTCACGAGTTACTATTCACGAGTTACTATTCACCGAAAAATAAAATTTCTTCTTTTCGTCCAAAATATCTATTCTGGGTACTAGCTTTGATTGTATCTATGTTTTGATCATTCTTGAATTCTACTTCACTATGAATAATTATAAGGTATTTTTAGACATGGATAAATCGAAATATGAATCCTTAATATTTGTTATTTTGTTTCACTGGATTCGTTTTCTTTAATATATTTTTCATCATCCTCAGTCCTAAATGATGATATTACTGAATATCTTTGGCCGTAGTGCAAAGATGAATGATTAACTGATGAATATCTTTGGCCCGTAGTGCAAAGATGAACAGGTGTTGAGATGAACATGACTGACTGGTGATACAAATGAATATCTTTGGCCTGTAGTGCAAAGATGAATATTTGATTAAAGATGGTTATTGATTGTTGTTACAGGGATAAAATATTGATGATGGACTTTTAAATCTTAGAAGATAGTAGAACTCATTCTCTACTTGACTCTTCTAATGGTTTGTTGTTTCCGCTGCAGTTATTGATTTAAAACTTGTTGTCTATTGTATTCTATTAGATTTTTCCCTGTTGAAGACTAACGATAATTTGTTCTGTATTATCTTAGTCATAATGTTCTTTACTGGGCTAGTTGAGCTCACCCTTTTCCTTTTTGTTCCATTTTTCTCAGGAGGCGAGAATGTAGCGAGTACTAGTCGGGGTATGGAATGATGGTTCTAGAAGTTACTTTAGTAGTCCTCACTATTTTTGTGAAATAATGTATCAATAATTGTAATGAGGGCTTATTTGAGTGTGGATATTGTCTAAATGACAATATTTGTATTTAAACTCACAGTTCTTGTGTTGTAATAATAAAGATGTAGTTGTTTCTGTACCATGTATTTTGGCGACTCAGAATGGGTGTTGTATACCTATTTTGGGGGCGTCACAAACGTAGCTGGGGCAAGTAGGGGAACGGAGTGATGGTCCGAATGATAGTATTAGTTAGTAGTCCTCACTATTCTATGTAATAGTGTGTTAATAAATGTAATGAGGACTCCTTTTGAGTATGGATACTCTCTATTAGACAATATTTGTATTCAAACTCACAGTTTATGTTTTGTCATATTATACACGACAGTTGTATTATTAAGTTGTATTTGAATTCTGTACCATGTATCTGACGACCCAAGATGGGTGATGTATACCTAATTTTGGGGGCGTCACAGTTGGTATCAGAGCTTAGGGATATGATCCCTTGCTAAGATGTGAGAATAGAACTAGGAGGGGAGAGACGGGGAATTCCTTCGCTAGTATGACCTACCTAAGTTTATTTGCATGGTATTTAATTGGTCGGTCAGAATATAAGGATAATATATGACATATCAATTAACTTTTATTTTGTGGCAGTATCTGAAAATGACATCCGAGAATGTTGAGAATAGCAATGGAGCACAGGCGACTGTGGATTCACCACATATCAATAATCGGGATAATGTGTATCAGGAAGGCGACAATCCTCACGCAAACAATAATACTTACCAAATGATGAATGATGGAATGTTCAGAAGCTTTATGCAGTTCATGCAACAGCAGGCGAGAGCGACTCCTGTTCAAAATATAGGTGGAAGCACAAAAAACTCTCGGACGGTCACCGCTAAACAGTTCAAGGAGCTGGGACCACCGGAGTTTAAGGGAGAGCCAAAACCACTTATAGCGGAAACATGAATAAAGCAGATCACCAAAATATTTGATGTCTTGGGATGCTCCGAGGAGCAAAAGGTTCCCTTTGCCGCCTTTATGTTGCGAGGAGAGGCAGATTACTGGTGGGAATCGATTAAGCGTACTCAACCTGCCGCACTGAAGATGTCTTGGGAGAAGTTCCAAGAGCTGTTCAATGACAAATACTTTCTCGAAAGTGTTCGTCACATGAAGGAGGTGGAGTTCATCAAATTAGAGCAGAATAATATGACCGTGTCGCAGTATGAGGCTAAATTTACTGAGTTGTCCCGGTTTGCGTCCCACTTAGTGGATAATGAAGAGCGAATGACGCGAATATTTTTGCGAGGTTTGAAACCTGAGATACGTCAACATCTTATTTCTCATAAACTGTGTTTGTATTCAGATGTTGTGAATAGGGCTCAGTTAGTGGAGCGCGATAACGAGTCAACGCAACCAAAAGATAGCAGTCGGCAAAATGATAATACCAGTGAGAGCAGTCATCGAAGCAGTGACAACAAGCGTGGAGGGAATCAACAGGACAAAAATGGTAACCACTTCGGTGGTAATCAGGGCCAAAACAATAAGAATGGTCATTTCAAGAAGAGGAGATTCAACAATGATGGAAAGACGTCAGCACCAGCACCCGTTGTTAAAGAAGAAGAACGACCACCTATCATATGTTTCAAATGCGGAGGGGTGGGGCACATGTAAGACCCCGAATTTTATGAAATAAAAGTATTCAATTTTTCTATTCAGTAAATGGTTAAATTGATAAAATTTTAAAGTTATGGGTGAAATATGAATTTTTTTTTCAAAATAAGCAAGTGGTTATAAAATAATCATTGTTGTCGGGGAATATTCGTTTGGTCGTGAAATATTCTTTCTGTCGGGGAATATTCGTACGACGGCGCAGCTATTTGTAGGCCCCATAACGAATAACTGTCAGGTGAAGAAAACGACAAATTTGAGTTTTTACAAATAACGGCGTAGTTGTTACCGTTAACACTGTTGGAATACCCGGTGGTTAAAATACAGTAATACGCGTTATTGCACAGTAGCACACGGTATTGCACAGTATTTTTGAAATTATTGATTCTTACGTAAGAAGGCACTACTCAATAATTGTTACAGTAGTTACTGTTCAATATTTTATTTTATTGATTCAATAATTGTTGCGTTGATATTTTATATTATTGTTGTTTCAATAATTGTTGCTGCACAGTATTTTCCTTTATCAGATCAATAATTCATATTATTTGAATAGTATTATTAGATAGCATTATTGGCAATGTCTAGAAAGTTCTGTCTAAGGAGAGGTTTGGTCATCTAATTGCGCACCAGTAAGGAGAAATTCTTATTGGAAAGCCCCCTCTTTCCTGGGAACGGCCTGGTTGTCATAAATGTGATTCTGTAATATTATTTGTGAATAATTAATTATTGATTCATATGATAAGGAAATATTTATTTTATGTGGATATAAACAAGGGATATATTTTTGTGGTTAAAAATGAAGGAGTTAATGTTGAGGTTTTTATCCGTATTTTTGTCGGAATGGAGGTATTAAAAATCAGGGTTTTTGAGATATTTTGCGGGGGTTATAATTTTTAATCCGACCGTTGGATCGTGGTAATTTTTGGATATGTTATACATATATAAGTTGAGTATATGCCCACAAATTTTGAACCGTTAAAAATGAAAGTATGATTTATTATGAATTTTACAAGATGACTGGTTCAGAAATTATTGAATTTTTGGAGTTTATCATTTTGGTGGAAAATTCTAGAATTGGTGGGCCCCACTTGTGGTTGGTGAAAAAATGTGCTGAATTATATTTCAAATGTGGTGGGTGGGAATAGTAGCAGGTAAAGCCATCAGGTTGCAGGTCAAACCTACCAAAATTTTCCTATAAATAGAGGGCTAAGTTAGAATTGAAAATCACACCAGAAACATAAGCTTTCTCTCTTTCTCTCTCTATATTATGAAGCATATTTTGTGAGTTTTTAGATACTTGGTGAGTTGCTATTCATTAGTGCAAGTTTCCTTCAGCATCATATCCGATATCCAGTCAGAAGTACTGTTCTTTTGAGGTAAGGGATAGTAATGGATTTTAAGGGTTGTTATGATTTTCAGTTTCGTAATTTTTCTGATCTTCAAAAATTCTGGAAAAATTTGAAATGATATTTTGATGAGTTTTCTTGATTGTGTCCAAAAATGGTGATTTTTGGATGTATAGATTGAGAGTTATGAATTTTATGAGAAAAGACTATTTTAGAAGTAACAGCTTATAATTCCTTGTGGTTAACTCCAAAATTGATGAAATTTTTATTGGGAGTACATGTATATGATAGAAGTATACTTTGTAAATTTCAGAATTTTTAGACAAAAGTACAATTTTTGATAAATGTCTAAATATTCGGCTATTTTGGCCATATGAAAAATAGTAAATGACTTTTAAAAATTCTGAGAAAATATATGTTCACTATGGGACTATATTATGCTAAATTCCAGAAAAGAAATATTTTTGGAACTGATTTGGTATTTTTCATGAAAATAGACAAGTTATGAGAAAATAAATTAAATATGTTATGTGAAGTAAGAAAATTGGAAAATAGGATTTTATGGCTTGAGAATCCTATATGAGGTATATGCAGATTTTTGATGAGGGTTTTGGCTATTGATGATGAAATCTTAAGAGTTGACATTTTATGATGATTAAATGCATTAATTAGTAAAGTGTAAACAATTTAAATTTAAATAAATTGTTTATAAGCTTAAGAAATGTTATTCTTTCAATATCATTATACCGAAATATTGGTATAGATTTTATTGTGGAATTTCTACCTTTTTGAGTCGAGGTTACTATTCACGAGTTACTATTCATGAGTTACTATTCACGAGTTACTATTCATGAGTTACTATTCACGAGTTACTATTCACGACAAAATTGGTTTCTTTTTCTAACCAAATTATAGTTGATTTATGAATATTACTCTTGAGATTAAATCTATATGTTGATTATATTGATTTTATTATCATATATAACATTTTTATAACCCTGATGTTGAATTTCTCTTTCACTGGAGTGTAAAGATGGGTAGATTATTGGTATGATCATGACTAGGGTTCTCTTTGGCCTGTAGTGCAAAGTTGAATTGTTGACTGGTATGATCATGACCATTGAATTTATAATTGAATATCTTTAGCTTAAGTGCAAAGGTGAAATGATCAACATGGTTATAATTATTGTTTATATAAATTCTGAAATGATTATATATTTCTTTGAGATATTAATATCTTTGGCCTGTAGTGCAAAGATGAGATATTGATGAATATCTTTGGCCTGTAGTGCAAAGATGAATTGTTGATGAATATCTTTGGCCTGTAGTGCAAAGATGAATTGTTGATGAATATCTTTGGCCCGTAGTGCAAAGATGATATGTTGTTAAATATCTTTGGCCAGTAGCACAAAGATGAACAGATGTTGAGATAAACATGACCAACTGGTGATACAAATGAATATCTTTGGCCGTAGTGCAAAGATGAAGTTATTAGTATGATTATGAACAGGAAATGTGATTTGGTGTAACCATGATCTTTGATGTTTCAGGTAAAGACAGGTGATGAAAATTATCTTCGTATTGGATGTGAAATTTAGAATCACAATTATGATTATGAATTATTCATATGATTGTGGAAAGGAACTGTTGATTGATGTTACAGGGATAAAACATTGTTGGTGGACTTTTAACATGGAGAAGATAATAGACTTTATGGTCTATTTGACTCTTCTAATGGATTGCTCGTTCCGCTGCAACTATGGTTGAAATTTTTATCATTTACCATATGTTCTAAATCTCTGATTTATTATTGATGGAGGCTATTGATAATTTAATTATCTTTAGTCAAGATATTCTTTACTGAGCTAGTTGTGCTCACCCTTTTGCTTCACAATTCCTTTCAGGTAATAAGAGTGTAGCTGGGTCGAGCGAGGGTAACAGGAAAATAGAACGGTGGTCTCTAGCTGTGGAGGTTCTCCCGAAGCAGTATAGAAAAGTTCATTTAGTAGTTATATTTGGTGAATCGTCTAGGGTGAAGCGAACCCAACGTTGGAAGGATGTTTTGCCACTATCATAAAAGATGTCTAACGACACACAACCTCGTGTCATCATAAGACATGGTTGTGCATATCCACTTGTCGAGTATATCTACGAGCACTACCTATATAATCTTGGTGTTTGTTTGAAGTATAATTCTCAATTAGAGACAGTGGAGATAATGATAAGTCAAGAGAAGACTCACTATTGGAAAGAATACGATAGTAACCTTCTTGTTTTTCTTTGGGGTCTATTGGGTCAACCAAGGATAATTCTGTGGCCATATGATATCTATCATAACCTAGAAGCATGGCCTCCCATGTACGAAGGTTTCCTTGAGCACTTCCCAAAGATTCTAATTTCTAAAACAGTTTTTGACTATACCTTTATGTAAGGTGTCTTTGTGAGGTACTGATACATGATGGTGTCCAATGTCACATTTGGTATATATTTGTATCCAAACTCACAGCATATGTGTTGTTGTATTTTGCACGACAATTGTTGTAATAAAGTTGTAGTTGTTTTCTGTACCATGTATTTGACGACTCAGAATGGGTTGGATGGAATGGACCTATTTTGGGGTTGTCACAGGTGGTATCAGAGCTTAGGGATATGATCTTTGGCGGAGATCGGGGAATATAACTAGGAGAGGAGAGATGAGTAAATCCTTTGCTAGTGTGTCCTACCTAAGCTTATTTATTGGTCAGTCATAATATCGAGATATTATGTGATATGTTAATTTGTTAAATTAACCCTTGTTTTGAAGCTGTATTCTAGAAAGATATCTGAAATACAGGAGATGAGCAATGGAGAAATCATGATGATAAGGAAGATGGAATCTGAAATGAAAACAAGGTATTCTCAACTCTTTGAAATACCAGGTACGTAAATTTCGGGGACGAAATTTCATAAAGAGGGGAGATTGTAAGACCCCGAATTTTATGAAATAAAAGTATTCAATTTTTCTATTCAGTAAATGGTTAAATTGATAAAATTTTAAAGTTATGGGTGAAATATGAATTTTTTTTTCAAAATAAGCAAGTGGTTATAAAATAATCATTGTTGTCGGGGAATATTCGTTTGGTCGTGGAATATTCTTTCTGTCGGGAAATATTCGTACGACGGCGCAGCTATTTGTGGGCCCCATAACGAATAACTGTCGGGTGAAGAAAACGACAAATTTGAGTTTTTACAAATAACGGCGTAGTTGTTACCGTTAACACTGTTGGAATACCCGGTGGTTAAAATACAGTAATACGCGTTATTGCACAGTAGCACACGGTATTGCACAGTATTTTTGAAATTATTGATTCTTACGTAAGAAGGCACTACTCAATAATTGTTACAGTAGTTACTGTTCAATATTTTATTTTATTGATTCAATAATTGTTGCGTTGATATTTTATATTATTGTTGTTTCAATAATTGTTGTTGCACATTATTTTCCTTTATCAGATCAATAATTCATATTATTTGAATAGTATTATTAGATAGCATTATTGGCAATGTCTAGAAAGTTCTGTCTAAGGAGAGGTTTGGTCATCTAATTGCGCGCCAGTAAGGAGAAATTCTTATTGGAAAGCCCCCTCTTTCCTGGGAACGGCCTGGTTGTCATAAATGTGATTCTGTAATATTATTTGTGAATAATTAATTATTGATTCATATGATAAGGAAATATTTATTTTATGTGGATATAAACAAGGGATATATTTTTGTGTTTAAAAATGAAGGAGTTAATGTTGAGGTTTTTATCCGTATTTTTGTCGGAATGGAGGTATTAAAAATCAGGGTTTTTGAGATATTTTGCGGGGGTTATAATTTTTAATCCGACCGTTGGATCGTGGTAATTTTTGGATATGTTAAACATATATAAGTTGAGTATATGCCCACAAATTTTGAACCGTTAAAAATGAACGTATGATTTATTATGAATTTTACAAGATGACTGGTTCAGAAATTGTTGAATTTTTGGAGTTTATCATTTTGGTGAAAAATTCTAGAATTGGTGGGCCCCACTTGTGGTTGGTGAAGAAATGTGCTGAATTATATTTCAAATGTGGTGGGTGAGAATAGTAGCAGGTAAAGCCATCAGGTTGCAGGTCAAACCTACCAAAATTTTCCTATAAATAGAGGGCTAAGTTAGAATTGAAAATCACACCAGAAACATAAACTTTCTCTCTTTCTCTCTCTATATTATGAAACATATTTTGTGAGTTTTTAGATACTTGGTGAGTTGCTATTCATTAGTGCAAGTTTCCTTCAGCATCATATCCGATATCCAGTCAGAAGTACTGTTCTTTTGAGGTAAGGGATAGTAATGGATTTTAAGGGTTGTTATGATTTTCAGTTTCGTAATTTTTCTGATCTTCAAAAATTCTGGAAAAATTTAAAATGATATTTTGATGAGTTTTCTTGATTGTGTCCAAAAATGGTGATTTTTGGATGTATAGATTGAGAGTTATGAATTTTATGAGAAAAGACTATTTTAGAAGTAACAGCTTATAATTCCTTGTGGTTAACTCCAAAATTGATGAAATTTTTATTGGGAGTACATGTATATGATAGAAGTATACTTTGTAAATTTCAGAATTTTTAGACAAAAGTACAATTTTTGATAAATGTCTAAATATTCGGCTATTTTGGCCATATGAAAAATAGTAAATGACTTTTAAAAATTCTGAGAAAAATATATGTTCACTATGGGACTATATTATGCTAAATTCCAGAAAAGAAATATTTTTGGAACTGATTTGATATTTTTCATGAAAATAGACAAGTTATGAGAAAATAAATTAAATATGTTATGTGAAGTAAGAAAATTGGAAAATAGGATTTTATGGCTTGAGAATCCTATATGAGGTATATGCAGATTTTTGATGAGGGTTTTGGCTATTGATGATGAAATCTTAAGAGTTGACATTTTATGATGATTAAATGCATTAATTAGTAAAGTGTAAACAATTTAAATTTAAATAAATTGTTTATAAGCTTAAGAAATGTTATTCTTTCAATATCATTATACTGAAATATTGGTATAGATTTTATTGTGGAATTTCTACCTTTTTGAGTCGAGGTTACTATTCACGAGTTACTATTCATGAGTTACTATTCACGAGTTACTATTCATGAGTTACTATTCACGAGTTACTATTCACGACAAAATTGGTTTCTTTTTCTAACCAAATTATAGTTGATTTATGAATATTACTCTTGAGATTAAATCTATATGTTGATTATATTGATTTTATTATCATATATAACATTTTTATAACCCTGATGTTGAATTTCTCTTTCACTGGAGTGTAAAGATGGGTAGATTATTGGTATGATCATGACTAGGGTTCTCTTTGGCCTGTAGTGCAAAGTTGAATTGTTGACTGGTATGATCATGACCATTGAATTTATAATTGAATATCTTTAGCTTAAGTGCAAAGGTGAAATGATCAACATGGTTATAATTATTGTTTATATAAATTCTGAAATAATTATATATTTCTTTGAGATATTAATATCTTTGGCCTGTAGTGCAAAGATGAATTGTTGATGAATATCTTTGGCCTGTAGTGCAAAGATGAATTGTTGATGAATATCTTTGGCCTGTAGTGCAAAGATGAATTGTTGATGAATATCTTTGGCCCGTAGTGCAAAGATGATATGTTGTTAAATATCTTTGGCCAGTAGCACAAAGATGAACAGATGTTGAGATAAACATGACCAACTGGTGATACAAATGAATATCTTTGGCCGTAGTGCAAAGATGAAGTTATTAGTATGATTATGAACAGGAAATGTGATTTGGTGTAACCATGATCTTTGATGTTTCAGGTAAAGACAGGTGATGAAAATTATCTTCGTATTGGATGTGAAATTTAGAATCACAATTATGATTATGAATTATTCATATGATTGTGGAAAGGAACTGTTGATTGATGTTACAGGGATAAAACATTGTTGGTGGACTTTTAACATGGAGAAGATAATAGACTTTATGGTCTATTTGACTCTTCTAATGGATTGCTCGTTCCGCTGCAACTATGGTTGAAATTTTTATCATTTACCATATGTTCTAAATCTCTGATTTATTATTGATGGAGGCTATTGATAATTTAATTATCTTTAGTCAAGATATTCTTTACTGAGCTAGTTGTGCTCACCCTTTTGCTTCACAATTCCTTTCAGGTAATAAGAGTGTAGCTGGGTCGAGCGAGGGTAACAGGAAAATAGAACGGTGGTCTCTAGCTGTGGAGGTTCTCCCGAAGCAGTATAGAAAAGTTCATTTAGTAGTTATATTTGGTGAATCATCTAGGGTGAAGCGAACCCAACGTTGGAAGGATGTTTTGCCACTATCATAAAAGATGTCTAACGACACACAACCTCGTGTCATCATAAGACATGGTTGTGCATATCCACTTGTCGAGTATATCTACGAGCACTACCTATATAATCTTGGTGTTTGTTTGAAGTATAATTCTCAATTAGAGACAGTGGAGATAATGATAAGTCAAGAGAAGACTCACTATTGGGAAGAATACGATAGTAACCTTCTTGTTTTTCTTTGGGGTCTATTGGGTCAACCAAGGATAATTCTGTGGCCATATGATATCTATCATAACCTAGAAGCATGGCCTCCCATGTACGAAGGTTTCCTTGAGCACTTCCCAAAGATTCTAATTTCTAAAACAGTTTTTGACTATACCTTTATGTAAGGTGTCTTTGTGAGGTGCTGATACATGATGGTGTCCAATGTCACATTTGGTATATATTTGTATCCAAACTCACAGCATATGTGTTGTTGTATTTTGCACGACAATTGTTGTAATAAAGTTGTAGTTGTTTTCTGTACAATGTATTTGACGACTCAGAATGGGTTGGATGGAATGGACCTATTTTGGGGTTGTCACAGCACATCAGTCCAAATTACGCGATGTCATCTAAAGCATGTTATAATTGTGGAAGAGAATGTCATTTAGCTCGATTTTATCGTTTACCAAAAATAAGTTCAACCAAGATGGAGACACCAAAGGCCGTCCCAGAAAAGTCAAAACCGGTAGTGCAAGGGAGAGCGTTTGTTGTGACCTCCCAGTAAGCATGGAACCCGAATGAGGTGATCATCACGGGTAAGATTATCATAAACTCTAACGAAGTCTATACTTTATTTGATACCAGTTCTACCGATTCTTTTATTTCACCTACTTGCTCTCATCGATTAAATTTGACTCCGGAGAAATTAGACTTTAATTTATCTGTTGAAACTCCATTGGGAGAAACCTTCATTACATCCACGGTTTATAAGTCTTGTTTGGTTCAAGTTGGTACCCACACATTACCTGTCGATCTGATTTCATTAAAAATACTTGTATTTGACGTGATTCTAGGGATTGATTGGTTAACTACTCATCATGCAAAAATTGATTATTTTCGTAAGGTTGTTAGCTTACATATTCCTAATCGACCTATTATGCGAATTCAAGCAACTAAACCATTAAAATCAATCGCTGTCATCTCAAGCCATAAAGCTATTCGTTTATTGAAAAACAGATGTCAAGCTTTCTTAGCTCATGTCACGGATCTAAACAAAAATACGTCAGTTTTGAATTATATTTCTATTGTTAATAAATTCCCTGACGTATTCCCTGAAGAACTTCCTAGCTTACCCCCAGAGCGTGAAATTAAATTTTGTATCGATCTTGAACCCGGTACAAAACCCATTTCCAAAGCCCCATATCGAATGGCTCCTATTGAACTTCAGGAGTTAAAGATCCAACTGCAGGAATTGTTAGACATTGGCTTTATTCGTCCTAGTACTTCTCCTTGGGGTGCTCCTGTTCTATTCGTGAAGAAGAAAGATGGAAGCATGCGACTTTGTATTGATTATCGGAAGTTGAATCATGTCACCATCAAAAACAGGTACCCATTACCACGTATTGATGACCTGTTTGACCAGTTGCAAGGAGCACAATTCTTTTCAAAGATCGATCTTCGTTCTGGATATCATCAGCTGAAGGTTAGAACTGAGGATATTCCAAAGATAGCTTTCAGAACTCGGTACGGGCATTATGAATTCCTAGTCATGTTCTTTGGATTGACTAATGCTCCTGCTGCCTTCATGGATATGATGAACCGGGTATTCAAGGAATATTTGGATCACTTTGTGGTCGTCTTTATTGATAACATCCTTATTTATTCCAAAAGTCGTGAAGATCATGAGCAACACTTGAGGCTGGTACTCCAAAAGCTTCGTGAATACAAGCTTTATGCCAAGTTGAAGAAATGCGAGTTCTGGTTGGAGGAGGTAGTATTCCTTAGGCACGTAGTATCAAGTCGTGGAATATCGGTTGACCCGGCAAAGATTGAAGCTATTCAAAGCTGGGAGCAACCTAAATCAGTGACCAAAATACATAGCTTTCTTGGTTTAGCTGGTTATTATTAGAGATTCGTGGAAGGATTTTCTCGAATCGCTACTCCATTAACTCAGCTGACTCGGAAAGATACAAAGTTCGGTTGGAGCGAAGAATGTGAGAAGAGTTTTCAAGAACTCAAGAAGAGACTCATTTCAGCACATGTTCTAACAATACCACCTGGCTCGGAGGGATTTGTCATCTACAGTGATGCTTCGAGCAAAGGGTTGGGATGCGTTCTCATGCAACATGGAAAAGTCATAGCCTATGCATCAAGACAACTCAAGGAATATGAGAAGAATTATCCTACTCATGATCTAGAGTTGGCAGCTGTTGTCTTTGCACTTAAAATTTGGAGGCATTACTTGTATGGGGAGAAGGTGGAGATCTTTACGGATCATAAAAACCTCAAATATTTCTTCACTCAAAAGGAACTCAACATGCAACAACGACATTGGCTTGAACTATTGAAAGATTATGGTCATACCATTCAATACCATCCTGGAAAAGTGAACGTGGTAGCTGACGCATTGAGTAGAAGATCATATGCAAGTACGAGTACGATATTGTCAACGCAAAGGCCCATTTTGTGTGACTTGGAAAGGATGGGGATAGAGTTAAAGACTCCAGGGACCCATGTGATGATGGCGAATATACGAGTAGAACCGACTTTAATTGATAAAGTTAAAGCTGCTCAAGCTATAGACCTGGAGCTGATACGTATGAAGAAGAAAGTGCAAGAAGGTGCTATGCCGGAAGCAAGAATCGATGAAGAAGGAATACTTCGAGTCAACTCCAGACTTTGTGTTCCTAACGACCCTGATTTAAAGTATGAAATCATGATGGAGGCGCACAACACACCGTTTGCAATCCATCCTGGGAGTACCAAAATGTATCATGATCTTCGTCATACATTTTGGTGGAGCAATATGAAGAGAGAGATAGCGCTGTTTATCTCAAGGTGTTTAACTTGTCAACGAGTCAAAGAGGAGCATCAAATACCAAAAGGTCCATTGCAACCACTTGAAATTCTAAAATGGAAGTAGGAGCACATTACCATGGATTTTGTTACCAGTCTTCCTAGGGTTTTTCAAGGTATTGATGCGATTTGGGTTATTATTGATAGATTGACCAAGTATGCTCATTTCTTACCAATACGAGAAACTTATACACTTGAACGTCTTGCTCGTATGTACATAAACGAGATTGTAAGACTGCATGGTATGCCAGTATCCATAGTTTCTGATCGAGACCCAAGATTCACTTCACGATTTTGGGTTAGTTTACAAAAAGCTATGGGCACGGATTTACGATATAGTTCAGAATATCATCCTCAGACGAATCAGAGAGGACTATTCAAACTCTGGAAGATTTATTAAGACTCTGTGTCCTTGATTTCAAGGGAAGTTGGGACAAGTTCTTATCATTGGTGGAGTTTTCCTACAGTAACAGTTATCAAGCAAGTATTAGCATGGCTCCATTCGAAGCATTGTATGGAAGAAAATGTCGTTCTCCAGTATGCTGGGATGAGGTGGGTGAAGCAACGTTGTTGGGACCGGAGTTGGTACGTATGACTACAGAAAAGATTCAAACGATCCGACAACATATAAAAACCTCACAAGATCGACAAAAGAGTTATGCTGATCTTCATCGAAAGGACGTGGAATTTGATATAGGAGATCATGTGTTCTTACGTGTTGCTCCATGGAAAGGAGTTACGAGATTTGGAAAGAGAGAAAAGCTCAATCCTCGATTCATCGGTCCATTTTTAATCCTCGATCGAGTAGAAACTGTGGCTTATAGACTCGCTTTACCGCCAAGTATGTCTTGTGTTCATAACGTTTTTCACATATCCATGTTACGTAAATATGTGGAAGACCCGAACCACATTATTGAGTTAGAACCGGACGAAATAGTAGAAGATTTGACGTACGAAGAAGTTCCTGTTCAAATCTTGGATAAGAAGGAACATATTCTACGCTCCAAGGTTAAACCTCAAGTCAAAGTTTTGTGGAGAAATCACGATGTTGAGGAAATAACTTGGGAGTTAGAATCTGAAATGAAATCAAGGTATCCTTACCTCTTCGACATACCAGGTACGTACCCTAATTTCGAGGGCGAAATTTCATAAGAAGGGGAGGTTGTAAGACCCCAACTTTTATAAATAAAGATGAATTTTCTATAAATATTATTTTTGATACTGTATTTTAACCACCGGGTATTCCAACAGTGTTAAAGGTAACAACTACGCCGTTAATTATAAAAATTCAATTTTGTCGTTATCTTCATCCGACAGTTATTCTGTTATGGGACCCACAAATGACTGCGCCGTCGTACGGATATTTCCGATAAAAATAATATTTCACGACCAAACGAATATTCTCCGACAACAATGAATATTTTATAGCCACTTACGTATTTTAAAAAAAAATCATATATCATCCTTAACTTTAACTTTTATCAATTTAATCATTTAGTGAATAGTAATTATAAGAAAAATTGAATAGTTTTATTTCATAAAATTTGGGGTCTTACATATACTGTGCAATACTGTTTAATACCGCGTACCACTGTGGAACAATGCGTATTACTGTATTTGTATCACCAAGTATTTCAACAGTTTAACGGTAAAAGTTTTGCCGTTATTTTTATAAAAATATTATTTATGTCACTTTCTATATCTAACAGTTATTCCGTTGTGGGGTTCATCACTAATTGCGCCGTCGTACGAATATTTCTCGGCAAAAAGAATATTCTCTGACCAAACGAACATTTTATGATAACTTGCTTACTTTGTAAAATTTTCACATTTCACCCTTAACTTTAACCTTTTATCAATTTAACCATTTACTGAATAGAATAATAATTATAAAAAAAATTGAATACTTTTATTTCATAAAATTTAGGGTCTTACATACGAAGTTAGATAGTGTTAACAGAGTGCACAAAGTATGAACATAAGGTAGATATAACGTATAACAAAATGTTGTATCACAATACCTTGGTGTAACAGAATTAACATAGTCAGAACATTTATCATACCAATATTTTTCGTTGTCAGGTTTTACTTTTTTGTGGCATTTTTTGTAGGAATTGTAGAACCAATTGTATTCGATTTCTATACATAGAATAGTAGCAAGTACCACACATGTTGACTCCTAGAGTGTTAAATAGAAAATGAGCAACAAAATATAAGATAATATAGTGAAATAAGTAAGGTGTTTTAAAAATGGTTTTACCTCTGTTGAATCCCGTATCTCATCAAGAGTTTTTCTATCACAGATTTGGAGGAAATCATCTGTAATAGATAATGTGCTCTAGCTGGATAAATAATTTATTGTAGTTTTATTATTTGTTGAATCACAAATGTTGTTAGACAACAGTGAGGGTAGTTAAAGGTGAAATTAACTAGTAGTAGTAATAGAATTTAATAAGGGGTCAAAGAAGTATGCAATATACCTATTTTTAAAAGTAACAACCTCAGTGATATTTGCATTTATAAGAAGTCTCGAACCAAACATTGAGTTTGACAACATTGGTGTACTTAGTTAATGGCAGATGTTGTATAGCTAATAATCATATGTTTGGAGAGATATTTTTCATTGAAATAAAAGTGATAATACATTTTTAGAACTTGATTTTTGCAAATTGTAAACCAATTATAATGTTATTTTGGTTTTCTGTTTCAGTAAAGGAACAAGTCTGATTTGCAAAGTCATCCCACAAGGTGCTGCTCAATACATTATGACTGTAAGAAAAATACAATGTAAGATTAATTTAAATGATCATAGTTATTAATAAAACTAGTGTTAATGCAGTTTAAAAAGTTACCTGTTATCAGTTAATTCAATATTAACTCTCTTGCTCTGTTTACCATTGTTTATGCTGACTTCGAAACTCTATATCACAGTTAGTTGTCCAATAACATCTGGCAACAAAATTATGTAGGTAAATAAAAAACTCAGTATGTAAAAACTTGAAGGAGTAATTATTGTTAAACATACCAACTAAGTATGAATCATCAACCGGTGTTGATAATATTTGATCGTATAGAGTGAATTGAAATCCATATGTATGAATGAGAGCCTTATCTAACTCTCGCAGTGAGTTGGAATGTAGAAAATTAATCTTGTATGGATGTTGAGTAGCTCTGAAAGAACCACCCTTTTGACTGACAACAAAATTGGTGATTAAAAAATCTTTTTGTTCCTTGACTGTTGTTTGAAATTTAGTAAAAAGTGACCTTTTGATACTCATTTGTATTTTTCCGTCCTATTAAAGTGTAATATATATATGGTAAGATGTTGTAATTTAAGATGTTGTAATTTGGAGTTCCGTATGTGTGTGTATGTGTGTGTGTGTGTGTGTATATATATATATATGAGTCCGGATCTTAAGCTCACCCCTTATCCAACTCACTCGAGCTCACCCCCCTTTAGCGACGGACCCGACTACGGTTCGGTCATACAACCGTCGTCTATACTTTTAGCGACGGACAACATATAGCGTCGCTAAAAGTATAGACGATGGTTGTATGATCGAACTGTCGATGGGTCCGTCGCTAAAGGGGGGGTGAGCTCGGGTGAGTTGGATAAGGGGTGAGCTTAAGATCCGGACCGATATATATATATATATATATATATATATATATATATATATATATATATATATACCTTTTCATTAAACAATACCATCCCGATGCTGTTTATGTAGTCTGCTTTGTTGAAGCTTGGCATATATTCCAGAGTCGAGTTATGCCGACTTTAATCTTTCACATCTTTTTGACATGGCTGATGTTATTAACAAAATCGTATCTAGTCGACATCTAAATAATGAGATAGGTAAAGTATAAGATAAATGTTTAGCAGAAAATAATAAGAATTAGATAATTGTTTGTAACATGAGTTGTTGCGTAATAGTTGATATGTATTTATAGGGAGAAAATTAGGTTAAATAACGGAGAGTAATGATAATAGCACAGTAATGATAATATCATAAAATATTGATTTTAGGAGATAATAATTATATTAGAAAGGATAATATCAGAACAATTGACATTACCAAATCAGTTTAGATTTGTAGTGATTTAGGGGATTATAAATTCAAAATATTAATTTGGGATTAAAAAAGTAGTGATTTTAGGAGATAATAATTAAATTAGTAATGATAATATTAGAACAGTTAACATTATCAGAACAGTTTAGATTTGTAGTGATTTAGGGAATTATAAAATTAAAATATTAATGTGAGATTAAAAAGTAGTGATTTTAGGAGATAATAATTAAGTAACGATAATATAAAAACCATTTAGATTGAAAAAGTAGTTATTTAGGGGATTATAAAATCAACATAGTAAGTTATGATTGATATTATTTGTTATTTTTTTTAAAAATGTTTTAAACTGTATAATATTATGTTGTAATATAATTACAAATGGTATACTATTATGTTGTAATATAATTAAATTAGTAATGATAATATACGTACAGTTTAGATAGGTAGTGATTTTGTTATATATGTGTATTATAATATTATACCATACATGTATAATATAATGTATGGTATAATATTAAAAAAGTAGTGATTTTAAGATATAATAATTATGCTTTAACATAATTAAATTAGTAACAGTTTAGAAAAGTACAGGATTTTGGGGATTATAAAATAAACATATTAGTGTGAGATTATATATATGTATGATATAATGTATGGTATAAAATTATTAATGGTATATAATACTGTAAAATTCTAAAAAGCGAATTTATTGAGTTGACACGATTTGTAATGTTGGAACTTATATATATGTATGGTATAATATTATAAAATTCAAAAACGGTGTAATTATGTAGGACAGGTGAAAACCGGAGTAATGGATAAGCATATTAATTATGTAGGACAAGTGTTGCAATATGGAAATGACAAATGTCATGCAATGGTGTTATGTACTGCAATTTAGTATATTTAACTAGATACAAACCCGCGCTTTGCGGCTGGATTATTCATTTTGTTAATAATAAATTTATACATGCAATTAATAAATTAAAATATAATAAGAAGATGGTAGATTGTTGTGCGATTATCAAATTTTAATAGCATATGTTATATAGTGTTGCATAAAAATTTTGTGCGCAAATACATATCTAAGTATATAATTAATCTGATCACTAAACTCTAGAACATTACATAACAGTTGTGTGTGTGTGTGTGTGTGTGTGTGTGTGTGTGTGTATATATATATATATATATATATATATATATATTAATGTCTTGATAAAAATATTTATAATGTAACCAATATGGTTAAAAATAGGTAACTCTTTCATTCTAAAGCACTAACAAATATTTAGAAAGTGTCATACATAATGTCATCAAATTGTTATATTGATATGATTGCTAGTGGTATATTTGAAGTCTGTTACACATTACACAAACCCCACCAAGCCTCAAATATCTGACACATGTACTTGATGCATTTTGAAGATCCATGTCTCGTATACGCTTGCACCAGAATTCTAACATCCAAACGAAAGGGAAAATAGCGAAAGAATGTCTCAGTTTCGGTCCTCAGACATGAAGGGAAAGCACATGTTACATGCGAAAACTGAAAAGCACGAGAATTAATAATTATGTTGGATCTTCATGTCAAACAAACATCATGTCCAAAAATATAGCAGAATAGCATCGTGTCATACATAACACAAAGTTATAGTTAAAGAATGAATACATTGCCTCATTAGTTTTTTTGTCAATTTTTGACAATTGTATAGGCACTCACAGTATTATCATAATGCCAAAAAATATACTAATGATGATGAAAATGATTTATCGGATGCTAGTACTTAACAAATCATGCAAAGCCACAATCCATATAATAGAATGCAATAAATGAAGAAGTTATAAATATAAACACCGTGGGATATAGTCCCCAAAATGAAGCCATAGCCCCTCCCATTGAATGCATTGTCCCATAATCTAAAGGTTTTCATATAACTCCTTTGCACTTTCAACAGTATTTAGAATTGTAGGGCGCAAAATTTTGTTGTGCTAAGCAGGATAAAATCCATGATGCACCTGAAATAATGCAAGAAGCATGACAACAAAAATTTAACTCTGCCAAGAACTGCATACACCAAATTCATTGTCGCATTACCATTGAACCATATGTACCAGGATTATCATATTTAAGCTTCTTCCAGTTTTGATCTTTTTAACAATTGTTGCAATCTTATAAATATTTACGACAGGAATCTGGACAATAGTGAGATATAAGAATTTAGACATACTTAATAGTTGATTTTAACATTGCCTAAACTATCAACCAAATAAATAATTATCTTTCCACAACTCTTTTATAGGAAATAGTATTACCCGAGATAAAAAAAAGCTTCACACTTAGCTAAAAATTCATGTGTTTGTCGGATTGAAAACTAACAGAACATAAAGGAATTTAGGTCCTATATTAAATAAAAACGAAAAGAATTAGTGTAAAACACATACGAAATGGACTTACATAGAATTTCAAATACTGTCATCTAAAAAGTAAAAGACAAACCTATTATACTCTTATTTAAAAGTTTTTCAATGGTTATACATGAATATATATACACAGACAAAAGAATGAATATACATAAACTCTACTCAGTACATGTATTAACAAAATTTCGAGTTGAATGTATAATAAAAACTAAACAATTTTATAAGGGGTAGTGTTGAGAGTTTGCCGGTTTATTTTTGTCTTTGCAACTGGAATTTGGCTCGATCGAGATAGCTTTGTAAATGCATATCATAGATTTACCTAAAAAGATTCAAATAGATTATAGTAAAAATTTTATGAGATATAATAATAAAATAATCAGGGTTTACACTAATAATGAGCAGTAAAAAGAAAATAGCCAAAAACAGTCAAACCTTTCTATATTAAATTGTGAAAAACTTTCTAGAAAACAACATTCTTTGTAGTATTGTATGTTTGTCCATCTTTGTCACAAATTAGTATTTTTACTCTACTCTTGCTTGTAACTCTTGATACTGCTACATACAATTGGTTATGGCTAAAAATTGGAT
This sequence comes from Panax notoginseng, assembly GCA_016801055.1. NCBI lineage: Eukaryota > Viridiplantae > Streptophyta > Magnoliopsida > Apiales > Araliaceae > Panax > Panax notoginseng. The sequence continues at coordinate 213,654,103 of CM029015.1, read as the reverse complement.
GTGACAGATACAGTCCAACATGTGAGAGAGATTGTCCCTGGCTCTTATTAATTGTCATGAAAAAGCAAACAACCAAAGGAAATTGTCTTTGTTAGAATTTTAAAGGTAATCTAATGTTTGACGGTGTTAAGACCAAGCGAGGTATGAAAACTTTATTGTCAAAATTGCTGACTGAAATTACTTTTGTTTCTATCAGATGTTTTTCCAATTGAGTTACTATTAATCTCGTGACATTGCACAAACCAGATCACTGATCTATATTTCGGAGCAACATTACAGGAACCCCAATCTTCAACGTTATCTTGTGGTTTGACATTCCAGAAGATGTAATGCTATTCAAAAATTATAGGGTGTAAATGCCTTTATAGCTATTTGAGTTTTCATCAACCTTACATAGGACATCTTAGATATGGTACTTCATCACCTGGCCATAAATACATCACATATTCGTTCACCTTATTTATAGCATCAAGTGTAGGAGCAAGGATGGCTTGGTCTTGGAAATAAAAGCCATTCTCAAAATTTTCTAATAAATTAGGATATGTGATATCAACAATTACTGCAAGGGGATTGATCGGATATTTGATAAGAAAATTAAGATAAATAACGGAGAGTAATGATAATAGCTCAGTAATGATAATATCAGAAAGTAGTAATTTTAGGATATAATAATTAAATTAAAAAATATAATATCAAAACAGTTTACATTACCAAAATAGTTTAGATATGTAGTGATTTAGAGGATTATACATTTAAAATATTAATTTGGGATTAAAAAAAGTAGTGATTTTAGTAGATAATAAGTAATTTAGTAATGATAATATTAGAACAGTTAATATTATTAGAACAGTTTAGATGTATAGTGATTTAAGGGATTATAAAATTAAAATAATAATATAGGATTAAAAAATAATGATTTTAGAAGATAATAATTATGTTGTGATAATATAAAAATTGTTTAGATCGAAAAAGTAGTGATTTAGTGGATTATAAAATTAACATAATAACTTATGATTTGTATTATTTGTTATTTTAATTTTGTTTTAAATGTTTTAAATTGTATAATATTATTTTGTAATATAATTATAAATGGTATAATATTATGTTGTAGTATAATTAAATTAGTAATGATAATATCTACACAGTTTAGATAAGTAGTGATTTTATTATATACGTGTATTATAATATTATACCATATATGTATGATATAATGTATGGTTAAATTATAAATGTTATAATATTAGAAAAGTAATTATTTTAGGATATAATAATTATATTTTAACATAATTAAATTAGTAATAGTTTAGAAAAGTAGTGGATTTTAGGGTTTATAAACTAAACATATTAGTGCAGGATTATATATATGTATGATAATGTATGGTATAAGATTATAAATGGTATATAATACTGTAAAATTCTAAAAAACGGGTTTATTGGGTTGTCACTATTAATAATGTTGGAACTTATATATATGCATGGTATAATATTATATTAGGTATAATATTATAAAATTTAAAAATCAGTGTAATTATGTAACAGATGACATTACCAAAGCAATTTAGATTTATAGTGATTTAGTAGATTATAAATTCAAAATATTAATTTGGGATTAAAAAAATAGTGATTTTAAGAGATAATAATTAAATTAGAAAGGATAATATCAGAAAAGTTGACATTATCAAAACAGTTTAGAATTACAGTGATTTAGGGGATTATAAAATAAAAATATTAATTTGGGATTAAAAAATAGTGATTTTAGGATATAATAATTAAATTAAAATGGATAATATCAGAACAATTGACATTACTAAAATAATTTAGATTTGCAGTGATTTAGTGGATTATAAATTCAAAATATTAATCTTACAAAATTAATATGAAAATATAATGACAAATCTGAACCTTAATGGTTCATAATATGGAATTATTTAATTGGTATATTAAAATAAATATGAAAATATCAAAATCTTAATTGAGCCTAAGCTTACTTTCAAACTGCCTGATTCAACAATTGGTCTAATTAATTAATAGATCATATTTCATGATTTAAGAAGCGGTCAGTGAAATGGTAATGAGTTTGTCAATCCGAGTTGTTAAAAGAGATTAATTTTTTATTTATTTCGTTCCATATTAAAAGTTCCTATTATTTAGTGAATTCTGTTTGAATCATTTCCTTAAGAATCATGACTTCTTTATTGGAATAAATTAATTTGTAATAAGTTGATTGAATGTTATATTCCATAAGTGTGATCGTAATCTTTCAATAGTTCAAGCCAACGTCGTTGCCGCATGTTGAGTTCTTTTTGGGTGAAGAAATATTTGAGGCTTTTATGGTCCGTATAAATCTCCACTTTCTCCCCATACAAGTAGTATCTCCAAATTTTTAACGCGAATACGACTGCTGCCAACTCTAGATCATGAGTAGGATAATTCCTCTCATATTCTTTGAGTTGTCGTAAGGCATAGGCTATGACTTTCCCATGTTGCATGAGAACACATCCTAACCCTTTGCCTGAAGCATCGCTGTAGATAACAAATCCATCCGTACCAGATGGTATTGCCAGAACAGGTGCCGAAATGAGTTTCTTTTTGAGCTCTTGGAAACTATTCTCGCATTCCTCGCTCTATACGAATTTTGTATCTTTCCGAGTCAGCTGAGTTAACGGAGTAGCGATTCGAGAAAATTCTTTCACGAATCTCCGATAATAACTAGCTAAGCCCAGAAAGCTACGCACTTTGGTCACCGACTTCGGTTGCTCCCAACTTTGTATTGCTTCAATCTTCGCCGGGTCAACAGATACTTCATGTTTTGACACCACGTGCCCAAGGAATGCTACTTCCTCAAGCCAGAACTCGCATTTCTTCAGCTTGGCATAAAGCTTGTTTTCACGAAGTCTTTCAAGTACCAGCTTCAAATGGTGCTCATGATCTTCATGGCTTTTGGAATAGATGAGGATGTCATCAATAAAGACAACAACGAATTGATCCAAATATTCCTTGAATACACGATTCATCATATCCATGAAAGCAGCTGGAGCATTAGTCAATCCAAAAGACATGACTAAGAATTCATAATGCCCGTATCGAACTAGTTCTGAAGGCAGTCTTTGGAATATCCTCAGTTTTTATCTTCAGCTAATGATATCCAGAACGAAGGTCGATCTTTGAAAAGAATTGTGCTCCTTGCAACTGGTCGAACAGGTCATCAATGCGAGGTAATGGATACCTATTCTTGATGGTGACATGGTTTAATTCTCGGTAGTCAATACAAAGTCGCATACTCCCGTCTTTCTTCTTTACGAATAAAACAGGAGCACCCCAAGGAGATGTACTAGGACGAATGAAACCGATGTCTAATAACTCCTGTAGTTAGACTTTTAAACTTCACGTTCTGGGGGTAGACCGGGAAGCTCTTCAGGAAATACATCAGGAAATTCTCTAACCACAGAAATATTATTCAAATCTAACTTGTCTCTGTTCAAATCTATAACATGGGCTAAGAAAGCTTGACATCCATTTTTCAATAAACGAATAGCTTTGTGGCTTGATATGACAATGACTAATTTTAGTGGTTTAGTAGTTTGAATTTGTATGACAGGTTGGTTAGGAATATGAAAACTAACAACCTTACGAAAATAATCAATTTTAGCATGATGAGTGGTTAACCAATCAATTCCTAAAATTACATCAAAAGCAAGTATTTTTAAAGAGATAAGATCAACAGGTAATGTGATAGTGCCAACTTGGATCATGCAAGATTTATAAACTGTAGATGTAACGAAGGTTTCACCCAACGGAGTTTCAACAGATAAGTCAAAGTCCAATTTCTCCGGAGTCAAGTTTAAACGTTGAGCACAAGCAGGAGAGATAAAAGAATGGGTAGAATCGGTATCTAGTAAGGTATAAACTTTGCAAGAGTTCAAGATTAGCTTACCCGTGATCACCTCTATCGGGTTCCTCACATTTTGGTCAGTCACGACAAACGCTCTTCCAGAAACCGCTGATTTCGACTTATTCGGGACAGCCCTTGGAGTCACCATCCCCGTTGAACTTGGATTTGCTACAGAACAATCCCAAGCTATGTGGCCTTCCTTTTCACAGTTATAACATACCTTGGAATGTTGTGGACAGTTTGGGGCGATATGTCCCTCTTTCCATTTGTAACATCTAACTGGCGGTCGTTCTCCTCCCCTATAATTTGTTGTTGGTGTTGGTGCTGGTGCTGATGTCTTCCCGTCATTGTTGAATCTCCTCTTTTTAAAATTTCCAATTGACTCACCTCTCCTATTATCATGGCCACGATGACCACCCGAGTGGTTACCGCCTTTGTTCGTATTTTTCCCTCCTCGTTGGTTATCATCGTTCTGATGAATGTTGTCACCGATATGACCCTGGTTGTGGTCCCTCGGTTGAACATACTCACTATCTCGCTCTAATAATTGAGCCCTGTTGACAACATCTGAATACAGAGAAAATTTATGAGAGATAAGGTATTGACGAATCTCGGGTTTTAGGCCTCTCAGAAACATCCTTGTCATTCGTTCCTCATTCTTTACCAAATGAGGTGCAAACCTGGATAACTCAGCGAACTTCGCCTCGTACTGGGATACCGTCATGTTATTTTGTTCCAATCTGATAAACTCCATCTCCTTCATATGACGAATACTTTCAGAAAAGTACTTGTCATTGAATAGTTTCTGAAATGTTTCCCAAGACATGCTAAGTGAGGCTGGCTGGGTACGCTTCACAGACTCCCACCAGTAGTTTGCCCCACTGCGGAATATAAAGGTGGCGAGTGGAACCTTCTGTTCCTCTGTGCATCCCAAAACATCGAATATCTTGATAATTTGCTTGACCCACGTTTCCGCCATAATCGGATCCGGCTTTCCCTTAAATTCTGGTTGTCCCAATTCTTTGAACTGCTTGGTTGTGACAAGCCGCACATTGCTAGCATTTTCACCCGTATTTTGTGCACGAGTCTCCCTCGTCTGGTTTTGCATGAACTGCAAAAAGCTCCTAAACATTCCATCATTCATCGTTTGCTCGGTAGTGTTGTTTACAGGAGGAATATTGTCTTGCTGTTGCACGTTCTCCTGGTTTGTAACTAAAGGTTGTTCCACAGTCTCATACACTCCATTGTTAACATTCTCAGCAGCCATTCTTAAATACTGCCATAAAATAAGGGTTAATTAAACAAATTAACATATCACATAATATCCCTATATTATGACTGACCAACAAATAAGCTTAGATAGAACACCCTAGCGAAGGATTTACTCATCTCTCCCCTCCTAGTTCTATTCCCCGATCTCCGCCAGAGACCATATCCCTAAGCTCTGATACCAACTGTGACGCCCCCAAAATAGGTATGCATCACTCATTCTGAGTCGCCAAATACATGGTACAGAAGCAAATATAACTTCATAATACAATTGTCGTGCAAAATACGACAACACATATACTGTGAGTTTGAATACAAATATAGTCTAATAGAGAGTATACAAACTCCAAAGGAGTCCTCATTACAATTATTGATACACTATTTTACAAAATAGTGAGGACTACTAATACATCTATCCTGAACCATTACTCCATACCCCAGGTAGTTCCTGTTATGTTCTCACCTCTTTGGAAGAAAAATTGAACAAAAAGGAAAAAGGTGAGCTCAACTAGCCCAGTAAAGAATATTATGACTAAGATAATATACAACAAATTATCATTAGTCTTCAACAGGGAAAATCTGATAAAATATAATAGACAACAAGTTTTAGATCAACAAATGCAGCGGAAACAGCAATCCATTAGAAGAGTCACGTAGAGAATGAGTTCTACTATCTTCTAAGATTTAAACGTTCATCATCAATATTTTATCCCTGTAACAACAATCAATATTCATCTTTGCACTACAGGCCAAAGATATTCATTTATATCACCAGTTGGTCATGTTCATCAAAACACCTGTTCATATTTGCACTACGGGCCAAAGATATTCATCAGTTAATCATTCATCTTTGCACTACGGGCCAAAAATATTCAGTAATATCATCATTTAGGACTGAGGATGATGAAAAATATTTTATAGAACGAATCCAGTGGGACAGAAGGACAAATATTAGGTATTCGTATTTCAGTTTATCCAAGTTCAATAATACTCCATAATAAACTATAGTGGAGTAAAATTCAAGAATGAGGATCAAAACATGGATTTAATTTCAAGAATAAGGGTCACAACAGATAACCTGGAAGAAAAAAAAATTCTTTTGTGAACAGTACCCGTGAACAGTACCCGTGAACAGTAACTGTGAACAGTACCCGTGAATAGTACCTAGTCATGAAAAGTTCTAAATTTGATAAAAAGTTCAGACCAATATTCCTATAAAATGATATTAGATGAAACGAAATTTCTAATCATTTCAGGAATTATAGAAGCAATACTTACCATAGTAAGTTCAAATTTAGAGAATATGAAATGAAATAATATCCCTTCCATACTATGGAGTATGAAAGAAAATAATATTTCTTACGAGTATTAAAATAAAATAATATCCTTTACCTTAGTAAAAACTGGATTTGACTGGAATATCGGATATTATTCTGAGAAGATCTTGCAGAAAACTACGCTCAAAATATTCTTATACTTAAGAAAATACTCACAATATTATAGAATAAGGATTTCTGATTTATGAGATGGTGTGTGAAGGAATGAGGGGTTACCCCCTATTTATAGCAACGGAGGAAGAACAACAAACAATGTTTTCTGCCTACTTTTGCCTAACTCATTATATTTTCCTTATGGGTGGGGGCCACCCCTTGAAATCAAGTTGGCAGGAAGAATTTGAAAATGAAAACTCATATTTTATTGGTCCATCACTTTGCTGGAGAATTTATTTTCAATGCCTAACTCAAAATTTTCAATTGTTTGAAGGCCCACCATTTTGGAAACAAGGAAAGGATTTTACAGAATGTCTACCACTCAATAAATAGAAGAAGAAAATACGCAACAACTAGCCAGCAACTTTGAAAAAAACTAACCAAAAGCATACTGCTTTTAAAAACCAAAGAATGGTTTGCAGAAAAGTTTGACAAACAATTTGCAGGAAATTTCTTCACCAACCAACTTAGGAAATAAACAAGGTATACTGCTTTTGAATAATGAATACGAATACAATTTGATTACTCCATCTTTTAGTCACATACTTATATATATATATATATATATATATATATATATATATATATATATATATATATTATAAAACAATTATAATATATGAATGCATATTTATCGAAGAAAATAAGTGCCAACTTTCAACAAATAATTCCTGCAGAATTCCTTCAATTATATCGACATAAAATAAATATTTCCTTATCATATAAATTAATAATTAATTATTTACAAATAATATTACAGAATCACAATTATGACAACCAGGCCGTTCCTAGGAAAGAGGGGGTTTTCCAATAAGAATTTCTCCTTACTGGCGCGCAATTAGGTGACCAAACATCTCCTTAGACAGAACTTTCTAGACATTGCCAATAATGCTATCTAATAATATTATTCAAATAATATGAATTATTGATCTGATAATGGGAAATATTGTGCAGTGATGATTATTGAAACAACAATAATATAAAATATCAACGCAGCAATTATTAAAGTAATAAAATAAAATATTAGACAGTAATTACTGTAACAATTATTGAGTAGTGCCTTCTAACGTAAGAATCAATAATTTAACAATACTGTACAAAATCGTGTGCTACTGTGCAACTACGCGTATTACTGTATTTTAACCACCAGGTAATCCAACACTGTTAACGGTAACAACTACGCCATTATTTATAAAAACTCAAGCTTGTCGTTTTCTTCATCCGACAGTTATTCCGTTATGAGGCCCACAAATGACTGCCCCGTCGTACGAATATTACTCGACAACAAGAATATTCCACGATCAAACGAATATTCCCCAACAACAATGATTATTTTATAACCACTTGCTTATTTTGTAAAATTTGTACATTTCACCCATAACCAAAGTATTATATCAAATTAATCCTTATTATTTCAAAATAATAAATAGAGAAACTCAATTTTATTTATAATAAGTTGGGGTCTTACAACCTCCCCTCCTTATAAAATTTCGTCCTCAAAATTGACGTACGTACCTGGTGTTTCGAAAAGGTGAGGGTACCTTGCTTTCATTTCCGATTCCAACTCCCAAGTCATTTCTTCAATAGCATGGTTCCTCCACAAAACCTTAACTTGTGGTATAACCTTGGTGCGTAGGACATGCTATTTCCTATCCAAGATCTTAACAGGTACCTCCTCATACGTTAAATCTTCGGCTATTTCGTCTGGTTCTAACGTAATAATATGGTTCGGGTCTTTCACATATTTACGAAGCATGGATATGTGAAAAATATTATGAACACAAGACATACTTGGAGGTAATGCGAGTCTATAGGCCACCTTTCCTATTCGGTCAAGAATCTCAAATGGACCAATAAATCGTGGATTGAGCTTTCCTCTCTTCCCAAATCTTGTAACTCCCTTCCATGGTGCAACACGTAATAATACATGATCTCCGATATTAAATTCCACGTCCTTTCGATGAAGATCAGCATAACTCTTTTATCGATCTTGTGAGGTTTGAATACGTTGTCGAATCATTTGGATCTTTTTTGTAGTCATGCGTACTAATTCTGGTCCAAACAACGTTGCTCCTCCCACCTCGTCCCAGCATACTGGAGAGCGATATTTTCTTCCATACAACGCCTCGAATGGAGCCATGCCTATACTTGCTTGATAACTGTTGTTGTAGGAGAATTCCACCAATGGTAGGTACTTATCCCAACTTCCTTTGAAATCTAGGACACATAGTCTTAATAGATCTTCAAGAGTTTGAATAGTCCTCTCTGATTGTTCGTCCATTTGAGGATGGTATGCTGAACTAAATCGTAAATTCGTGCCCATAGCTTTCTGCAAGCTAATCCAAAATCGTGAAGTGAATCTTCAGTCACGATCCGAAACTATGGATACTGGCATGCCATGCAATCTCATAATCTTATTCAGGTACATACGAGCAAGACGTTCATGGGAATAAGTCTCACGTATCGGCAAGAAATGGGCAGACTTGGTTAATCTATTAACAATAACCCAAATCGCATCTATGCCTTGAGAAACTTTGGGAAGACCTGTAACGAAATCCATAGTAATGTGTTCCCACTTCTATTCTGGAATCTCAAGTGGTTGCAATGGACCTTTTGGCACTTGATGCTCCACCTTTACACGTTGACAAGTTAAGCACCTCGAGATAAACTCTGCGATCTCTCTCTTCATATTGTTCCACCAAAATGTATGTCGGATATTATGATACATTTTGGTACTCCCAGGATGGATTGTAAACGGTGTGTTGTGTGCCTCCATCATGATTCTATACTTCAAATCAGAGTCGTTAGGAACGCAAAGTCTAGAGTTGAATCTAAGTATTCCTTCTTCATCGATTCTTGCTTCCGAAATAGTTCCTTCTTGCACTTTCTTTTTCATACGCATTAGCACCAGGTCCGTAGCTTGAGCAGCTTTAACTTTATCGATTAAAGTCGGTTCCACTCGTATATTTGTCATCATTATGTGGGTCCCTGGAGTCTTTAATTCTACCTCCATCCTTTGCAAGTCATACAGAATGGGCCTTTGCATTGACAATATCGCACTAGTACTCGCATATGATCTTCTACTCAATGCGTCAGCTACTACGTTCGCTTTTCCAAGATGATATTGAATAGTGTGATCGTAATCTTTCAATAGTTCAAGCCAATGTCGTTGCCGCATGTTGAGTTCTTTTTGGATGAAGAAATATTTGAGGCTTTTATGGTCCGTATAAATCTCCACTTTCTCCCCATACAAGTAGTGTCTCCAAATTTTCAACGCGAATTCGACTGCTGCCAACTCTAGATCATGAGGAGGATAATTCCTCTCATATTCTTTGAGTTGTCGTAAGGCATAGGCTATGACTTTCCCATGTTTCATGAGAACACATCCTAACCCTTTGCCTGAAGCATCGCTGTAGATAACAAATCCATCCGTACCAGATGGTATTGCCAAAACAGGTGCCGAAATGAGTCTCCTTTTGAGCTCTTAGAAACCCTTCTCGCATTCCTCGCTCCATACGAATTTTGTATCTTTCTGAGTCAGCTGAGTTAACGGAGTAGCGATTCGAGAAAATCCTTCCACGAATCTCCGATAATAACCAGCTAAGCCCAGAAAGCTATGCACTTTGGTCACCGACTTCGGTTGCTCCCAACTTTGTATTGCTTCAATCTTCGTCGGGTCAACAGATACTCCATGTTTTGACACCACGTGCCCAAGAAATGCTACTTCCTCAAGCCAGAACTCGCATTTCTTCAGCTTGGCATAAAGCTTGTTTTCACGAAGTCTTTCAAGTATCAGCTTCAAATGGTGCTCATGATCTTCACGGCTTTTGGAATAGATGAGGATGTCATCAATAAAGACAACAACGAATTGATCCAAATATTCTTTGAATACACGATTCATCATATCCATGAAAGCAGCTGGAGCATTAGTCAATCAAAAAGACATGACTAAGAATTCATAATGCCCGTACCGAACTAGTTCTGAAGGCAGTCTTTGGAATATCCTCAGTTTTTATCTTCAGCTAATGATATCCAGAACGAAAGTCGATCTTTGAAAAGAATTGTGCTCCTTGCAACTGGTCGAACAGGTCATCAATGCGAGGTAACGGATACCTATTCTTGATGGTGACATGGTTTAATTCTCGGTAGTAAATACAAAGTCGCATACTCCCGTCTTTCTTCTTTACGAATAAACAGGAGCACCCCAAAGAGATGTACTAGGACGAATGAAACCGATGTCTAATAACTCCTGTAGTTGGACTTTTAACTCCTGAACTTCAATAGGAGCCATTCGATATAGGGTTTTAGAAATGGGTTTTGTACCAGGTTCAAGGTCAATAAAGAATTCAACTTCACGTTCTGGGGGTAGACCGGGAAGCTCTTCAGGAAATACATCAGGAAATTCTCTAACCACAGAAATATTATTCAAATCTGACTTGTCTCTGTTCAAATTCATAACATGGGCTAAGAAAGCTTGACATCTATTTTTCAATAAACGAATAGCTTTGTGGCTTGATATGACAATGACTAATTTTAGTGATTTAGTAGTTTGAATTCGTATGACAGGTTGGTTAGGAATATGAAAACTAACAACCTTACGAAAATAATCAATTTTAGCATGATGAGTGGTTAACCAATTAATTCCTAAAATCACATCAAAAGCAAGTATTTTTAAAGAGATAAGATCAACAGGTAATGTGATAGTGCCAACTTGGATCATGCAAGATTTATAAACTGTAGATGTAATGAAGGTTTCACCCAACGGAGTTTCAACAGATAAGTCAAAGTCCAATTTCTCCGGAGTCAAGTTTAAACGTTGAGCACAAGCAGGAGAGATAAAAGAATGGGTAGAACCGGTATCTAGTAAGGTATAAACTTCACAACAGTTCAAGATTAGCTTACCCGTGATCACCTCGTTCGGGTTCCTCACGTTTTGGCCAGTCACGACAAACGCTCTTCCAAGAACCGCTGATTTTGACTTATCCGGGACAGCCCTTGGAGTCACCATCCCCGTTGAACTTGGTTTTGTTACAGAACAATCTCGAGCTATGTGGCCTTCCTTTCCACAGTTGTAACATACCTTGGATTGTTGTGGACAGTTTGGGCTGATATGCCCCTCTTTCCATTTGTAACATCTAACTGGCGGTCGTTCTCCTCCCTTAGAATTTGTTGTTGGTGTTGGTGCTGGTGCTGATGTCTTTCCGTCATTGTTGAATCTCCTCTTTTTAAAATTTTCACTTGACTCACCTCTCCTATTATCATGGCCACGATGACCACCCGAGTGGTTACCGCCTTTGTTCGTATTTTTCCCTCCTCGTTGGTTATCATCGCTCTGATGAATGCTGTCACCGGTATAACCCTAGTTGTGGTCCCTCGGTTGAACATACTCACTATCTCGCTCTAATAATTGAGCCCTGTTGACAACATCTGAATACAGAGAAAATTTATAAGAGATAAGGTATTGACGAATCTCGGGTTTTAGGCCTCTCAGAAACATCCTTGTCATTCGTTCCTCATTCTTTACCAAATGAGGTGCAAACCTGGATAACTCAGCGAACTTCGCCTCGTACTGGGATACCGTCATGTTATTTTGTTTCAATCAGATAAACTCCACCTCCTTCATATGACGAATACTTTCAGGAAAGCACTTGTCATTGAATAGTTTCTGAAATGTTTCCCAGGACATGCTAAGTGAGGGAGGCTGGGTACGCTTCACAGACTCCCACCAGTAGTCTGCCTCACTGCGGAACATAAAGGTGGCGAATGGAACCTTATGTTCCTCCGTGCATCCCAAAACACCGAATATCTTGGTAATTTGCTTGACCCACGTTTTCGCCATGATCGGATCCGGCTTTCCCTTAAATTCTGGTGGTCCCAATTCTTTGAACTGCTTGGCTGTGACAAGCCGCGCATTGCTAACATTTTCACCCGTATTTTGTGCACGAGTCTCCCTCGTCTGGTTTTGCATGAACTGCAAAAAGCTCCTAAACATTCCATCATTCATCGTTTGCTCGGTAGTGTTGTTTACAGGAGGAATATTGTCTTCCTGTTGCACGTTCTCCTGGTTTGTAACTAAAGGTTGTTCCACAGTTTCATGCACTCCATTGTTAACGTTCTCAGCAGCCATTCTTAAATACTACCATAAAACAAAGGTTAATTAAACAAATTAACATATCACATAATATCCCTATATTATGACTGACCAACAAATAAGCTTTAGATAGAACACCCTAGCGAAGGATTTACTCATCTCTCCCCTCCTAGTTCTATTCCCCGATCTCCGCCAGAGACCATATCCCTAAGCTCTGATACCAACTGTGACGCCCCCAAAATAGGTATACATCACCCATTCTGAGTCGCCAAATACATGGTACAGAAACAAATATAACTTCATAATACAATTGTCGTGCAAAATACGACAATACATATACTGTGAGTTTGAATACAAATATAGTCTAATAGAGAGTATACAAACTCCAAAGGAGTCCTCATTATAATTATTGATACACTATTTTACAAAATAGTGAGGACTACTACTAATACATCTATCCTGAACCATTACTCCATACCCCGGCTAGTTCCTGCTATGTTCTCACCTCCTGAGAAGAAAAATAGAACAAAAAGGAAAAGGGTGAGCTCAACTAGCCCAGTAAAGAATATTATGACTAAGATAATATACAACAAATTATCATTAGTCTTCAACAGGAAAAATATGATAAAATATAATAGACAATAAGTTTTAGATCAACAAATGTAGCGAAAACAGCAATCCATTAGAAGAGTTACGTAGAGAATGAGTTCTACTATCTTCTAAGATTTAAAAGTCCACCATCAATATTTTATCCCTGTAACAATAATCAATATTCATCTTTGCACTATAGGCCAAAGATATTCATTTATATCACCAGTTGGTCATGTTCATCTCAACACATGTTCATCTTTGCACTACGGGCCAAAGATATTCATCAGTTAATCATTCATCTTTGCACTACAGGCCAAAGATATTCAGTAATATTATCATTTAGGACTGAGGATGATGAAAAATATTTTATAGAACGAATCTAGTGAGACAGAAGGACAAATATTAGGTATTCGTATTTCAGTTTATCCAAGTTCAATAATACTTCATAATAAACTATAGTGGAGTAAAATTCAAGAATGAAGATCAAAACATGGATTTAATTTCAAGAATAAGGGTCACAGATAACCTGAAAGAAAAAAAAATAATTTTTCTTTTGTGAACAGTACCCGTGAACAGTACCCGTGAACAGTAACTGTGAACAGTACCCGTGAATAGTACCCAGTCATGAAAAGTTCTAAATTTGATAAAAAGTTCAGACCAATATTCCTATAAAATGATATTAGATGAAACGAAATTTTTAATCATTTCAGGAATTATAGAAGCAATACTTACCATAGTAAGTTCAAATTTAGAGAATATGAAATGAAATAATATCCCTTCCATACTATGGAGTATGAAAGAAAATAATATTTCTTACGAGTATTAAAATAAAATAATATCCTTTACCTTAGTAAAAACTGGATTTGACTGGAATATCGGATATTATTCTGAGAAAATCTTGCAGAAAACTACGCTCAAAATATTATTATACTTAAGAAAATACTCACAATATTATAGAATAAGGATTTCTGATTTATGAGATGGTGTGTGAAGGAATGAGGAGTTACCCCCTATTTATAGCAACGGAGGAAGAACAACAAACAATGTTTTCTGCCTACTTTTGCCTAACTCATTATATTTTCCTTATGGGTGGGGGCCACCCCTTGAAATCAAGTTGGCAGGAAGAACTTGAAAATGAAAACTCATATTTTATTGGTCCATCACTTTGCTGGAGAATTTATTTTCAATACCTAACTCAAAATTTTCAATTGTTTGAAGGCCCACCATTTTGGAAACAAGGAAATGATTTTACAGAATGTCTACCACTCAATAAATAGAAGAAGAAAATACGCAGCAACTAGCCAGCAACTTTGAAAAAAACTAACCAAAAGCATACTGCTTTTAAAAACCAAAGAATGGTTTGCAGAAAAGTTTGACAAACAATTTGCAGGAAATTTCTTCACCAACCAACTTAGGAAATAAACAAGGTATACTGCTTTTGAATAATGAATACGAATACAATTTGATTACTCCATCTTTTAGTCACATACTTATATATATATATATATATATATATATATATATATATATATATATATATATATATATATATTATAAAACAATTATAATATATGAATGCATATTTATCGAAGAAAATAAGTGCCAACTTTCAACAAATAATTCATGCAGAATTCCTTCAATTATATCCACATAAAATAAATATTTTCTTATCATATAAATCAATAATTAACTATTCACAAATAATATTACAGAATCACAATTATGACAACCAAACCGTTCTCAGGAAAGAGGAGGCTTTCCAATAAGGATTTATCCTTACTGGCACGCAATTAGGTAACCAAACCTCTCATTAGACAAAACTTTCTAGACATTGCCAATAATGCTATCTAATAATATTATTTAAATAATATGAATTATTGATCTGATAATGGGAAATATTGTGCAGTGATGATTATTGAAACAACAATAATATAAAATATCAACGCAGCAATTATTGAAACAATAAAATAAAATATTGGACAATAATTTCTGTAACAATTATTGAGTAGTGTCTTCTTACGTAAGAATCAATAATTTAACAATACTGTACAAAACCGTGTGGTACTGTGCAACTACGTGTATTACTGTATTTTAACCACCAGGTAATCCAACAGTGTTAACGGTAACAACTACGCCGTTATTTATAAAAACTCAAGCTTGTCGTTTTCTTCATCCGACAGTTATTCCGTTATGGGGCTTGCAAATAACTGCACCGTCGTACGAATATTTCCCGACAACAAGAATATTCCACGACCAAACGAATATTCCCCGACAACAATGATTATTTTATAACCACTTGCTTATTTTGTAAAATTTGCACATTTCACCCATAATCAAAGTATTATATCAAATTAATCCTTATTATTTCAAAATAATAAATAGAGAAATTCAATTTTATTTATAATAAGTTGTACAAGTATATAATATCCTAAATAATTGTTAAGGGTATTTTTGTCAAAGGCAATAAGAAGCATTTATTAGGATGGACATGTGTTAAATTTATAGAAGAACATGTGTCAATATATTGTGTCATGTACTATGATTTAGTATATATAATAGATAGATAAATTAGTCTCCAAGTAACTTTTATTTTTTTTGACAAATAATAATACCATATAGAAAATTCATTCATTAATTAAAATAATACAAATTACATGTATTATAAAATTGAGACAATACCTACACTATCAATATGAATTACAAACTTTCATAAGTAGAAAAATAATACATAAAATAGAGAAATAATTGTCAAAAAATACATGTCGCATCCCATATCGTTCATCTAATTAGCATATGCGCAGTCAATTATCACCCTAAAAGAAATCAACTCTCATAAAAAGAATCCAAGTTCACAAAAAGAGAAATATGGCTCTCACAAGAATGGAGAAAAAAACGAAAGATCTAACTCCGAATTAGAAAAAAATAAAATCCCACAAAATAAAAAAATTAACTCCTCTAAAAAAAATAACAATAAAATAAAGAATTAACGATAACAGATGTCTAGGGGTTGGTATTTTCAAAAGAAAAAATAGCCCTCCCCATATCTAAGTTTGAAGTTTTTGAATGCTAAGGCTTTTGGTTTGGTTAGAGAGAGAATAAAAGAAAAGAGGAAATTAACTTAAATTTCACTAAAGATTGATATCTTAATATATATATATATATATATATATATATATATATATATATATATATATATATATATACACACTAGTAATTGTCTGTACCTGAAGGCATGACGTAACGAAAAATTAGATTAAAATTCGAAAAAATACTACATTACCTAAATACTTTTTGCAACCTAAAATAACTTACAATCAAACATAACAAAAACTTAATTCAACAAACTGAATGTCTAAGTTATCATAATTCACCACACCACCACAATAATTAATTTTCTTTTAAAAATAGATATCCAAAAAAATCTAAACCTGTCTATAAAACTTATAAATCATCAATAACAATTTTCATAATTCACCACATCACAGCAATAACAATTATTATTGTTATTATTATTATTATTATAATTATAATAATTGTTATTATTATTATTATTATTATTATTATTATTATTATTATTATTATTATTATTGTTATTATTATTACTATCATTATTACTATTATCATAATTATTATTATAATTATTACTATTATTATTATTATAATTATTACTATTACTATTAAAATTATAATAATTATTGTTATTATTATTTTTAGTACTATAATAATAATAATAAAAATTATTATTATTATTATTATTATTATTATAATTATTATTAGTACTATTATAATAATAATTATTATTATAATAATAATTATTATAATAATAATAATTATAATTATTATTGTTATTATTATTTTAATTTTTATAATTATTATTATAATTATTATCATTATTGTTATTAGTACTATAATAATAATAATAATTATTATTATTATTATTATTATACTATTATAATCATAATTATTATAATTATTATTATAATTATTATCATTATTGTTATTTGATTTGGGCGGGAATTTTTAAGGGTGAATTTGATTTGTGCAGAAATTTTTAGTGTGAAATGAAATGTGAGCCTTTAGATTAAGTTGGAGGAATTGAAATAAATCTAAACAGTCCTTGTACTTTGTCAAATTAAAGATTCAAAATAGGTTCTGTTTTATTTTATATATATATATATATATATATATATATATATATATCATGTGATTTAATTGTATTAATATTATTGTTTATTAAATTAACGTCCTAATCATTTAAACTTGATTTTTTGTTTGTGTTTTAATTAAATTAAATTTTATTAAAACTTGAAATCATAACATATCATGCAATTTAATTGTATTAATACTATTACTAAATTTGTGATTAGCAATGATATTATTTCTTACTAAAATTTATTAAAAACTTAAATACCATGCAAACGTTATATTTATACTAATATAAATATTATTCCTTACTAAATTGGTGTCATATTATAAATATTATTCCTTACTAAATTAGTGTCATATTAGATCTCAAATAATATAATATTATATATTCTAAGAGCATTCACAATAGTTTCTTTATCTTTATCCCTACTCTGCAGTGCTATTGGGTCATTCTGCAAAATAGGGATAATCTTAATTAATAATAATCTTATATTTTATAAAAGAGAGAGTATAATTTATCAATTATATTCAACTGTAAAATAATTTTTATTTTATTTTAATTTTTAAGTAATTTATAGAGTAAGTATTGAATAGATTGTAATTACAAATGTACATAAGATCAATATTAACTTTAAAAAAGTTAATTTGTGATATTTTTAAATTTAAATTTAATATGATTCATTTAAATTTAAAAAAATAATAAATTTTGTAATTAATAATACTTTTATAATATTTATAATTATATTGACATAAATTAAATAAATTTATATCAATTTTAAATTTGAATACGTTTGAAATTAATTTTTTTTAAAAAGTCAATATGAAGTTTATAATTTGAAAATGTAATAGTAAAAAAATGTCAAGACGTGTATGATCAATGAGTTGTTCACTTGAATGAGGGCATAAAATGTTATTTTGTATGTATAGATAACAATATTTTGATTATCTCGTACTGGGAAGTAAAATTCTATATAGGGATTAAAATAGAGATTAAAATAAGGATAAAGAAAGTGTTAGATAATAATTTATTAATGTATTTTTTAAAATTAGAAATAAAAAATTAATTAGAGAAACTGCTGGATAATAATTTGTTGATGGCCATTGGATGCTGATTAATAGTGTAGTCACAGTAATTTTTCCTTTTACCAATGTAAATTTAAATACATTTTTTCTCAATATTTTGATTTTTTATTAGTTATCTTTTTTATTTCTCCGAAATGTAGCAAAACTTAACAACACGCGTCGCGTGTACCGCCACGTGGGCTGGCTAGTCGTGTGACGTACGTTTAGAAATTCCATAACTTTCCATACTCGTTAGTATAAGTGTATAACTTAAGAAGCAGAAAGCTTCTTCAGTTCAACAAACAAGTATCCAAAAACTTCACGCATATATCGGAAATCGGAGCCGATCTACGGCAAATAGAAAAACACACAGAGCCACCGATCAGAAGGGGAAATCCGTCGCCCGTAACGGCCGCGTTGTGGTTGGTAAATTAATACGGCAACATATACTTTCAAGGCATCAATTCGCAATTCCCTTTGAATTGTGAGCTTCTCTCTCTCTATAAGCCCTCCAGTTTATTCGTCTTCGTTTTCTGCCTTAGCGATATTCAAATTCGCCATAAATGTGTAGGTTTTGTTTTTTTTTGTTTTTGGAATTTGGAGCGGAGTTTAGAGGATTTAACCATTATCTGATAGTGCATGCAAATTCACAAAAAAAATGTTATATGGTGGAAGATCGAATAAGTACACATTATAGGGCTTTTGTTTATAATTTTAACTCACATTATAGCTTTTCATGCTTATTCTTCAGATTTTAGTAGTGTAAAGCTTGGTGATCGATTATGATTTTAGTAGTGTAAAGCTTGGTGATCAATTATGGGGTCAAAGAGGGGGTTAGACTATTCCGGCAAATTTTGACGGACGTCTACTTTTGAAAATGAAAAAAAATCAAAACCATCAAATTTATTGGACGACGTCTATTTAGAAAATAAAAAAATCAAAACAATTCCTGACTTGACAAAAGAATAATAAAAAAATTGAGCTAAAGGGTAATCCCGACTCCCAGTACTACTTTCTCTCCTCTAGGTTTCTGGTCAGATACTCCATTAATGGGAATTGCATCTCAGATTCTGATCTGTATTAGTATTTATTTACTATTAGGTTCTTGGAAACTTGAAACTTGCCATTTTAGTAAAGTACTACCTCCGTCCCATAATAACTGTCGTTTTAGAATGAATTTTTTTTTCTAATTTCATTTGTCGTTTACAACTTTCTAGGAGAATAAATTATTTACTTTCCTATATCACCCCTACCTTCTCTCATTGTCCCAAGAAATTTTTCTCTTGTATTAATAGTTTTCAACTTCCCATAAATGGGTAGTGATGAAATTTTACATTAATTTTAATTAATAAATGATAGCACTAAATGACTTTCTTAATCTATGTGCATCAAGCTAAAGCGACAGTTATTATGGGATGGAGGGAGTAGTAAATACTAATGAACTTATTTTTTTCTTTTTTGGAAAAAAACTATCTAAGCAATCTGAGTACTTTCTTAAAGAAATCATCAAATTTGATAATCAAAATCTAATTGGGTCGGTGATTTTGTTTTCGCGGAGGAAAGAGGTAGAAAATCCACCCACTAGTAGGTTCTTTTGTTTCTACTCAAAAAAAAAAAACAACAAAAAACAAACAGATGAGCAGAGATTTGCATTAGATGAGCTCGATTGGTGGATGCACGTGACGTGAGTGAGGATCGAGCACAGATAGATTCAGGATCCAGATGAGCTTGATTGTTGGACAGAATCTGGTAAAACTCCTTCTGGAGTCACTTCATTGCAATATGCATTAGTTTGTCCAGACCCAAATCTGCTTGATCTTTGACTTTCTTTTGTGAAATGAATAACATGTTATAATAGATCTTATTGATACGAAAAGTTTGATATATTATTTGTATTATTTGGAATTAAAACAAGAGAGTTGTGAGTTTTGACATGTTTAATATGTGCACAGTTCGGCTGAAGGTTGAAGGTGAGCCACCTCAGTATTTATATATTTTTTCCTTTTTTTAAGTCGCGTCTGAAAATAAAGGAAGGATTTTGAGATCTAAATCTAACGGAATGGTCCAATTAATAAATTTTAAAAAGTTCATTATGTCAATTCCATATTTTTGAAGTTCAGTGGTGTAATGCTTAAAAGTGGACAACCACAGTCGGGTAATACCCCTTTTTGCCATGGTGGCAAAATTGACGAGCTTCAAATAGTTAGCACCTTTATGGGTTGTTTGGCAATTCAATTTTGCAGTAAGAGTTGATACTATTCTTTTAATTATCTAGAAAATGTGTATGCTTTACTTGCATGGAGTTTGTATAATTGTTCTGTGTTCCAGTTGTTAAATGACGACCTTTTTTGTTTTCATTTTTTCTTTGTATACTCCTACGTACCATCTCAAAGTGAGAGGTCCATTAAATTATTCATTTTTTGTGTTATATTATGTATTACTTAGTTTGAATGAAATTTTAGTTTGATGGTGACCAACAGCTGAAGGATGGCAAATGATAGCCGGTCTAGTAGCAAAACTAAAGATGATGAGAGTAATACAAAGAAAAAGTTAGTTAATGGAAAAGCATCCTCTACTTCGAGGTCTGGTACAAATGATACCTCTGGGTTTAGGAGGTCAGTCAGGGAAACATCATTGAGCAAACAAATGACCCCAAGTCCACCAAGAACACGAAAGTCTGAGAGACTTATGAAGAGGATGCCTGTGTCGCCTCTACTTACAAAGAAATCTGAAAGAATTGAGACAGTTACCACAAACAGCAGTCCTTTGAGGCGGTCTGATAGAGGGAAGAAGCACACTTCATCATCAAGTTCTTCGGGATCAAAGAAGTCTGCGAACAGATCTGGTTCATCAGATACGAAACGGGTGAAGGGTAAAAGGGTGAAGAGTTTGAAACAGTTGTCAGTGGAAGCTAGGGCAGTTACCACAAGTAAGGATCTGAAATCTGCATGTGGGAAACGGAAAAAGATGGATGCTTCTAACTTTAAAGCTTTACTTAAGAGACGTCGAAGAAGTAAAATTGCAGCAGGTAGCTAAGTTTCTCTTAGTTCCTTCTCCTCCCAGAAATTTGTTATCTATTATTCTGTTTTTGGTAAATGTTAGCAAATTTATTATTATGTCTATTATGAGTTTCATAATTCGGAAAGTATGGGGAAAAGAAAACACAATGAACCAATACGGATGAAAAAACTGACATAATTATGATATGTAGTTCTCTTATGAAGGTATGGTTGTTGATATACAGTTCTGTTTTATTTACCCTCCGTTATTTCAGATGGAAATGGCGTCAAAGCCTCCAACAGTGGTGGAATAGTTAAAAAAACTCTAGCTGATGCAGAAAAGCTGCTTGTGGATTTTTCAGAAGAGGAGAAGTTGCAGACTCCAGAATTGGTTGGTTCAGCTTCTACCGGAAAATCTCTTGGTGATGGTATTGCTTTGGAAACTAATGATAACACCATATCATCTAAAAGAAAAAGGGACCAAAAGGTCATGGATTTTGATACTTCTGCAACAGTTGCAAGAAAAGATGTCTACAACTCGAGTTCAGATGATATTTATTCACCATCTGCATGCAAAACTTATGACGTGTTTGAAACTTGTGTTGCATGTTCCAAAAGGCAAAGGTTCAAGTATCTATATACTCACTTTTTTCCTTTTCTTGTTTGTCATAACTCATACCATCTTTGTATGGCCAAGTTAAATCTAAAAGCAAATATTTTAAAAGCTTTATTAAGTTTGACATTTTTATGGGCATGAACTTATAAGATTATTGAATTGAAACTTTTGAAGATGCGGTGGAATCAAGTGTCACCATCATGGAAGATTAGAACCAAAGTTACAACATTTGCAATAATTTTGTACTCAATGTAAACGGCACATGCTCTTGAACATGTCATCTATAGTCCTAATGTATTTTTAGTGCAATTTTAGATGTTGCGCATTTTGAACAAGGTGATTTGTTACATTTTATGCTAATTTACGCCTATGAAGCAGGTAACAAATTGTTTTATCTCACAGGGTGGACCATGATTCCCAGAGGCAGGACTCTTGCTCTTGCAGCACTGCACTAAGCAAAGATTTGCATGAAACCAATATTTCTGAGGTTGATCTGCTTTCTGTTCCACTTTCTATGTTGCCTTGTTTGACATGCTTTCATTCTCTCTTTAGTTTCATTTTCTGATAAAATATTTGACTAGAGAAGCTTGTGTTCATGCTTGGGGACAATATACTCAAGGAAAATAAAACTTCTAATATTATGTAAATCCAGCATTAGTAAATCGACGTTAAGTTCCCATTGTATCGTTGGTGGCAGTTAATGCTCATATAATGGCACATAGCAGCACACTAAGTGAAATTATGCTCATCTTATGATAAAGGTAGGTCTTATTTGAACAACTGTGGGGCAAAGTCATTGTATTCAGGAGAAAGGAAGAAATTTTATGAGATGAAAAGAGAGAATACAAGCATAGGAGAATACAAGCATAGGAGGAAGTAGAAGTCCCACCCTATAAGAAGTGGGAAAAAGAAGAAGAAGAAATTCTCAATAAATAGAAACTGAAAATCCCCTAAAGTCACCATGGCAGGGGCCATAAATAGTCAAATAAAAAAAATTCTATCCCCAACAAAGTGAAAGATAAATGGCTCTAAAAATTCGACCATTACGCGCAATCCAGATCCCAAAAAAAATGATAAGACTGCACTTCCAAATCCTCCCTCCCTCTAAAACCTTTTCAGCAGATTAGCAGAAAATCCTCCACCAAGGTGGGACACACCCACTCCTCCCAACACTACAAAAATAGAATTTGGTGAACTCCAACCAACTAGACAAAGAAAAAATAAATGACAATGTGACTCGGCATTCTGTCCACACAAATAAGGATGTCTGGATCTCTATTCTTGTGTGTTCATTGCAATTGATAAAGACCATTCAGCCTTTGTAATGCTAGGGACCAATTAATGTCTTGATTTTGGGAGGAACCTTTGCCTTCCAAATTACAGAACTCAAAGGAAATCGCATTGGATATGTGAATCAGTCGGGAAAGAGAAATGACTCGTACACGAAAAACTAACATAAGAGTCCCGAGTCCCAAACTCGCTTATCTAAAGAGGAGGAAATTTGTATCGAGTTAAGCAAATTAATTATTGACACAAACTCATTAACATAATAATCATTGAGATTGTTTAAGAAATGAAAATCCCAAGACGTAGAATCACCAAACAAGAAAAATCAGAATGCAAAGAGGATATGTGAAAAAGATGATTAAACGTACTTGAAAAATGAACCAGACCCGCCCATGTCTTCCCTGCCCTAACCACATATTTCAAATAGACATAAATGAGATATAACCTTGGGAAATTAATTTTCAAAGATTCGCATGAGACATATTTCCCAGGTTTTGGTAATTCACCCATTAATTTGCATCCGAAGTTGCTTCTGATGATCATATGCCAAAGGGAGTTAGGTTATAAGGGAAATCTCAAAAGTTTCTTTTACTTGCCCACAAAGGAAACATTCTTAAGGACCAAGATGGCTAAAGTCAGTTAAAACTTCTAAAATTGTTTCTTACTGCTAGTTATAAAAAAAAGTGCTCTTCCCTGTTAGTTGTATATCACATATTGTAGTAATTTATATGTTTAGCTTTTTGTGTAGATTTTTTAATGGGCATATTTAAGCTAGTGTGTGAAATTAACCACATTTACCTGGTAACTAGTACACCCTTCCTTCCGCAGAAAGAGTTTGGTTTGCAAAATTTTCAAACTTTAAGCACATATTTTTCTTCCATTTTTATCCCTACATATAATGTGTTTTTAGTTTAGTAGTGGTGTCATAATTGTGTTGTTAAATTTGAGGATATTATGACATTTTATACTATCATCACTAAAAAGAGAACTCTTTTAGTGGAACAATTTTTTCTTGCAAATGGGACACTTTTTTTTTGTGGAACGGAGGAGTATTATTTACTCCCTTTTCATGCTAATCCCTATTTGTGTGCTCAAGTACTTTATGTGGCTGTTACTGCTGTACCATATGTTGTATAACAAAGCTAGTAACTATATTCCTTATTATTAACGTTGGATGTGTTTTTGATCTTGTATTAACTATTGTCATTTTCTCAATTCCTTGCATTAGGATAGTGGGAGACTTGAAGAGAGTGCTCCAACTGAACTTGCTGAAAAATGTGACTTGAGGACTCAATGGAAGGACATTTCGCAGAATATGCAAACAGATGTTAATGAAAATAGTTGTGTGATATGCAAACTTGGTGGAAAACTCATGTGGGTAAACTTTTTAAATTTCTCTTTGTTTGATTTTGATATAGTTACTAGTTTACAACTGTTACACTGAGTTCTTTTTTTTTTTTTTTTTGGGGTTGCTAAATGTACATTATGTCGTGACTTGATATATTGATTTCATAAATAGGTTGATTTATGTATCTATTTATATATTTTTGAAAATTGTGTTGGCCAAATTTATAAGACGTGATAGCTAAGCAAAAATGGATTCTGCAGAAAGAAATTATGTTAGTTAGTCAATATAATTGTGAGTTTGATCAACTTATTTGGAGCTTCCTATTGGTGATAAGCTCTTAATATGAACAAGTTTCTTGTTGTTTTCTTCTGTTAGATATCTAGTGGAGTTTCAGTGCTGGTTGCCCTTGTGGATTTTTGTTGTTATAGATGGGTTTTGGTTCCAAGAGTTTTTTAATACCTAAGGTATTGACTATTGAGCTACACTCTATTGAGAAACTCTAGTAAAAGTTATTAACGAGTATAAAATTAGGAATAGACTATTTTTGGATAATTATATGGAGTTATTATAACGAGTGTTTCTTATGTAATGTCAGCTACACTGTTAATGGCTGTAGTCTACATATGCAAGAATGTTGCTTAGGCTACACTGGCAAAGTGTAGAAGTGTTACTTTAGCTTTCACATGAATCACAAACATGTGTAGGCGGGACACTCAAACTTAACATATAGTATCTTTGTTTGGGAATATAGACGTTTTTTCTGGAGAATGGCAAGTTAGAGCGTATAACCATGTTTTGTGCACAGCATCTTAGTCGTTTGATGGTTTATCTAATTAATGAGATGATTGAACCTAAGCTAATGTCTGCATAACTAGCGCAGTTGCTTTGTGCAATATGCTGAATTATATTCATGTTAATTGATTTTTATGGCTACCAACTAGCCTTTATGTTTAACTACAGTATCCTTACATCAGAGGCTAGCTTACTTTGCCCCTTTTACTGTTGTGAAGGCTGCTCAGACTTGAATTGGGATAGAATGGATGAGGGTTGAACTTTGAACATTGTCATTGGTTTATATGCTGGCTCTCTTTATTGTTTGAGGATACTATGTGCGATGACTCCTATCAAGATGAAAAATGAAAATTTTCAGAAAATATTGTCATGTAGTTCGATCTCGGACTGTTCTAGCCCAATTTATATTTACATCAACTTTAGTGAATATATACAATTTCTTCTTTCATCATTTGCTTCATACTCTATCAGGTGTTGTGATGGAAAAGATTGCAAGAGGAGCTACCATCTATCTTGTTTAGATCCTCCACTGGATGATGTCCCACTGGGAGTTTGGCACTGCCTCTGGTGTGTGAGCAAAGAGATACAAGCAAGTCCTTATCTAGTGTGTGAAGGTGTAGAGTCAATTTGGGATGTTAGAGAAATTGAGGTGTCAGATGCTGAAGGTTTGGAAAATTGGGTTCAATTGTATATCTGGAAAAAGTTGCACATGTTAAATTAGATATTCAACATGAGTTATGTGATTAAGTTATCATCAACAATTTTTTGTTTTGTAGGAAGGAAAAGACATAAGCAGTATTTTGTCAAATATAGAGGTGTTGCTCACATTCACAACCAGTGGGTACTGGAAAGTCTCTTGCTTGTTGAAGCTCAGGAGCTTATTGAGGAATTTAATAAAAAAGGACAGGTTAATAATAATTACTTTTTAATAATTGTACATTTTTTCTGCAAACCACTAGGCGGACCTTTTAATTTTTTGAATTTGTCAAAGCAATTAGGTACATCTAATTGTCCTACCAATGACAGCTTGTTTCTTAGTCACCTCCAGGTTGCGAAGTGGAATGAAGAGTGGGCAGTGCCACAACGATTGTTGAAGAAGCAATTATTGTCATCCACCAAGCAGATAAATGAGTGTCCAAGTGATTGTGCCTGTGTGATTTCAAGTTGCCATTATGAGTGGCTTGTGAAGTGGCGTGGACTTGACTATGAGAATGCTACATGGGAGTTGGAGAATGCTTCTTTCTTAAGTTCAGTTCATGGTCAGAACCTCATAATGGAGTATGAAAATCGTCAGAAGAACGCAAAACAGGCTGTCGACTTTGTTGTTAAGGTGCTTCTTAATCATTTATTTCTTCTTACTTTTATTATTATATTCCTGGGTCACTCTAGTAATTCTGTTAATCTGATAAATACAAGTTTTGGTCAATAGCTTCCTGGGGCACTCTAGTGCTTCTATTGATTTCCTTTAAAGTTTTTTAAGTAGTAGATACTAATCCTTGACCTTTGATGGAAAAATGCCTTGAAACTAACTGAGGAAGAAAATAGGGGAAGGGTCCTACCCTATAAGGGATTCGGTGTATGAATATATTAACTTAGATTTCTTTGTGCTTCTGTAATGGGGGTCTTTAGGTTACATGTGGGACTGATTTGTGTGGAGATTGGGGGTTGTACGTTTTTAGGCGTTCATTTGTTTTGTTATTATTAGTTGGATACAGGGTGGACTTCTCATCCCCCTATTTTATTGTATGCTCATTTTACTATTAATAAATTTCTTTTGTTTTTCCAAGTCAAAAAAGGAATAATACTAACTTAGATATTTGTTTGGAAGAAAAGAAAAAAATCGTTTTCAAAAGATAAAATATCAAGTAAACCACTCTTTTTTTTTGTTTTGAATACTATTCAGAATACCAAATTTCTCTTGCATATGCGATTAATTTTCAAAGTGACCTTAGTAGTTTCAAAGAAAAGCTGTTGTGCAGTAGAGTATTAAATATACCATATCCCTATCTGTATTTCATATGATGTCTTTTTAGATAAAAATATAATTTTACTGAGAAAGTGAAGAAAGAATACTAAAAGGGAGGACAAGAAGGCCTCTGATGACCAAAAGGATGGTCATTAATAGCAGATAGCAACCCATTTAAGCGTCCATAGCAAAAGCCCACAAAGAGGTCAAGAAAGACAAAAGATTCCGAAGCAGAGGAAAAGTCGTGGAACACTCTTCCCAAATTTTGCATTCCTTTCGGTTCACACACACGCACACACCAGATAATCACATACCTCCCATCTATTACATAGGTTGATATATAAACACAAGTATTCTAATTATAGTTATGGTAATTTCTAAATTATAGTAATGTGTACACACTGATTATGGAAACTACAATTATGAAATATCTTTTAACACTCTCCCTCAAGTTGGTGTATAGATGTCTCGCATACCCAACTTGAAACATAATAGATGAAACATCTTACTACTAAAACCCTTAGTCAAGATATTAGCAAGCTGATTTTTTGTTTTGACGAAAGGTAAGCAAATAAGACCATTAGTCAACTTTTCTTTGACGGAGTGCTTGTCAATCTCAATGTGCTTTGTTCTATTGTGTTGTATTGGGTCGTTTGAAATACTAATGGCTGCCTTATTATCACAAAATAACTACATAGGCCTTTTAGTTGTAACACCCAAATCTTTTAACAATGTTCGAAGCCACATTAGTTCATATACCCAAGGCGATAACTCGATATTCAGCCTCAGCACTGGATCTTGCCATCACGGACTGTTTTTTACAGTACCAAGTAACAAGATTACCTCCAACAAATGAACAGTAACCTGACGTAGAACGACGATCCTCTATTGAGTCAGCCCAATCTGAGTTGGAAAAAGTTTTAACTCTCATATGACTGTGATGCGAATAATAAACCTTTTCCATGAGCAAACTAGAGATACCTCAGGATTATGTAAACAATTTCTATGTGATAATGCCAAGAGTCATGCATATACTGACTCACTCTTCCCACAACATAAGATATATCAGGTCTAATATGAGAAAGGTATATTAATCGTCCCACCAAACATTGATATCTTTCTTTATCGTCCTGTGCCACCTACTAGATGATGATTAACTTTAATAGGAGAATCAACAGACTTACATCTCAACATTTCAGTTTTTGTTAAAAAATCAAGGACATACTTCCTTTGAAATAGAAAAATCTTGCGACTTCAATATCATATAAATATTTCAAAGGACCAAGATCTTTAATCTCAAACTCTTTGGCCATATTCGCTTTGAGATTAACTATCTCTTCTTTATGATCCCATGTCACTACAATGTCATCAACATAAACGATAAGAATGGTAGTCTTACCTTTTATCTGACTCTGCTTATACCCAAATCTTATCATTGCTTTGTGGAATCTATCAAACCAGGCTTTGGGAGATTGCTTCAAACCATATAAAGCCTTTTGCAGTTTACACACTTTACCCTTGACGATAGATGAAGCAAAATCAGAAGGTATTTCCATGTATACTTTCTCCTCCAAGTCACCATGAAGGAACACATTTTTCACATCTAATTATTGAATATCCTAGCTAAAGTTTGCTGCACATGAGATTATGGTACGAACATAGTTCATCTTCGCCACAGGAGCAAAGTAATCAATTCCATGAGTTTGAGTATACCCTTTTGTAACTAGCCTAACTTTGAGTCTCTCAACTGTCTCTTCTGACTTCTGTTTGACTTTATATACCCATTTGCAATCAATTGGTTTTTTCCCGTAAGGAAGAGAAACTAGTTCCCATGTATCATGTTTTTTCAAGACATTCATCTTCTTTATCAATGCCTGTTTCTAATTCTCATCACTAATTGCTTCTCTCCAGGAACAAATATTGAAGACAAGGAAGAAACAAATGAGTGGTAGGATGCAGATAATTTATTATAGGCTAAGAAATTATAGATATGATGTTGAGTACAAGATTTAACCCCTTTTATAAGAGCAATAGGAATGTTAGTATCGTCAAAAGAGCAAGTAGGATTTGGATTATCATCATTAGCATTATCAAGAGTGGTTCTGAGCAGGGTTAGTGTAGTGGTGCAGAAATGGTGACCTTATTCTTGCCTCTTCGAACATAGGTCCTCAACTCAGGCTCATTTTGTCTAGCATATGACTCTTGTAACTGTAATTCCCCCTGTGTAGAATTATCAGAAACAATAGGAACAAGAGAAGAATTTATAGGATAAGATGGTATAGTAGAGCTTGTAATGCCAGCCTCAGGAGGAAGTTTTTCCTCATCAATAACATCCTCCCCCCGAGGAGAAGGTGAAGAATAAAAAGGTTCCAGTTCCCAAAATGTTATATCCCGAGTGACAAATACTTTGTGTGAAGGAGGATGATACCATTTATAACCTTTTTGGGTTAGAGAATATCCAATGAAAACACACCTAAGAGACTTGGGATCTAATTTATCCCGAGTGAGAGATTTATTATGAACATAGTGCACACAACCAAAAACTCGAGGTGAAGGAGGGCTTGTCGTGTGTTGCAGAGAAGAGACTGGACTTTTGTTTTCAAGAATTCTAGAAGGAAGTCGGTTTATTAGAAATGCAGCAGTCAGAACGTCTCTCCATAGAAATTTAGGGATGTTCATAGTGAACATAAGAGTGCAGGTTACGTCTAGTAAGTATTGATTTTTCTTTTCCGCTATTCTATTTTGTTATGGAGTTTTGACACAGGAGGTTTGAAGAATGATGACATGCTGAGTGAGATAAGATGCAAAAATATTATTATTATTATATTCACGACCATTATCATTATAGAGAATTTTGAGTTTAGCTTCAAATTGGGTTTGAATCATTTTATGAAATTCTTGGAAACAATCAAATACCTCATTTTTGGAACGAAGAAAATAAGTGACACGAGAATGATAATCAATAAAGCTAGCAAACCATTTATAACCAGAACAGGAAACAACCCGAGAGGGTCCCCACACATTAGTATGTATAATAACAAAAGATTCAGAATGTCGACTGTTAATAGCAGAATAAACAGAATGTTTGTATTTCCCCAATTCACATGGTTCACACAAAAATGAGTTTTATTACATTGCTTAACTAAAGATGGAAACAAAGACTCTGATATGGAAAAATAGGGATGTCCCAAACGTCGTTGATGGAGAGAAGTCAGGTCGGAATCAGAAGTAGAGTGAAGAGAGAAGTAGAGTGAAGAGCGAGTAGGGAACATATTAGACGAGGGAGCATCTAAATAAGAGAGACCACCGACTATACTACCACTGCCAATCTTTTGCCTTGTCACCAAATCCTGAAAAACACAATGAGTTAGGAAAAAGGTTACTGAACAGTGTAAGGATTTAGAAAGACGTTGGACAGATAACAAATTTGTAATAAATGAAGGAATATGAGGAACAGATGATAATGTCAATGAAGGAGTACAAATTACTTAGCCTCTCCCAGAGATAAAAGAGAGGGAACCATCAGCTACGCAAACCTTGTCTTTTTCTGAACAAGGCGTGTATGAAGTAAAGAGGGTGGAGGATCTAGTCATATGCTCAGAAGCACCTGTGTCAATGATTCAACCGGGGTAAGTTGATGAAACATTAAAAGCACAAGAATGTATACCTGATTGAGCATAATAAGAAGAAGTAAATTTGGAATAGTATTTTCGAAAAGCTGAGGTTTTCTTAGGAGTAAGTGCAGTAGTAGTGTCTGAAGTACTGGATGCATCAACAGGAGGCGTTGTAGTCACATAGGCCTGAGATCCACGTCCACGACCACCACTACCACTAATCCGACCTCGTCCTTTAGGACGTCCATGAAGCTTAAAACAATGATCCCCACAGTAATCACATTCGCGGGATTTCTTCTCAACAGGAGACTGAATTGTAGAGCCAAACTTAGAATACGAAGCAACCTGATTGGTTAACCTCTTGTTGAACTCTAGCATGAGCCTCTCGTAGCGATGGAAAAAGTGTTTGACCAATTAATTGTGCTCGAACTTGATCAAATTCTATATTCAAACTTGCAAAGAAATTCACAACTCTATCCGCACTAACAAACTTTTGATAAGTAGCTGCATCTTTCAGACATTTGATTGAAAAAACCCGATAATGATCAAGCTCCTATCAAAGAGTATTAATTTTTGCAAAATACTGAGCCAGAGTCATCTCCTTTTGACTTAGCTCTCGGATTTTTTTTACGAAAGTCATATGCCTTAGACATATCACCAGAAACAGAGAAAGTTTGAGAGATAGTCTCCCAAAGCTCATAGGCAATATCTAAGAACATGTAACTACTCCGCATACTAGGTTCCATGGAATTAAAAATCCACGTTATCATCATGAAATTATCAGATTTCCATTTTTCTTGGACCTGACCCGGTTTCTCAGGCATAGTGATTGTGCCATTGATAAAGTGTTGCATAAGATTGACCTCAATTGACATGCGGCATGCTTTAGACCATACTAAATAGTTGGTTCCATCCAATTTAAAGGGACTTAGAACCAATGTTGAATTAAGAGTATAGCTTCTAATAGCCTGTTATTGTTCCATGCTACTGTTATGAACCCCACCGTTAACACTACTTTGATCCGCCATATAACAGATAGAAACACTATATATCTTAGGAGAATAAACCTTCCAAAGAGATATCAGAGAAAAGGGCAGTGTATGAAGGAAAATGGCAGTGTATGCAGTATCACGTTGCAAAGCCAACAAAGTGATCGAGTCAAAGCCAACTGGAGGAAACAAAGCCAACAGTGTATGCAGTATGCAGTATCACGTCGCTAACAAAGCCAACTGAAGGGAACAATGTGTGTAAACCTAAACCAAACACCTCAATATAGATAGCAAGAAGGAAGAGAGACGACTTAATCGAGTCGGTAGAAGCTCACTGGAAAAGTCCCACTCGCCAGTGGAAGATGGCGCGTGGCGTCGGCACAACAAGAGTGAGGTGGTGCGTGTGGGTGCGTGCGGCGATGGGTAACAAATCTAACACGTCAGTGACGGTCACCTGACACTGGGCAACCTACCTCTGATCTCAATTTCTTGGTACAGAGTCGTTCAATCAGTTTTCTCTGATAAGAATCAAGGCTGGCAGCTAAAACAAGTTAATTTTCTGACACGGAACGCAGCTTTGATACCATGTTGAAATTGAGAATAGGTTATTTAATTGAATTAATTTTTATATACACAAGTATCCTAATTACTATGATAATTCCTAAATTACAGTAATGTGTACACACTGATAATGGAAATGTAATATCTTCTAACACTCTCGGTTCACACACACCCCAGATAATCACATACCACCCACATATCCAAAAAATCTCCATCCTTTCTCCTGTCAAAATCACAAAATGTTTTAGAGACCAGCTCCTCCACTGAACCAGAACAAGCCCAAATCTCATAAAAGAAAAAAAAAAGTTGGTAAAAAAAATAAAAAACTAAATAAGCACCACAGCCTCCATTGATACATGCCAATGGAGATAATGAAAGTTCATAACAACGGTGAAGGAAGTATTCAGTAATGAAGATAGTTTATGATTTAATCATTCTTACTGAGTTGTGTCGGAGCTCAGGTTTGCTGTTGATCACAAGTATGGAACACAGGGACAGATCCTTTCTTGAAGCAGTTTGGTGTTCTGTTCATGAAAATATTTTTCATGTTTACTAATACTATTACTTCAATGGTAATTCATATTGACATTATACTTGTCTTAGTGGTTTGTAATATACTATACTGCTGATACTGCAGGATAAGAATGAGTCTCTTGTCAATCTCTCAAGACTTCCAGCTGGGAGTCCACTTGGAATAGATACCAGTCATCTTGACACTATTAACAAGCTACGACAGTTTTGGCACAAAGGCCAGAGTGCTGTTGTTTTTGATGACCAGGTTATCCTCATCACACAACGTTTTCCTTCCATTTTTGTTCCTCATAAAGTATGCTGAGATTTTACTAATTTTTGTCTGGATTGTGGCCAATACTTTCTATGTATTTTGGGCCTTCGGTATCTTCCACTACACTACAGTAAGAATATTATACAGTAATGGTACGTTCTAGATGTAGATAGTTTAAATGTTTTGGGAAGCAGAATTATAAGAAACATATAACAGGAGATATTAATGCAGTGAATAGAAAAGTAGCCAAATAGGTGTATGTGTTGAAAGGGTAATGAAAATTAAACTAAAATGTAAATACAGTAAGCTCCTAGCTCCTCGTATAAAGTATAAATTTCATGATAGAGATTGTAGTCCCTGTAGGGAAGAAAATTGTGCTTCATGACAAGGCATGATATACTTTGTTGGGTCCTTTGTTAACTTCCAAAGCTTTTGGAACAAATGGCAGCTTAATATGGTATACGAGCTCTGGCTTAACATGGTATGAGAGCTCTGGTTTTTCGAGGTTCTGGGTTCTAGTCTTCCCACTTGCATTTGGTTCCCTTGTGCTGTTAGTTTGTTATTGATATCACATTTTATTTGCTTTGTGCATTATAATGCACCGTGATTTGTCTCTTCACAAGTGAGGGAGTATTAAAGCATGAATTACGTCTTCGGGCTCATTTTCCAACGACCAAAGAGATATGACAAAGGATTGTTAAAAATCCATTATCTCTTGTACTCTTTTAAATCTTCAACATGTTCTACTTATACCCAAGTAAAGTCTACTTTGCTATACAGCTCTACTGTTGACTCACTTAGAAGTACTGCCGCTATGCTAGTAGATAACTCTGATGGTGACAAGTAGATTTAAACTATGTTGCATAAAGATCCTTACTCTGCTGAAAAAGTGAGTTCTATGGTTTACTCTGTTACTCTATTGAACTATTTAGCTCTACAGTTCATCTGCTGCACTGTTGAACTGATGAGCTCTATTGTTCATACTTCTGTTTTGTTGAGCTACTCTTAGGATTACAAGAAAAACACAACCTATACATCAACTCTACTGATTATCCTATTGTTGTGCTTGAATAATTTTGTGTGCGGACGTGCCAGAGTTTGCTGAACACGATGTAAGATAGTATTGTCTAACTGGAAAGATTAATATTCAGTTTATACAGTCCTTCAATATCGGCCAACTACTTAGCCGAAACTGGTCAGACGATTAAAAAGAAGAAAATTTTGGTTCTCTAATGGGTATTTGTGCCTTTGACTAAGGATTTCAATGTTAGACAAATGGTTTTAAAGCTTACTGATTGTAGCTGGCCTACTTGTTGATTTACGGTCAGAGTTAGGCTTAACTATAAGCACCAAGCTGTTGAGCTATTATCAGTTAAGTTAAGTTATCCGTTGATTTAATGATTATGATTATGGTTAAGTTAAACATGCAAATCAACTAAGTCAACCAAGTAATACAATTATAAAACAAGTTAAACTGTCCTGTCTGTTGACTAGCAAGTTACAATTAACATATATATGCAAAATATAACTACTAGTGCTAGATAGTTGAGTAAAAACCTGAATCTAACTGATGGATATATTGTAAACTTTACAACCCGGATCATATACATCTTTGGCAAAGTGTAGAGCAAATTAACAACACCGTATGAAGGTTTGGATGAAAGCAAACAACTGGTATTGAACGTAAAACTAAGTTCAAGTGGACGTAACAAGTTGTAAATCCAATTAAACTAACTGTTACAACGGTTACTAAGCTAAGAGTTGGCGTAACAATCTAATTGTTGCAAAATTAAGCTAAAGCTACTGGAAAACTGGATGTCTGGACTGGATTGTGTGTCCTTTTTCCTGCAAAATGGCTATAGAGCTGCTGGAAAGCTGGCTCACCGACTTAACTGTTCACTTAGCCACGCCCTCTTGAAATTCGGCCCACTAACCCACTTTCTACTAGTGCATCACTTGTTTGAACGCCATCAGTTGACTTTAGTCCTCCAGTCATGTCTAGTTAATTGATGCAAGCACCAAGCTGAAAATTAGTTAACCCAAAACTAAAATTTTGGGATTTGGGTGTAAACACGTGTACATTTAGTTATTTACTCAACTGAACAACATATTATATCAACTCCACTAACTAAAACTTAAATGGCTCCCAAAAGATATAGACCATACAAAAGTGAGGCCTTACGTCATATAATAATCATACATCAGCAGATTTATATCAACATGTAACTAACAATTTCCATCACATATATCCAAATGGACAAATTTCGTTGGTTTTTGTCAAGAACCATAAGTACCCTGATTCTGGTGCAAAGAAAAATAAAAGATAATCCAGATCATTCATAGTGTGCATCCCATCCCTCCAAGGAATCTCACGTACTTGGGGCCCATTTGAGCAAACTCAACAAGTTTTAATATCTCTGGCTGCTCTACAACACTGGAAAAGAAATCACAGTCGACTGGCAACTAATTTTCTTTTTCTTTCCAATACATGCAACATTAACTGACCAAGAATTTTTGTTGTGTCATGAGTTTATCAACCTTTAAAAATCACTTCCTAGGCAGCTGACCGTAGAAAGAAATCTACCTTGAAAGGAGCCCATGATCTTTTGACAGTTTTAGGAGGGAGTTTTATACTTGCAGGCTCCTGAAAATTTTGATATTAGATAAGGTGATGCTCCTGTTCCCTCCACCTCCACACGTCTAACCAATCTAGGATTTTTATAGACAACCAACTAGACAAGTCAAATGGGCTATGCGTATGCTCTTTGGTACTGGATTTGTCTTGAAAAATCAGACTTATCTTTGAATAATAAGAAAAGTTAACGAGTACAGCTTAAGGAGTATAAATATTAGACTTGTGCTACTCTCTGGGGTATTTGGATGGAAAGGACTGCTCAGATAATTGGCATGGAGTTGATTTCCTCTCATCTCCTTCAAGGTTATCAAGTCGTCGCCTAGGCGACGCCTAAGCGTCTGAGCTATAGCAAGCAGCAAGTCGAAGAGATGACTTGGGAGAAGCAGCTAAGTCACCCGAGTTGGTGAAGAAATTGTCGCCTTAGGTCGCCTAGGTGACGCCTTGGCTGACTACCTTCCAAGTCACACGATTTGGAAAAGAGAAAAAAAAGGAAACGAAAGAGAGAAGAGAAGAAGAGATTGAAGGAAACAAAAGAGAAGAAAATAAGAGATTGCCACTGTCGGAAGCTTCCATCGTCATCGCCAGAGTCACCTTCGTAGTCGACCGTCGCAGTTTGTGTCGATTGTTGAAGATGCCTCTCTATTTCATCTTACCGCTCCTTCTTTTGGGTAAGAAAAGAAAAAAGAGTTTGAGATTTAAAAATATCTGGGATGAAATACAGTTTAGTGGCTCATATTTTTCTTAAACTTTAGATCTAGTCCCTCAAGTTGCAGACTTTTCATTTAAGTCCTTATTTTTCTTTCATAATCACCCCTAAGTTTTTTGGGTTTACATTTTAACCCCTAGACCCCCATATTTTCAGTATTCCCTATTCATTAGTTTAGTTTTTAAATGAGATATAAATGTGAAATATTAATATGTTTTTGTTTTTAATGGTATTTAAGAGTATTGTTTGTAAAGTAGTAATATATATATAAAATTTACATTTTTAACGATTTGTCCACTTGCGGACGACTAGTCAAGCGCCTTCTCACCTAAGTGCTTAAGCTCTCGGCTATCGCCTCGCCTCAACTTGTCGCCTTGATAACTATGATCACATTTGGTGACATGGTCATTTTCCTGGTTTCTTTGTGGTATTCAAAGATGTGTTCTCTTAGTTCCGTGTCACAGGGACTGGAGGGCAACCTCTTCTATTTAAGTGTTATTTTTCTACTTTCTACTTCAGGAGGATATCTCTTCCTCGGCTTGAAATCATATAATCTCTCTTTTGTTATAAAATCTTCTTTTCCTATCAAAAAATAAAATAAAATAAAATATTAGACTTATAAATAGGAAAAAAAAGTTTAAAATTAACGGGTAGGATTTTTGAGTTATAACCATACTAGTTTAGGTCTTGGTTTTATTGGATATATTAAATATAAGCATCCAAAGATTCCTACTTCAGGTCTTGGATTTGTATCTTGGATTAAGGTTTCCACGTAGCAAACCTGCAGGATCTATCCATAAACCTAACAGGTCTCCAATTGCTAGAATAAATAAGTAGGAAAACTTTATTAAAAAGACTCTGTGCCAATCCTTTTATCCTTCCACTGATGCACTCTTTAATTATTGCGCACGGTAAAGATCTTCAATTATTGCGCACGGTAAAGATAGGATAGTTGTAGAGTAGTGAACTTTAAAGACCCACTCCATGAAGAATTCTAGTCTTCTTGACAATCTCCCCAAAAATGTTCTCTTCTACAGACTATAGAGTACTTCCACAGCCATTTCCAAAAAACTACCCTCATTGAAGATGTAATGATTTCTAATCCAACAAGATGACATTTGTTTTTATTAATCTCCTATTCGCCTAGACATACTCTTTGTTGGTGGTAGCCTACATATTGGTAAGCAGTTTGGCATTTATCTGAGTGTGCTGTCTTCAGTCATGGTGTAGTTTTTTATACATATGTAGAAACTAATATATAGTACATCTTTTTTTGCAGGACAGAATTATAAAGATTATTTTGTATATTATATCCTTGTCTGATGTTTCTCAGCCTTTCCTCATTGTAACAAGTTCCGATGCTCTCTGCCTATGGGAAGCTGAGTTCTTGCGGATGGCAAGATCAATTGATATTGTACTTTACAGTGGGAACAGAGATAACAGAAGAAAAATCAGGACACTGGAGTTTTACCATGATGGGGGAGGGTTAATGTTCCAAGTGCTTTTATCCACTTTGGAAGTTGTTGTTGAGGTATATAGCCATAATTTTTAGTCTAAAATTCTTGTAGTTTGACAAGTAATGTGTGTCAAAATTTGCTACTGGTTGATATTGCTCCAATGGTTTATCTTCCCTTTTATTAAGACAAGTCATTAGGGTGCGCACTTTACAGTACAAATTATATTATAGATACTATAATCATAACTGAGATTGAATGAAATAATATAGAACGAAGAGTTCTAACCTTTTTAGGAAACTAATGGAGTGGAAGAGAACATAGGGTATGGTTGTGGTTCTACTAACTTATTTATATAACTAAAAAAGTGGAAGAGAATGTAAGAGTTGCAGTAGAAATTAAATGCAACTATATCAGTTGATTACAGTTATTTTACTTTTCGATTTGTTTGGTTCAAAATTTTAAACTTTACTTAGTTAAGACTTAAGAGATCAATGGAGACTCCATAGAATCTTTGAGCTGGCTACCCATTTATAATGTGTTATAATTGTCTTGAGTACATATTTTTATTAGTACAGTGGTAAATGCAGATTTCTGACAAACTTCAAGGTCTTTCCATATTTTACTGACAGTGGCCTTTTTTTTAGATATATTCGAGAAATGATTCTTTGGATATTATCCAGGGAAGCATAAAATGTAAAAAGAAAACAAAAAGAGAATAAAATTATTGTTCTTAAAAGCACCTTTGCAGTTTATTTATCCTCTGTGGCCACTGTAATCTAGTTTACCTCTTACATATTTTTATGTAGGATTTAGAGATCTTGGAATCCTTGAAATGGGAAGCAGTCATAGTTGATGAGTGCGAACAGTCTAGAGTCTCTAATCAGTCTGAAAAGATTAAGATGTTAGCTACCGATGTACAGGTTCTGCTTTTCAGTAGTCCGATAAAGGTATGATTCGTTTTCCTGTTTTTTATGTTATTTAATGGAAGGACGCAAATAACCCTTGTGAGTTTACTTATCAAAAAATAATATAAAAAAGATTCCTTGTGAGTTTTGCAGGATAGCGTCGCCGAGTACAATAATCTGCTGTCATTGCTCAATTGTCACGGTGATTTGGCAAATATTGATGGTTCAAAAACTGAATCAAATGACGATCTTTGTAAATTGAAGGATAGGTTGTCACAATATATTGCATGTGAATGCTATGCTAAGTTTGTAGAGTTCTGGGTTCCTTCTCAGATATCCAATGTGCAGCTGGAACAGTACTGTGCTACTCTGCTTTCAAATTCTATATCTCTTTGCTCGTGTGCAAAGATTGATCCTGTTGGGGCTCTGCGCGATATGCTTCTCGCTACTCGAAAGGTTTGGCTTATCAGTTTACTTGCATTAATTCCACCCTATAAATATCCCATCTTTTTATGTTGAACTTTTTATTTCCACCTTCTGTCCATTTAGGCCTGCACGGATTTAGCTTTCATGCTAAACTTATTCCCAACTGGTTCATAAGCATGAGATGGCTTTTCCAATGTAACCTAAACATTACCATCTGCTTGAATTGCTAAGTGTGGTTTTAAGGAAGTGGTTCATATTTTCAGCTTTTCTGACTCATTGTTTGCACATTTTGCTTTATAGTGCTGTGACCATCCATACATTGTCGACCCGTCTCTCAAAAGTTTGATAACTAAAGATCTTCCCGCGGTCAATTTTTTGGATGTTGAGATAAAAGCAAGCGGGAAGTTACAACTTCTGGAAGTGATTCTCTCAGAGATAAAAATCCGACAACTAAGAGCGCTAGTTCTCTTTCAGGTGGATAATTTTAGTATTTTAACTCTTACGTGCAATGAAGTAGTGATTTCTGATTTACTTTACAAAAGAAGTATGCATTTCTGATTCTCTGCTTGTTAAAGTTGTGTACTATGACATCGATTAGATTTTTTGTTCGATCGACGACAAAGAGTGCTAATCCTTTTTCAGGTGGCGTACTTTTAGGATTTTTAATTTTGACGTGCAATGAAGTATACATTTTTGATTTACTTACAAATCAAAGTACACATCTGATTCATTAAAGTTATGTAGTACGACTCTGATTAATGTTTTTGTTCATCTATGCTTTAATGACATTTAGCTATGATTTCTAGCGGAAAACCTTAGAGCTTTCCTTCATCAGAACTAATCCATACACTAGCCTCTTTTTGTGTGTGGATTCTGGATAGAATAAGAATATCATATTTGCTCATCTTTTTCAAAATAGATATAAACCACTAATAAATTTGTGATTTAAAAATACTCATCGTTACTGCTTTGAATCTTGTATCCTAATGGTAATTGTACTTACCGCATGTCTGGTTTGTTTAAGAAGTGTTGACAGTTTTAGTAATATTGCCTTTAATGTGAACACGGCCAAGTTGTGTGTTAACTCATCCAAGAAACAGTGGTGTAGCTAATGCACTTCTGACGCACAACCCTTTTCTTTAGTGTCCTTACTTCTTCAGCTTTGCCTTCAATGCATCTTTAAAAATGAAAAGAATATTTTTTGGCATATCCTCGTAGGAAGGAATTGACATGTGGTGCTTAACTAATGCCTCAATGTCCTTCTTCACTCATTTCTTTACTTTCTTTTGGGAGGATGACTTCTCCACGTGTTGTAATTTCTTCTCCCTTCATCAATACAACATTTCTTCTTTTATCTGAACAAGAATGTTTAGGAAAGATTCTGACCACATTTTGTTCACTTAGCCAGAAGAGATATAAAATCTATGGGTTCAAAAAATCCATAGCGTATCAAGCTCTAGAAATGCACGGATCAAAACATGTTTCTGCCTTTTTCAAAATTTCTATGGTGTTCGTGAGAAAAGGATAAGTAATTAAATAGTTCTTGTACTAAAAAGTTAAAGGAATGCTTGTTTTGTTTACTTCTGACCATTGAGCCAAATACCTTTGTTTCTCGCATTTCTTTGGAACCCTGACTCTAATATTTTATTTTCTCTGTTGCGTTAATCAATCACAAAGCTCACATTGTTCTTTTCACTATGAACATATCCTAGTGCACCTAGTTAGTATTCAATTGCCATTGAACTGTTAGACATTTTATTGTCTTACCCCAATCCATTACCAACTCCTATCTTACAAGCCCACTGGCTACTACAATTATACTGTTCTACATTGAAAATTTATGTAGGCTCACAGACATCTTAATTTGTATGCTGAGATGCAATGAATTTCTGGTTGCTGGCTATTAAGTTCCTATAGATTCTTCTTCATAGTTATAATTATGTGCTCATGAATCCATATTTTGTCACAGTCAATTGGTGGTTCAGGAAGGGACTCATTGGGACTGGGAGATATATTGGATGATTTTTTGCATGAAAGATTTGGTCCGGATAGTTATGAACGCATTGATGGGGGAGCAATCTCGTCTAAAAGAAGGCAAGCAGCATTGAACAATTTTAACAAGGAGAGTGGTAGATTTGTGTTCTTGTTAGAAAATCGTGCTTGTCTCCCAAGCATTAGGCTTTCGGCAGTGGACACTATAGTAATTTTTGATAGTGACTGGAATCCAATAAATGATGTAAAAGCATTACAGAAAATATCTATTGATTCACGGTTAAAACAAATAAAGATTTTCCGTTTATACTCATCTTTTACAGTGGAAGAAAAGGTTTTGATTCTCGCAAAACAGGGACTGCCACTTGAAAGCAAGTTACAGAACATAAGCCGTGCGACAAGTGACATGCTGCTCATGTGGGGTGCTTCATATTTATTCAATAGGTTGGATGAGTTTCATATTACCTCTGATGCCAATATTTCCTCTGAACAATCACTTTTGAACAAAGTGGTGAAGGAGTTCTTGACAATTTTTGGTCAGAGTGGTGAAAGCAATCAAATAAACAACTCTATCATTACAAAAGTTCAACAAAGGGGTGGAGTTTATAGTTCAAATTTTAAATTACTTGGTGAGCTACAAGACCAGTTGTCAGATAAAGAACATAAGCATGGTTCGTGGACAAATCTATTGGAGGGAAGGAATCCGCGGTGGAAATATTTAGCTGGGAAAACTCAGAGGCACCGGAAAAAGGTCCAATATTTTGGCGATTCACCAAAGAAACCAGAAGGTGAACCTATTGAGGTTGGAAAGAATCGCAAGAAACTGAAGCCTGGTCCGAAACAAAGTCAAGTTGCAGGGATTGAGGGAGGTAAATTGC
This sequence comes from Panax notoginseng, assembly GCA_016801055.1. Taxonomy (NCBI): domain Eukaryota; kingdom Viridiplantae; phylum Streptophyta; class Magnoliopsida; order Apiales; family Araliaceae; genus Panax; species Panax notoginseng. Next base: position 213,611,607 of record CM029015.1, on the reverse strand, counting down.
CAAATTCTTGATCACATTTCAACTTGTGATCATCAAACATTTTCTCATGAATTTAAGTTCCTTGGTACAGAAAACGAGCTTACATGTAGGAGCTTGCATGTAGGAGACTACAATAGATTCCTATTCAGTACCAATTTTTTTAGCTTCTGACAGTTTCTCATATTCTTAGGGGCTTCTGTAATTCCTGCTGATAATGAGTCTCGATATGTGCCTAGATCAGATCCTTGTGAAACAGACACATTTCACACAAGCGATGCTCCCGTAGTTGAATCTGAGGAGAGAATACTGCCTAATGTGCAGAAGAGTCTTCATCTGCTTTTGAAGCCAGACATATCAAAGCTCTGTAAAATTCTAAAATTATCGGTAAGCAACTTATATACCCTTCTCAAGACTTCTCTTTTCCATGTTTGGGTGTATTTAATTAGATTCATGGTGCTATGGGTGTCTAGCATGATGACAGTTATACCTTTGTTTGATCCAATGATATGATAATGACGATGAAAATTACAGTTCTTACTTGCGAAGTGCTATCTTGGTATATATGCTGCTACTTGGTTAAAGCACCACATGTTCTTTAATTGCTTTTCATTTGTAGTGAAGCAATATCATGCAAATGAATATTTATGAATAGGGCATGTAATTGTATATATCTATACGTGTGTGTAGGGCTGGCAAGAAATGGATATGGTTTGGTTTTGGGTTATAAAATATAGTGTCATAGTTTCGTTGGAAACCAAAACCACATTATCTAATTTAAATATGGGTTATGTGGGTTGGACCAAATGGTTATGGGTCGAATATAGTTCAACCCATTTTTCAAATTTTAAAATTTCTATTACTATTATATTCCAATGAAGCAAATTATTTTACAGTTTATTTAGTTATTATTTTACTTTCACTTCTCTCTAGTTTTTTTATACATTCTCTCCGTCTCTCAAACTTGTAAACACTCTCTTTCTATAAAACTATTATACAAACTCTCTAAAGTTCTTATATAAACTCTCTCTAAAATTCTTATAAAGACTCTCTCTAAAAAAATTACACATTTTCTCTTTCTAAAATCCTCAAAACATTTTATCTGCTCTAAAATTTTTATACACATTTTCTCTCTCTAAAATTTTTATACACACTTTCTCTCTAAAGTTTTAATTATCATTTTTTATACACTTTTTATCTCTAAACTTTTTAAAGTAGAAAAAATTCCATATATGTAAATAGAATTTCACAGAATTATGTATTCATCAATTAATATAATATATATATATATATATATATATGGAGGGAGGGAGGGAGGGAGAGAACTACTTTAAAGATGCCACAGGAATAAAGTTTCCTGTTAATTGAAGGGAATTAAGAAGCATCCAAGGAGAAGAAATGGAAAATAAAAAAAAATCACTAAATAGAGATACTTTATCAGAACCCAAAAAACAAACAGGCCCTAATAAGGGATGAAATAGTGTGGACGGCGGTCAGTTTTTTTTTATATATATATTATGTATGTATGTATGTATGTATAATTCTGTTAATAGTAATTGTAAGGACGAGTTTGGGCATCCAAGGAGAAGAAATAGAAAATAAAAAAAAATCACTAAATAGAGATACTTTATCAGAACCCAAAAAACAAACAGGCCCTAATAAGGGATGAAATATTGTGGACGGCGGTCAGTTTTTTTTAATATATATATTATGTATGTATGTATGTATAATTCTGTTAATAGTAATTGTAAGGACGAGTTTGGGCGAAGGTGACAGAGAAGAGTGTAAAATCTTGGTTGAAAATGGTTATCTGAATTGGGCTTAGATTTTTACTTTAAAATGTGGATCCAAACTTTAACTGAACTATATTTTACAAAATAGGTAACCAACCCAATTAATATAAGTGGTTTTGGGCTGACCCATAGTTCTTGATATATTTTGCCAGCTCTTTGTGTGTGTATACTGTATGAGGGTTCATATATGCTTTTTAGATTTATGTATGCGTTAATATGAATTTTGTTCTGTCGGTTTTCTTTTTTCTATTATTTAAAATTTTGTAGAACTTTCAGTTTCATGATGTACAAATTAGAGATGATGTTAGCTTAATTAATACTTTGAGTTCATTTTATCATAAGTGAATGATGCTCTGAGTGGATCGAAAACTTGGATGTGAATTTTTTGTTTGAATGAGTAATTTTATTTATTATGAATTGTTTTATGGTAACAGTATACCTGTATGTCCCTTTACTGTCAGTATTGTATTCTTTCTGGTACGATTTTTTAAACTATGATTGCAAATGCCATAACATCTGATTCAGACCATTTGACTGTATATGTAGGATGGAGTCAAGCTTATGGTTGGATGGTTTCTTGAATATGTTATTGTTAATTGTCAAGTGAATCAAATCACTAGGGAACCAGCAACTATATTGCAGGCGTTTCTTATATCTCTGGTTAGAATCTCTCCATCTCATATTTTCCAAAATCGCATATTATTACATATAATCAAAACTTCTCATTTGGTAGTCCCAAAACTTCATAATGTCCTATTGTTTATTCAATTTTGTTGTTTCCTTTTTCGGTATTGTTTACAAGGACTCTTTCATATTTATTGCATGCCTAATAAAAAGTTTGATGATTGTTCGAGCCTTTTTACTGGTCTGCTAAATGCTGTCAGGTCTTCACCTGTTGCATGTTCATTGGTCAAAAATGATAATTATCACAGACCTACTTATGAGGACAATGCAGCAAAGCTAAAAAAGTTATGGGTAATGAATGAACTAGCTATAGGAAATGCAAAAAAACATAAATTACATTGGCTAGTGTTCTAAAAATCCCTGCCTAGGTCCGCCTAGGCCCCCTTTGGCGCCCCGTCTAGGTGCTAGAACCCCTTGGCGCCTTGCCTAGGTGTTAGACCCCCCCTGACACCAGAGGCCCAAGGCGGTTGATATATATATATATATTTTTTAATAATTTACTATATTCATAATACAGATTGTAGCATATCAAATCACAACAAGAAGTTAACAATATCAAGTCAAAGTTGAAAATTTTATTATAGTTGTAATTTTTTGAACTTGTACCAACTTTAAATTATATAAATGATGATACATTTGTAATATTTAATTTAATTCAATATAATTCTTAAATTTATGTTTAGTTTATTAAGTTTTAATATTGAATTAAATTATTGAAATTTTAAATTTTATTATTTAATAGCAATCTTGTTTATGAATAAAACTAATACATTAAAAATATATTTGAACAATTGCATGCTTGTGTTTGAACTTTGACATTAATAATATGGATATGTGTTTGAACCAAACAAATGTCTTTATTATCTTTATTATAGGTTGTTTTGCTTTATATTATTGTTTTGTTTGGATAAATGTTAGATAAAATATTAAAATTGGCTTAAAATAAAAAATCCCGCCTAGGCCCTCTCCGGCCTCCTGCCTAGCGCCTTTTAGAACATTGACATTGGCAAATAGCTGGAGAAATTTTGGGTTCAATTTCATATTGGCTGAACAAAAGTATTATGAACATCTATAGTTGTTTTATAGAGTTGTTAAGAGTTTTGAAGAGATTATCCAACGACCAGATACTATTCTCATTGACCACTTAACTCACGTTTACATTGTAATTTCTTCCATACTTTATTACCAAAAAATGTATAGATTCGTCCATATTTTACTTATCCAAAAATAAATTAATTCATGCTTCTTTGCTCCATTCTTCCTTTGAAGCACCCATACTCTTTGTAGTCCTCGCGTTGCTCTTGATCTAGCACCTGAGAGCTATCTTTCTGTCCTCTGTATCCTCATTTTTACTTTCTAGTAGACTTGCCTTATGTTTAAGCAGACCTTAGGTTTGCTGGGATCTTGCTACTTAAGCGTAACATCTCACCATCAGAACGAACCTTATCCTCAATTATCACACTCATATCTTACAGATAAAACTTAGAGAAGTGAAGTTGAACGGAGAATAGAGGTGTTTGAACTCTAGGAATGAGTACACTGGCCTATAAAAATAGATTCATTATGGCAATTGACTGCGATGTAATAGAATGTGGGTCGTGTACTTGGATTGCTATTTCAGTACTGGATTGCAGCCTCACTTCTAAAACGAAAAATTGATTGGAGAAAATCTATAAGAAAAAAAGGAGTAAAAAGGGAACCCTGATATGTTGGAAGAGCATAATCCAAATTAGTATTTTAGAATTACAAAAACTTCAAGAATCTTTTATTCCGTCTCCACCTTTCTTTTACGCATGCCTATATATATTACAAATCTATTTGTGCTTCTGAAATATTTGTTCCCTGATACACTGTTGCTGTTTCAGTGCTGGACTGCAGCCTCACTTTTAAAACAAAAAATTGATCGGAGAAAATCTCTTGCCATTGCGAAGCATCACTTAAATTTCAGTTGTAGTGAAGAACAGGCAGATTGTCTGTATTCAAAGATGCGGTCGTGGAAGAAAATATTTATAGAGAATGGTATGGAATCAGATTTTTCTAAAGATTCCATATCAGGAGCTGAAGATATTACAAAAGGACCTCTAAATGGAAGTGTGCCACAATCAGTGCCATGTAACTTGCAAAATATAAGAGTTGAGAACAAACAGATATCAAGAAATCAAGAATATACTGATGAGCGGGTCCCCTCGCTACAGGCACAGGCACCGCGTGATATTTTGCAGCCCGAGCAGGCACCAAGTGGTAAAACAGCCAAGGAGAATAAAAAAAAATGTTTAGAAGTCGTCCAAAGAAACTGCAAAAAGCGAATGATGAAGCTCCTTCAGAATCAACAAAGGGAAACTGAAGAGTTTCACAGAGATTATGAGGATAGAAGGGCAGTTTTTGAGAATAAGCACAGAGTGGACTCAGCTATTATTTGCGAGATGTATATTCAAATTCCATTGAGAATGAATAAGCTAAAGGTACTAGATAACAACCACGCAAAGAAAATGGAAGAACTCAAACGAGATAAGGAGTTGGGCCTTAATTGTCTTGAGGCAAAACACTTGTCTGCAATAAATGATGAAAAACGGAAGGCAGCTCGTTGGTTTGAAGCAGCAAAGTCATTAGCTATTGAAGATAGAGGTCAGCATGAGCTGTCTTTGTATGGATCTTTATTTGAGAACCAGGTGAAATACTCTCAGGCTACAGAAAATAGACCTTGCAGTGGCTCTGAGAATGAGGCCATTGTGTCTAAAAATCTTATAGAACAGCAAAGTCCTAATGGAAGTGCAGATAACACACATTTAGGTGGGATAGCTCCAGATGATACTTATGAGACTCTTTTAAATCAGGTAGTAGATTGTAGCAGTCCTAATGAAACTTTAACTGTTCCAGTTTATCCAAATTCTAAAGATGATGTAGAGAATTCGCCGTCCAATAATGTGTTAGTAGCTACAAGTCAGCGACCCAATAGAGTAGGCGGTTTGGTCAATGTTTCTGAGAACAACATTGTTCTTACAAACCAGTATTGCTCACAAAAACAGATGCTTCATGGAGTTCTATTAAGTATGCCATGTGAAATGGCTCCACCAGAGTTACCTGAAAGGCTCCCAAATGAAGTAGTGAGTGGTGCTGACTCTGTAGAAACAGGAACTCCAGCTGTAGAAACCAATGGAGAGAATGATAAAAGTTATGGAGTCTGCTCTGATGCACCAAATACTGAGGGAACCCATAATGGTGAAGCCAACAACTCCATCTCTGGTGACTCCCCTTCCGAACAGCTGTCATTGCTAAAACCACCTTTCACTCACCCAGCGGAGGCTTCAGCTTGTGATTTTTCATTATCACAAAATCTGGTATATAAATTTTCTGTTATCAATCTTCGAGTGGTGTGTCATTTTTTATCTTTTGAAGATAATTTTGTGCCGATAGTGTAAGATTTTACCACTTTCCTGGTAGTACTCTGACGGTACTTCTTAAAAATGAGACAATGTTTAATGAGATATTTATGTTTAGTTTGGATTTGCTTCTAGGACTTTAAGGATTGCTGTGTCATTAGTTAACCATCTCTTGAATCGCTATCTAGACTTTGTGTCGTAAAAAGATGATTGTTCATTTGTTTTAAAGCTCATTTTTCTTTCAGAAATTTGTTTAAATTAAATCACCTGCAACTTCTTATATTTCCGTATCTTGTGTGTCGTCAGCTACTTCCACATCAGTGCTCTCAGTCACTTTTATCTACTAATATGCAAGATGAATTTGTAAGGGTTGAGGGTCTATCTTTGCAACCTATTCATGCTGAACAAACTGGCCGATCTAATTATGATTCACCATTTGTGGAGCCTCTTGCGCGTATTGAGCAACTGCAACAATCAATGTCTACCAATTCACCTCTAGGTGACGATCAACCTGATATACCTCTAGCTAGTGGATCTGCTCATAAACCTCTTAGTGAAGGGGACGCCTCTTCCCAAAGTGTCGAGGTATCTTGCCAGTTGGCTGAGAACCCAGCAGAGCTTTCAGATCAAGTTGTTTCACAAACTGGGGCAAATGCGGAACTGCAACCTATAACTGATACAGAGATACTTTTTTTGTACAATCGGCCTGGTTTACGGTCGTCTAGTAGACTTGATCCTCAACGAAGTGGTCATTCAAATTCCTCTTTCAAAAACACTGAGGCTCATCCACAAGTGGTCGAGGATATGGCACTCCCTAATCAAGTTATTCCGCATCAATGGGAAAATATGGAATTCCATGGCCCTATCGATGCTACAGAAATACCTCTTTGGAACAATCAGCATGATGTACTATCAGCTACTAGACTTAATCATCAACCAAGTGGTGAGTTGAATACCTCTTTCCTAAATGCTGAGGCTCTGCCACATGTTGTTGAGGGTACAACCGAGCTTTCCAATGAAGCTATTATTCATCCTGGATTGAATACGTCTATTATTCAAGAATCTGACAACCTTCCATTGCATTCTGAACATCAAGTTCCCTCCCGGATTCTGAGTTTACCGTCCTATGGTGATCCACTTCAGAACGAATTGGAAAGGATTCGTAAAAAAACCGAACAAGCTAGCAAAGTTCATGAAGATATGGTCAGTCCGAACTTGGCTTTCTTTAAATCACTAAATACTGATTAGTGTTAGTTTTTCTCTTTTATAACCTATTGTTCCATTTCTTTGAGCAGAAGTTGAAGCTGAAATCCGAGTTAGAGGAAATTGTTTCTCAACTTCGTAGGAATTATGAAGCTAAACTTAACGATGTTGAGGCTGAGTTTCTACTGAAGAAGAATGAACTATATGCAAATCATAACAAAGCCCTAATGAATAAGATACTGGCTGATGCTTTCCGGTCCAAGTGCCTCAATATTGAACCTTCTATACCCATGGGGATGCAGCAAGGTATGTAATTCTTCAAGATTCCATTTTTTTAGCTACAAATGTTCTTTTGGCAATTTGTATATCAATGTCAAAATCAGAAGTCCCGTAAAGTAGAAATCGTTTGTTTAGCTTCATTGCTAAGCCCTTTAATTTGTAAGCTCTGGCTTTGGCTGCTTTGCTATAGGGTTTTGATTGCTTTCAAACTCGTAGGATAGTTGGATCCAAAGAACCAAGGATTCAGGTTCATTCAGATCAGGGCAAAAAGGATTTGGTGGTTTGGCGGTTTGGCAAATATCAAAAAATGGGAATTTCGGGGACTGGGCAAATATTTACATATTAAATAGGGTTTTTATATACATATAATAATATGTACCTGTTTTTATACACATAATAATATGTACATATATACATTAAAATTTCAATAATAATAAATATAATTCATGATCAAATGTAAAAATATTCAAGGAACAAAAATTATATCACTATATAGAATTTAGGAAATATAATAATTAATTCGTATACTAATAACATAGTATTAGTATATAAAAAATTCTATTAATAGATATAGTATATACTATTAGTAATATCATTAAAAAAAATTTTAAAAAAGAAGAGAAAAAGAAACGAAATAATCCCCTACAAGAATCCATAAATATGAATTAAAGGATTCGGGAATTTGACAAGTTATAGAAGGAACCTAGCTTCTTACGTTGGATTTAGTTGTGTTCAATGATGTCAAAACTTACATGATTAGAGAAAATACAAGAAATGCACAAATTAGGGCCATGCACAATCAGTTTTGCCGGTTTTTAAAGAAATTTCCTGTCAATACCAGCATAGCGGGTTTTGAAATATCCCAAACGAAGCCAACTGTGTTTGGTTTCTTTGTCCAGTTTTGGTTTAGAAAAATTGGTTAAAAGTGTGCCAAATTAATTACAAAGCAACTTAGAGAAAACAATACATTAGGGACAAATTAAGGGGAAGAGGCAAATATTCAACAATTACAAATAATACATACAGTATATATATTTTTTAATTTTGTTTATAAAAGTAACCAAAATTTAGGTTTTAGAAGAAAGAAAAAAGTAATTTATGGCTTGAGGATACATAATTGTTGCAAGTTTCTAACATGGTTTTCTCTAAAACAGCCAAATTATTTTTCTTCAATTTCCTCTTATATGTGTATCCTTTAGAAAGAGTACATGATATTAGTTTCTAACTTTCTATATAATAACTTTAATAGGTTTGAAGTAAAGAAATGATAACTAGTAATTATTTTTATTCTAGAACTTTAATTATAATAGTAGCTTTTACTTGACAGTTATTTTTTAATACTTGGGGTTTTACTTGGTCGCTAAGTTGCAGGTACCTGTATAAAGAGTTGTAATCCTGGTTTATTATTCAAATTGTTCATATGAATTTATTTGATAAAAGTTGTGTTTTTGTGTGTTTGTCTACCGATTCTGTGAGGGGGCATGTATTCTTATTCCTTATTTCCACTCTGTGCTAAAATTATTTGTTCTGAAGAGCCAAAATTACTGATATCTTTTGATTTCACCAAATTTTCTCATACCTAAAGCCTCTATAATATTTCTCGAAATTCGCTAGAGAATTGACATCCAATCCGAGAGAAAAGCACGATTTGCCGCCGAAATAGACGTGCACTCTTCACCGTTACATTGTTCATTTTGTGTACCCAATTTTTTGTACCCAATTTATTTGTACCCAATTTATTTGTTCTCTATATTATTTCTCAAAGTTTGTTAGAGAATCGATAATTCGATATCCCAATCCGAGACAAAAGCGTGATGTGCAACAAAAATCGTCGTTGTCGCACACTACTCATACAGTTCATCACCTGCTATTCATTGAATATTGTTTGTCCAAATTTATTTATTTTAAAATTTTGAAAAACAAAAACCTTAAATCTATTAATGATGTGTATCTTTACTACATAAAATATGAAATAGTGGGGACATATCAGCTCATACAAATAAAATACAAGAAGCCATTAAGATTAAGGAAGAGCAAGAACTTTTACATTTTGAAACTCATGGTGATCTTTGAAGAGGCGTAAGTTGAGGATGTATCAATTGAAAATTTTGAGGTGGTTTGCATTAAAGAAAGCTGAGGTTTAAGGGCTAATTATGGTCGACCCAGTTCGAAATAGCGCTCGAAGCGTGCGCTTCGTAGCGAGACTGTGCGAGGCGGGCGCCTTTCCTGGAATTGGTGAGACTTGGGCCTTTTTCGGCTGAGGCGTAAGCCTTGTGGCGTCGCGCCTCAAGTCATCGCGAGGCGTAAGCCTTGTGGCGTCGCGCCTCAAGTCATCGCGAGGCGTGCGCCTCAATTTGGCTTAAAAAAATCCTAAATTTCAGATTTGGTTTAATATTTCATTTGGGTTTACCGAGATTTGGCTGCTCTCCTCTTCGCGCCTTCATCTTCTTGTCCTTTTCCGACTTGAACAGGTATCGTCTCTTCTCCTTTTCCTCTGTCTTCTCCTTCTCTTTCTTCTCTGTCTTCTCCTTCTCCGACTTCGCCTCTGTCTTCTCCTCTCCTCTTCTCCTCTTCTCCTTCTTCTCTGTCTTCTCCTCTCCTCTTCTGTTTTCTTTTTCTTTATCTTTTCTTTTTCTGTTTTCTTTATCTTTTTCTGTTTTCTTTTTCTTTAATATCTGTTAAACTTTTTTAATTTCTGTTAAGTTTTTTTAATTTCTGTTAAAAATTTTTAATATTTGTTAAAACATTTTAATTTCTGTTAAGGTTTTTAAATTTCTGTTAAAATTTTTTAATTTCTGTTAAATGTTTTTTAATTTCTGTTCAAAATTTTTAATTCCTATTAAGGTTTTTTTTAACTTATTACCATATATTTGTTATATATTAAGTATTAACATATATGATATATTAACATATATTTTATATATGTTGTGGTTAACATATATTGTATTCTTATATTTGGTTTTTTTATTACACACTTACAGTGAATTAAGATTATGGGCAAGGAAGATCCAACATGGAAATATGGCACCTTAATTGTAATGATGAATTATTTTATGGTTTTATTAGTATTTTTTCATAATTTTTTGGGGACTTTTAGGTCTTTAAATCAATGTTTTCGCCTCGCTCCGCCTCGAGGCTTACGCCTCGCATAGCCTAGAGAAAAACGCCTATTTACCGATTTTAGCTTTTTCGAACATTGCGACCCAGAAGTTGAAGACAAAAAAAGGTTGACATGGAGCGTGTTGAGCTTTTCATTTCAGAAAAAGCATTTGAGTCCCCAACTGCTGAATAATTTTTGATTTTGTCATTTTATTTCACAAATTGTAAATGTTGGGTGTGTATGCTTCACTGGAAGACATCTCCAAGATTGTGGGTTCTTGTTCTTAATTATTACAAAACTCGAGGACAAGTTATTTCAATGAGGCGGGAGAATGAGTGGGACCAATACAAGGGACTTAAAAGATTACTAATTAGTTATTTTATTTTAGAAATATAAAAATTGTAATTAGTAATTATATTCTACTCTAGATGTTTAATTACCATGTACATTTTAAGTAGGAGATTTTACATTAGGGTTTTTACTTGGTAACTAAATTGTAAGTTTCAGAATTGTGATCTTGATTATTATTCAGATTATTGAATATGAATAGATTTTAGAACAACTTTGTGAATTTGTGTTTTTTCTACTGAAGGTACTGTTAATCCTTTTTTCCACTTTGTCCTTCACCAGTAGATCAGAGATTGTTGAGAGAGGGAACACAATTCGGAGATCATTGAGACTTCACTTGATAGAAAAGAGGGCAAACGGGAAGAAGACTCTCAGATGTCTCACCTTTTTATGCCATTCTCCATTACCATCCAATTACACCTGGCAAATGGACCGGGCAAGTGGCGGGCGGGCCAATAAACGAGCGGGCCAAAAAGACCTGATTTTTACTGGGCCAAAATTCTGCAGCCCAAAGCATTGCCCGTGGCGGGCGGGCGGGCCGGGTCGGCCTGCGGGCCGAGACCAATTTGTGTCTATTTTATGCTATTTTTTGGGTTTGGCCCAAACGGACTGGCCAAAAAGGCCCGGATTTTTTTGGGCTAAAAAACTGCAGCCCAAAGCCCGGCCCATGGGTTTGGGCTGCAGTTTGCCAGGTCTACATCCAATGATGCACCCTTGTATTATGATTTCAGACTTCTTCCAACGATTCCTTATTCTACCATCTAAATCTTCCTACACCAAAACTCTCATACAAATTTGTTAGAGTTTTGAACCTTTTCAAAAGCCTAGAAATGCCATATTTAATTTTTTGCAAGGATCCCACAAGCTACGTGATGAGAAAAAAAAAATTAAGAGACCCACAATATGGAAAAACCAGACAATACAAGCAACCACCTATTTAACTTGGTTCAGACTTCTCAACTCTGGTGAACTTGAAGAACTTATGGTACAAATAATAGTCAATGCCAATGGCTATCCCTTACCCAAACCCAATATCAAAGTCATATGTACACCCTCTCTCAAGAACCTTTTAATATTCCTAGCCTCTCTACATCTTGTCTTGTTTCCCAATGGAGACCCAAGGACTTTATTCATAGAACCTAGGATGTGAGATTCGAAATCCATAATAAAATGAGAAAATCAAAACCTTAATGGATTGGAAACCCAAATATTTCGTTGATAAGGATTTAAGTCGCATCACATCTCATGTTCATTGGCTTACTAATGTGTAGTGATGAATTTTCTTATTCTTCAAACTTTAGTGGTTGCTATTCATACCATCATTCCTCACAAAAAAATTAATACCTCGACTAAAAGATGTGAATTTCAGAAGTATGATATTGTAGTAAACTTCTATATAGGATTTGTGTCTTAGATGCTGGTCGATAAGGAATGACAACTTTTTTGTATAATGGATGTGAAACTTTTCTCACTTGGTGACTTGGTGTGTGCATGATGGATACTTGGTGAAGTATTTATGTATTTCTGAGATGAGCAATCACCATCCTCTGTAATGTTCGAGAAAACTCACATACTCGAGGGTCGGGGTTCGAGCAACCTCTGGAGCTCTGAAGCAAAATAAATAATTTTGGATGTTTTATATTTCCACTTTACTTTGCCCAACTAAATGTTATAAACATCTATGGTAAAAATAACACTAGGAAATGCTTGTGCTATTCACTCACCTATCAGAAAATTAATTGATAACTATTAAAACTTGAAAAAGAATATCTTGAGAGTAGAATTCAAGAAGCGTGTACATTATCTATATATACATTTTGCTGAAAATTTCTATTAGTGCGTAGAAATTTGGGGAGTCCTTTTCTGCTTTAAACAAAAAGATTAAAGTGTGGAGATTTTGTAAAATGTCTTGGCTTGGGTTTTGAGTTGATCATGCCATGCAGGTTCTTTTGTTTACTTTTTGTCAGGACATAATTATAGTTCTCTTGCAGTTGTGCCTCCAGGTTTCACCCTGCATCTGCATCAATTACCATTGCACCCTGAAGCTAGGCCCTCACCCACTACTGTTTCATCTCCACCTGGCCAACCTACAGTCAGCCAGCAGAATATGGCAATGCAATTGCAGCCTGCACCAAGGGTTCCAGCTGCCAATCAGCAGAGTACGACACCACTGTTGCAGCCTGCATCCAGGCTTTTCCCTGGCACCGGTTCATCTTCAACTGGCCAACCTGCAGCCACCCAGCAGAACATGGCACAGCAGTTGCAGCCTGCACCCAGGTTTTTGCCCGTCTCTGTTTCATCTACCACAGGCCAACCTGCTGCCACCGCGGCACCAGTTCTACAAATTGTTCACCAATCCACAGCACTTTTCTCAAGCACTCCAAACAGACCCCCCCAGATCCACCCCATCACCCCTTTGACAGTAAATCTCCGAGTTAACAATGAAATTCGTGCCCCAGCCCCACATATACAACCTTTCAGATCTGCGTCAACGCCTGGTGTAAAGTTTACATCTCTTCCACATGGAATGCCAAGTCATTCAACTCCAAGTAGACTGCAGAAAACCTCTCATTCACTCCCGCTAGCTCCGTCCTGTCCACGAGAACCTTCAATATTGACAAACCATTCTGGCGGCCTTTATGATATATCACTCCAGTCTAATACAGAAAGAGGTTTGTCAAGACTTGGATTGTCGACTCCAATAAACTCGTCACAATCGTGTATTACGGACATTCATAAGCAACATGATGCACACAGGCGTAACGATTTTTCACCTCTACTAGATTTGAGTTCAAATTTAGATTCAGTGGACCTATCTGAATTTGAAACAGGGGCTTGCATGCGAGTTAGCTCACCCCATGCACTGCGGTAACTACTAAAGTTGTTTGCTTCTCAGATGATGATTAATTCCAATATTTCAGGAAGAACTTAAAACTTTGTTTAAATGTGCCAATCTTCAGCAGTGCCATTAAACCTCGTGGCTAGAATTTTGTTTATCAGATATCAGTAGTCTCTTTGGTGTCTGAGAAACTTTGTGCTGTATAGAAACTGCCTTTTAACATCTGGATTAGATTTATTTGGAATTCGTTTTACAAAAATTTATAAAAGTTTAGGTCTGCCAGCATGTCTATGTTAGTTGCATTATATTTATATATTATTTGATCATTGATGATTTTTATTTGAAACCTTCTCCAATTTAAGCTCCATTGTTGTGCAAGAGAGAGAAAAGTTGAGTATTTTGTTTTACAGAGTTGGGATAACGGGAAAGGGATAGGGAAAGACCCGTTTTACCCTGAGAAATGGGCCTGCGTACCTATGGCTGTCTTTAAAAAATGAACCGAATTGTCTCGAGGGATACTTTGTATTTAATTCACTCTTAAATGACAGTAGCCTAGTTTAGCTTATAAATAGTTGTATTACATTGAAGAAATTTGGGGAAAATATTATTGAGTGAAAAGGAACCGCCATATATAGGTGTTCTGTTGTATGTATCCATGCGGAATAAAATTAGTGATATTTTCAGTGTTTTTTGATATTTACGCATGATGGGGCTCATCATTTAATATTAAAAAATAGGCCTTATGTGCGGAAATATCAAAAAATATTACGAAAATGTCAATTTTATATAGAAATTGATATTTATATTTTTGTAATATTTTTTAATATTTTTACACGTGGATTTATTGTTTAACCAAATTAGTGAATTTCACATGCGAAAATATATAAAAAAAACAGTTGCGGAAATATTACTTCATACATATTTGCACGGTATATCACTATTGCATCTTTACCATTTGGTAACCGTTACGGTAAAGTTGAATGACACTTATGTCCCTTTAAATTGTCATTCATTTTTAAAGTCATTCTTAAAATTTATTTTTCTTCAGTTAGGTCCTTAAAGTAGCATTTTTTGGCATTTTCGTTCGTCCTACCCGATTTGACCCAAACCCAACCTAACCCATTTTGACCAAATTTTGACCCAACTCGACTCAATTTGACTAGACCCTAATTTTTAATATTTTAAAATATTATAATTATTTTAAAAATAATAATTATGTTTGAAATTTAAAATGTATTATTATTTTTTATAATAATTATTATTTTTAATATTTTAAAACAAAATAATTCTTTTAAAAATAGTTATATTTACTATTTTAAAATAAAATATTATTTTAAAAAATTAAATTATTAATTATATTTTATATTTTAAAATAAAATATTTCTTAAATGATTATATTTTTAATATTTTAAAATAAATAATAATTATATTTAATATTTTAAAACAAAATATTTTTAAAAAATAATTATTATTTTTAATATTTTAAAATAAAATATTATTTTTAAAATAATAATTAATTTTGTATATTGAAAATAAAATATTATTTTTAAAAAGTTATAAAAATACTTATTATTTTTAGAAAAAAAAAATTAATATCTTTACCATTATTTACGGTAATTAATATCTTTACCATTATTCTAATATATTTTTTTGCATTTTGCTCTTGTATTGGTTTATGTGTTGCTTTAATTGGATCTTGAGTTTGTGAAGATAGAGTGAATTAATTAATTTGAATCATTTATTTGTGACGTGATTAATTTTTATTTGGATAAGATGTAATATGATTAAGGGTAAATTAGTTAATGTGAAATTTTATCTGGTTGACTTATGTATTTTTTTTTATAAAACTCTGGAATAAGAACGGAGAATAATTGATAAGTGAGTCGAATTACAAAAACACTAGAATTGAGGTTGATACCTACTCCCGTCCCAAATTGAAACTTGAAACTTGAAACTTGGAACTCGAGAACATATATATTTCTAAAAAATAGACAAAAATATACAGACTTGTGTAATTCTTCAACACGAGTAACGAAAATAAAACCGTCGTGATAACCACTCACCAAAATTTGAATAGATCTCTTCATTGATTAATGTCAATTAAACCTCCTCCACGATGAGATTATGGGGGAAAAACTCCACGGAATGAGAAAATCTCAAACTAGGAGAAGAAATGCTCCATAGATTAAAAAAAATACAAATCAAGAGAAATAAAATTCCATAAAAGGAGAAAATAAGAACAATTAGCTGGAAGAAGTAAGAAAAAAAAAACTTGGAAGATGGTCACTTTAGTATAGATCAGAAACCCTCCCCATATATTGGGCATGCCATGAATCCTTATTAGATTTGGATTTAGGTATTACCTAGAATTCGTTTTTATTTAGGAAAGTTATTTTTCCTAGCTATACTCAATTTAGTATTTCTAATACTATTTAGTTATGCAATTTTCCCATGGCATATAATATAGGTGTTGGGTTTTTGGAGTAGAGATATTTAGAAGTGTTTTAAGAATTCTCTCTTTATTTTGTATTGTTCAGATATTTATTTAGTGGATTTCTCCTGCCTTCTCTGTGGGTTTTTTCCGATTTGGGTTTTCACGTAAGACCTTGTGTTATAGTCTTTATCTTTTTACGTTGATTTATTGTGTTTGTCATAGTTTATCATAACAAACTGGTATCAAGGCTTGGTTATTATCGATCCATACTATGGCGTTGAGTTCAACTTCATAAACGAAATTTGATATTGACAAATTCAATGAGAATATTAGTTTCAATCTTTGGCATGTTCGGATGAAGGTTGTTCTTACTCAACAAGGCTTGAAGAAAGCCATTGTAGGGAAACTAATGAAGCCTGTAGATATGTCTAATAAGGATTGGAAGACGAAGAAAGCGAGCGAGATGTTTGAGTCAGAATGAGAAACTATGGATAATAAAGCATTTTCGACAATTCTGTTGTGCCTTTCGAATGATGTGTTGTAGGAGGTGTTAGCGAGAACTACAACTGCTGATTTGTGGAAGAAATTAGAGTCTCTCTATTTGACGAAGTTGCTCACTAATAAATTAAGACTTACACCGCGCCTTTACACCTTACATATGTCAGAAGGTACTCAAATCAAATTTCATATCAATGAATTTAACTCAATTGTAACTGAGTTACAAAATATTGATGTTAAGATTAATGATGAAGATCAAGCCCTATTTTTGTTAGTTTCATTACCTCATTCATACAAGCACTTTAGAGACACTATAATCTATGGTAGATACACCATCTCAATTGAGGATGTTAAGACGAATATTATGAGTAAACAAAAACTAGATTCTGAGATGACTTTTGAGAAAAGTGATGATCAAGGTGTTGGATTGTTTGTCAAAGATAGGTCAATTCAGAGAAGTTCAAAAGGTGGCAGTACACACAAATCAAAATCTCAGAATAAGAATTTCATCTATAACTATTGTCATGCAACGGGGCATATAAAACGTAATTGTCCGAAGTTGAAAAATAAAGAACAGAGATGAGACAATCATGGTCAGATTCATAGCGGACAGAATGTGAAGAATCAGCAGAATCATGGGGCAAGAAAGCATGCTCAGGCTAGTGTTGCTGAGGATAATAATGATATTATGTTAGTAGCCGATGACAAAGAAAGACTTAGTAGTGACTGGATTTTGAATTATGGGTGTTCTTATCATATTTGTCCTACTCATGATCTGTTCTCCACATATGAACTATTTGATGTTGGAATTGTTTTGATGGAAAATAATTCTAAATGTAAAGCAATTAACATTAGTACAACTAAAATTAAGATGCATGATGGCATAAGCAAAACATTGTCAGATATTAAACATGTTCCAAGTTTGAAGAAGAATTTCATATCTTAGGGTACACCAGATGAAAACGAGTGTAAGTATTCAACTCAAGAGTTATGAATATTAGTAGAGGCTCTCTTGTGTTGATGAAAGGAATTAAGGTTGGTACTTTATATAAGTTGGAGGGTTCTATAACTACAAATTCAGATGTAATTTATTTTTTAGTTTCTACAAATGACACCACTAGGTTGTGGCATATGAAGTTAAGCCATATGAATGAAAAATGCATGGATTTTTTGAGTAAAAGAGGTCTTTTGTAAGACCCCGAATTTTATGAAATAAAAGTATTTAATTTTTCTTATAATTACTATTCAGTAAATGGTTAAATTGATAAATGTTAAAGTTAAGGGTGATATATGAATTTTTTTTTTCAAAATACACAAGTGGTTATAAAATATTCATTGTTGTCGGGGAATATTCGTTTGGTCGTGGAATATTCTTTCTGTCGGGGAATATTCGTACGACGGCGCAGCCATTTGTGGGTCCTATAACAGAATAACTGTCGGATGAAGAAAACGACAAATTTAAGTTTTTACAAATAACGGCGTAGTTGTTACCGTTAACACTGTTGGAATACCCGGTGGTTAAAATACAGTAATACGCGTTATTGCACAGTAGCACACGGTATTGCACAGTATTTTTGAAATTATTGATTCTTACGTAAGAAGGCACTACTCAATAATTGTTACAATAATTACTATTCAATATTTTATTTTATTGATTCAACAATTGCTACGTTGAAATTTTATATTATTGTTTTTCAATAATTGGCACTGCACAGTATTTCTCATTATCAGATCAATAATTTATATTATTTTAATAATATTATTAGATAACATTATTGGCAATGTCTAGAAAGTTCTATCTAAGGAGAGGTTTGGTTACCTAATTGCGTGCCAGTAAGGAGAAATTCTTATTGGAAAGCCCCCACTTTCCTGAAAACGGCCTGGTTGTCATAAATGTGATTCTGTAATATTAATTGTGAATAATTAATTATTGATTCATATGATAAGGAAATATTTATTTTATGTGAATATAAATGTTGGATATATTTTGTGGTTAAAAATGAAAGAGTTAATCTTGAGGTGTTTTATCAGTATTTTTGTCGGAATTGAGGTATTAAAAATCAATCAGGGTTTTTGAGATATTTTGCAGGGGTTATAATTTTTAATCCGACCGTTGAATCGTTGTGATTTTTGGATATGTTATACATATATAAGTTGAGTATATGTCCACAAATTTTGAACCGTTAAAAATGAACGTATGATTTGTTATGAATTTTACGAGATGACTGGTTCAGAAATTGTTGAATTTTCGGAGTTTATCATTTTGGTGGAAAATTTTAGAATTTGTGGACCCCACTCTTGGTTGGTGAAGAAATGTGCTGAGATTTTTATTCAAATGTGGTGGGTGGGAATAGTAGCAGGTAAAGCCATCAGGTTGCAGGTTAAGTCTGCTTCGGCGTGCTAACATTTTCCTATAAATAGAGGGCTAAGTTAGAATTGAAAATCACACAAGAATTCATAAGTTTTCTCTCTTTTTCTCTCTAGATTAGCGAGTGTATTTTGTGAGTATATAGATACTTTGTGAGTTGCTATTCATCAGTGCAAGTTTCCTCCAGCGTCATATCCGATATCCAGTCAGAAGTGCTGCTCTTTCGAGGTAAGGGATAGTAAGGGATTTTAAGGGTTATTATGTTTTTCAGTTCGTAATTCTTCTGACCTTCAAAAAATTTTGGAAAAATTTGAAATGATATTTTGATGAGTTTTATTGATTGTGTCCAAAAATGGTAATTTTTGGATGTATAGATTAAGAGTTATGAATTTTACGGGAAAAGACTATTTTAAAAGTAACCGCTTATAACTCCTTGTGGTATAATCATGACCATTATAACTGAATATCTTTAGCTTAAGTGTAAAGGTGAATTGATCAACATGGTTATAATTATTATTTATATAATTCTGAAATGATTATATATTTCTTTGAGATATTAATATATTTAGCATATAGTGCAAATATGAACTGTTGAAGAATATCTTTGGCCTGTAGTGCAAAGATGAATTATTGATGAATATCTTTGGCCTGTAGTGCAAAGATGAACTGTTGATGAATATCTTTGGCCTGTAGTGCAAAGATGAATTATTGATGAATATCTTTGGCCCGTAGTGCAAAGATGGTTTGTTGATGAATATCTTTGGCCGTAGTGCGAAGATGGATTTATTAGCATGATTATGAACAGGAACTGTGATTTGGTATAACCATGATCTTTGATGTTTCAGGTAAAAACAGGTGATGAAAATATCCTTCGTCCTGGGTGCTAAGAAAAATTTAGAGTCACAATTATGATTATGAGTTATTCATATGATTGTGGAAAGGAACTGTTGAGTGATGTTACAGGGATAAAACATTGTTGGTGGATTTTTAACGCGGAGAAGATAATAGACTTTATAGTCTATTTAACTCTTCTAATGGATTGTTCGTTCCGCTGCAACTATGGTTGAGAAGTTTTATCATCTACCATATGTTCTAAATCTCTGATTTATTACTGATGAAGGCTATTGGTAATTTAATTATCTTTAGTCATGATATTCTTTACTGGGCTAGTTATGCTCACCCTTTTGCTTCACAATTCCTTTTCAGGTAATAAGAGTGTAGCTGGGTCGAGCGGGGATAACAAGGGAATAGAACGGTGGTCTCTAGCTGTGGAGTTCTCCCTAAGCAGTATAGAAAGGTTCATTTAGTAGTTATATTTGGTGAATCCAATAGGGTGAGACGAACCCAACGTTGGAAGCGTGATTTGCCACTACCATACAAGATGTATAATGCACTACAACCTCGTGTCATCATAAGACAGGATTGTGCTCATCCACTTGCTGAGTATATTTACGAGCACTACCTATATAATCTTGGTGTTGTTTGAAGTATAATTTTCAATTAGAGACAGTGGAGATAATGATATGTCAAGAGAAGACTCACCATTGGGAGGAATATAATAGTAAACTTCTCATTTTTCTTTGGGGTCTATTGGGTCAACCAAGGATAATTCTGTGGTCATATGATATCTATCATAACCTAGATGCATGGCCTCCAATGTACGAAGGTTTCCTTGAGCATTTCTCAAAGATTCTAATTTCTAAAATAGTTTTTGACTATACCTTTATGTAAGGTGTCATTGTGAGGTGCTGTCCACGGTTGGGATATGAGTCACATTTAGTATATATTTGTATCCAAACTCACATCATATGTGTTGTTGTATTTTATATGACAATTGTTGTAATAAAGTTGTAGTTATTTTCTGTGTCATGTATTTGGCGACTCAGAATGGGTTGGATGGAATGGACCTATTTTGGGGGCGTTACATCTTTTGTCTGGACAGAAAATAGGAAAGCTAGACTTCTGTGAGCATTGTCTCTTGAGGAAGTAAAAACGAGTTAGTTTCAAGACTAAGATTCATAAAATAAAAGGACTTAGGACTGTATTCATTCATACCTTTGGGCCCCTTCACGAGTTCCTTCCAAAGTTAGCGGTGCACATTATCTACTAACCTTTATTGATGATTGTTCCAGGAAGGTTTGGATCTACTTTTTGAAACATAATAATGATGTTTTTGTGACTTTCAAACAGTGCAGGACTTTAGATAAGAAGTAGATGGGAAAGCATATTAAAAGGTTCAGAATAAATAATGGTCTTTAGTTTTGTGAGACTGAGTTCAATGAGTTCTATAAGAATGAAGGAATTGTTAGGCATCGTACAGTAGTGAAGACACCGCAATAGAATGAAGTTGCAGAACGGATGAACAGAACCTTGATATAGAAGGCTATATGCATGTTGTTAAATGCAGGTTTAAGCAAGGAATTCTGGGCAAAAGCGGTGAACACAACTTATTTATTGGTGAATCGTTCTCCTTGCACAATTATAGAATGTAAGACCCCTAAAGAGGTTTGGTCAGGTAGTCCTGCAAATTATTAATCTCTTAGGGTATTTGGTTGTCCTGCATATGCACATGTGAATGAGGGAATACTCGAACCTAGAGGCAAGAAATGCATCTTTTTGGTTATGGTTCTCGTGTGAAGGGTTATAGACTTCGGTGTGCTGATCAGAAGTTAACAAATGTCATCATTAGCAGAGATGTTACTTTTGACGAGTCTGTTATGCTTCATAAGAATAAGGAATCCTCTATTCCTTATATTGATAATTTTGACAGTGTTGGTCAAAAGGTGAAGCTTGAAGTAACTTCTACTCAGGTTCAGAAATTACAATATAGTTCAGATCATGTGCCTACTAATACTACTGTTGTAGATGAGAATATAGTTCCAGAGGAAGAACATGTGGACTATCAATATAGTCTCACTAGAGACATGACAAAGAGGATAGTGCGACCACCACAAAGATATATGTATTCAAATTTTGTTAATTTTGCCTTCTCAATTGCAAAGGCAGTGTAGTATAGTGACCCTGTGACTTAAAAAAATGTTGTTTCCTAAAAATAATTCAGAAAAATGGTTGTTTGCTATTGAAACAACCCGAGTCAAATCCCAAGTCCAGAACAAATCTCGAGTCAAATTCCAAGTCTGAATCGAATCAAATCCATCCAAATAAGGAATTAAACCACTGGCCTAATAGTATCTTTTTAGGTCATCTTAGTCCACCACAGGCTCACCCAAAAAGTTCATGACTTGAAGGTACTATTGGTAGCAACTTAATTTCTTATACACAGACAAATTTTTCTCATATCTTTCGATGTGGGATTGGGGTTTTACAAACTCCCCGACTTAAATTTTTGGCGTCCCCATCAGAACTGATCACACACACGGTCCACAGTTCTTTTGCCTCTCTAGCCATTGTAGGATAATACCGGCTGATTTCGTGTCCCCACCTCCAGACCTCCCTCCTTCCATTGTAAGATAATACCACCAGCCTCCGTGTCCCCACCTCCGGCAACCCAATCGAATGACCCAATCCGAGCTTTCGAAAGTCGACTCTGATACCATATAAAATAACATGGGTCAAATCCCAAGTCCGAAACAAATCTCGAGTCAAATCCCAAGTCTGAATCGAATCAAATCCATCTAAATAAGACCTTAAACCACTGACCCAATAGTATCTTCTTAGGTCATCTCAGCCCACCACAGACTCACCCAAAAAGGTCATGACTTGAAGGTACTATTGGTAGTAACTTAATTTCTTATACACAGACAAATTTTTCTCATATCTTTCGATGTGAAACTGGGGTGTTACAGCTATGAATGAAGAGATTTAATCTCTTTAGAAAAATCAGACTTGGGAGTTTGTGAAACCACCTAAAGGTAAGAAAATTGTGGGTTACAAATGGATATTTAAGAAAAAAGAAGGCATCCCAGGAGTTAAAGACGCAAGGTACAAAGCTCGACTAGTAGCTAAAGGATTCAGTCAAGTTGAGGGAATTGATTTCAATAATGCATGTTCACCAGTTGTGAAACACAACTCTATTCGAGAATTACTTGGTTTGGTTGTAATGAATGATTTGGAGTTGTAATAACTCAATGTGAAAATAACTTTCTTGCATGGTGAACTTGACAAAAAGATTTATATGAGTCAACCGCAGGGATTTCAGATTCAAGGAAAGGAAGACCATGCATGTTTGCTTATTAAAAAAGTCTTTATATGATTTAAAGTAATCTCCCAAGCAGTGGTATAAACAATTTCATTTATTTATGGTTGATATTGAATATAGGAAAAGTCAATATAATAGTTGTGTGTACTTCAGAAAATTTCAGGATCACTCATTTATCTATTTGTTGGTTTATGTTGATGATATGTTGATTTTAACAAAAGATAGTTCAGATATTAGTACACTGAAATCATAGTTAAGCACCGAGTTTGAGATGAAAGATTTAGGGGCTGCTAAGAAGATTCTTGGCATGGAGATTCAGAGAGATCGCAGAATTAAGAAATTGTATTTATCCCAAAAAAACTACATCGCGACGGTGCTAGATCGTTTTTGGTATGAAGGATGTCAAACCAGTAAGTACTCCTTTTACTGCTCAATTCAAATTATCAGCCGAATTATCTCCTCAGACAGATGAAGGGGTTAGGTATATGTCTAGTGTTCCCTACTCTAGTGCAATTGGTAGCCTCATGTACGCTATGATTTGTACTCGTCCAGATATTTTATATGTCGTTAGTGTGGAAAATAGATATTTATCGCGTCCAGGTAAAATTCATTGGGAAGCCGTGAAATGGATTTTAAGATACTT
Source organism: Panax notoginseng (assembly GCA_016801055.1). Taxonomy (NCBI): domain Eukaryota; kingdom Viridiplantae; phylum Streptophyta; class Magnoliopsida; order Apiales; family Araliaceae; genus Panax; species Panax notoginseng. The sequence goes on along the minus strand of CM029015.1, from coordinate 213,587,903 downwards.
GCGAGGTAACTCTGATGTTGGTTTAAAGTTCGGAAGGAATGACGATACCCTTATATGGTATGTTGCTTTAGACTATGTTGGTGATCTTGATAGAAGGAGATCGTTGACTGGTTATATATTTAACCTTAAAGGTTGTGCAATTAGTTGCAGACCTACTTTACAGCATATAGTTGTTCTCTCTACTATAGAGGCAGAGTATATGGCTATTATAGAGGATGTTAAGGAAGTTTTTTGGTTGTGAGGCTTTTTTGGAGAGATCAACATGAATCATGAAGTTATTTGTGATGCCCCTAAAATAGGTATACATCATCCATATTGGGTCGCCAAATACATGGTACAAATTTTAAATACAAACTTAATTAATACAACTGTCGTGTAAAGTACGACAAAACATAGCTGAGAGTTTAAAAAAGAATATTATCTTATAGACAATATTCACACTCAATGGAGTCCTTATTACAATTATTATGACACTATTTTATAAAAATAGTGAGGACTACTATAGCCACCATCTCGGACCATCACTCCATTCCATGACTAGTCCCAGCTATATATTCTCATTTCCTGAAGAGAACAGTGAAAGAAAAGGGTGAGCCAACTAGCCCAGTAAGAAATATTATGACTAAGATAATACAGAAAAAATTATCGTTAGTCTTCAACAGTATAACAACTGATAGAATACAATAGACAACAAGTTTTAGATCAACAACTGCAGCGGAACAAGTAATCCATTAGAAGAGTTAAGTAGAGCATGATATCTACTATCTTCTATGATTTAATAAGTTTATCATTAATTTTATCGTTGAGACTCAGTTTAATAAATAATCCACATCATCGAATCATCCTTGCACTACGGCTAAGGATATTCATTAGTATCACGACCACGAATTATCCATACACTACGGGCCAAGGATATTCGTGTTTTCACCAATGATCATGATTATACCGAATAATCCCATATCATAATCATACTAACAACTGTCCATCAATGCACTACAGACCAATAAAGACTTTTTTCACATCATTTGTAACATTACGGGTCATGATTATACCGAATGATCCCTGGTCATAATCATACTAATCAACAGTTCATTTTTGCACCCTTGGCCGAAGATGACTTTCATCACAATATAGTAAAACCCCTATTTAAGAATACTCTATATAAGAATAACCTCTACAATATTATAAAAAAAATTGGTCCCAACTTGGGCCAGTTATAACTAGGAATAACCTCTAAATTATAATATGTTATATACTTTTTAAGTCCCGTATTAAGAAACTATACCTCTATGTAATAATAATTTCATATATATATATATATATATATATATATATATGAGAAAGAGAGTTTTAAAAGACTATATTTTCTATAAAAGACTATATTTCTTATAAAGAACTATATTTTTCTATAAAAGACTGCATTTCCTACAAAAGACCACATTTTTCCTATAAAAGACTACTTTGCATAAATATTTTTTGAATAATAATTATTAGGGAATTCTTATTGATATTTTTGTTAAAGTAGATATTTTTTGGTGTTCGAAAAATATTTTATACCAATACCTCTATTTAGTAATAACCTCTCAATTAGAATACAAATAATTTAGTCCCAAGTCTATTCCTAAATAGAGGTTTTACTGTATAAATATGAGGATGATGACAATGATATAAGAATTCAATTAAATGAAAGCAAATGATAAATTTTAAAGATTAATAATTTAATTTATCCATAATTTAATAATGTCCAAATTGTCAACATAATACTGCTTTGTGGAGTAAAATTCATGAATAATATCTATGTATCATAAATAATTTGGACAGAAAAAAAATAAATTTTTCAGGTGAATAGTACTTCGTGAATAGTACTGCGGCATGAAAAGTACCTCGAATCCCCGAGTGAATAATACCTGAGTGAATAGTAATCGAGTAAATAGTAACTCGTGAATAGTACCCCCGGTATGAAAAATATCCCGAATCCCCGAGTGAATAATATTCGAGTGAATAGTAACTGAGTGAATAGTAATCCGTGAATAGTACCTCGGGTGAAAATATTGATATTTAATAAGAAAGTTCAAATCAATATTCTAATGAAACAATACCGGATGAAACGCAAAACTCAAGGATATTCCATTAATTTCAGGAATTATAGAAGCAATACTTACCATAGTAAGTTTAGATTTAAGAATATGAAAAGAAATAATATACGAAACTGTAAATGGATTTTCACCTGTCATGCGGTACGTAATCCGCGTGGATAGGTTATTCCCACGTATTAAAGGATGAATACGAAAAATAGCATTCCTTATGAATACGAAAGAAATAATACCCCTTACGAATACAACAAATAATATCCCTTACTTTAGTAGAAAACTGGATACTACAATAGTGAAGTAGCATAATACTCTTCTTCTTTCTCTCTATTGTTTCTCTCTCTAGAGCTTCTCTTGTGAGTCTTAGTGAATTGGTGAGAATGAAAGAAGAATTAAGCTTCTATTTATAGGAAAATGGACTAAATAGTAACTAATTCACGGACGGTCCAGATTGATTTACTATTAAAACGGACGGTCCATATTTATTACTATTAAAACCACAACCGACGGTCCATATTGATTTACTATTAAAATCACCACCGACGGTCCAGATTAGTTTACTATTAAAACCACCACCGACGGTCCAGATTGATTTACTACTAAAACCACAATCAACGGTTCATAAAATTAGTAAATCTTCCCATGGAATACTAAGCCAAACTTATAACAAACGCCTCATAACAAATTCCTATATTTATATCAAAAATTGAATAAATATTTACCACAATTCATTTATCTTTAATAAACACATTTTTAATATTTCAACAATTATTCATCATTAATATTATAACTCACAATATTTAACTATCAGATCATTCCTAAGAAAGAGGGGATTTTCCGATAAGAATTTTTCCCTATTGGCGCGCAATTAGGTGACCAAACCTCTCCTCGACAGAACTTTTTAGACATCACCAATATTACAAATAATAATATGAATAACTTTGTCGTCTTAATTATTGATTTAATAATATAAAATATTATGCAGATGATACTGTAACAATAATTGAATCAATAATATGAGAGATATTATGCAGCAACTACTGTAGCAATAATTGAATAAACTGAGTGGCTTCTTATGTAAGCATCAATAATCAATACCGTGTGCTACTATGTAATCACGCATATTACTGTACTTTTATCACCGGGTATTTTAACAATTTAACGGTAAAATTTTCGCCGTTATTTTTATGAAAAGATATTTCTGTCATTTTCTAACTCCAACAGTTATTCCGTTGTTAGGTCCACCAATGATGGTGTCGTCGTACGAATATTCCCTGACAAAAAATATTCTCTGACCAAACGAATATTTCCTGACACAATGAATATTTTATATCAACTTGTTTACTTGACAAAATTTTCAAATATCACCCTTAACTTTAACCTTTTATCAATTTAACCATATACTAAGTAAAATAATAATTATAAAAAAATTGAATACTTTTATTTCATAAAATTCGGGGTCTTACATTATTGTTATCCGTTGTGATAGTCAAAGTGCTATACACTTGACCAAGGATCAGATGTATTGTAACGACCCCAAAATAGGTCCATTCCATCCAACCTATTCTGAGTCGCCAAATACATGGTACAGAAAACAACTACAACTTTATTACAACAATTGTCGTGCAAAATACAATAACACATATGCTGTGAGTTTGGATACAAATATATACCAAATGTGACTCATGTCCCAATCGTGGACAGCACCTCACAATGACACCTTACATAAAGGTATAGTCAAAAACTGTTTTATAAATTAGAATATTTGGAAAGTGCTCAAGAAAACCTTTGTACATGGGAGGCCATGCTTCTAGGTTATGATAGATATCATATGGCCACAGAATTATCCTTGGTTGACCCAATAGACCCCAAAGAAAAATGAGAATATTACTATCATATTCTTCCCAATGGTGAGTCTTTTCTTGACTTATCATTATCTCCACTGTCTCTAATTGAGAATTATACTTCAAACAAACACCAAGATTATATAGATAGTGCTCGTAAATATACTTAGTAAGTGGATGAGCACAATCCTGTCTTATGATGACACGAAGTTGTATGTCATTTAGACATCTTGTATGATAGTGGCAAAATACCCTTCCAACGTTGGGTTCGCTTCACCCTAGATGATTCACCAAATATAACTCCTAAATGATGACCACCGTTCTATTTCTCTGTTACCCCCGCTCGATTCAGCTACACTCTTATTACCTGAAAGGAATTGTGAACAGAAGGGTGAGCACAACTAGCCCAGTAAAGAATATCATGACTAAAGATAAATAAATTATCAATAGTCTTCATCAGTAATAAATCAGAGATTTAGAACATATAGTAGATGATAAAAAATTTCAACCATAGTTGCAGCGGAACGAGCAATCCATTAGAAGAGTCAAATAGACTATAAAGTCTATTATCTTCTCCATGTTAAAAATCTACCAATAATGTTTTATCCCTGTAACATAAATCAACAGTTCCTGTCCACATTCATGTGAATAACTCATAATCATATTTATGGTTCTAAATTCCTCTTCTCATCCAGGACAAAGATAATTTTCATCACTTGTCTTTACCTGAAACATCAAAGATCATGGCTATACCAAATCACAGTTCATGTCCATAATCATACTAATAATTTTATCTTTGCACTACGGGCCAAAGATATTCATCAATAGACCATCTTTGCACTACAGGCCAAAGATATTCATCAACAGGTCATCTTTGCACTACAGACTAAAGATATTCAACCACAGATCATCTTTGCAGATCATCTTTGCACTACAGGCCAAAGATATTCATTAACAATTCATCTTTGCACTACAGACCAAAGATATTCCTCAACAGTTCATATTTGCACTACATACCAAATATATTCATCAACAGTTCATATTTGCACTACATGCCAAATATATTAATATATCAAAGAAATATATAATCATTTCAGAATTTATATAAACAATAATTATAACCATGTTAATCAATTCATCTTTACACTTAAGCTAAATATATTCAATTATAAATTCAATGGTCATGATCATACCAGTTAACAATTCATCTTTGCACTACAGGCCAAAGATATTCCTCAGTCACGATCATACCAATAATTTACCCATCTTTACACTCAAGTGAAAGAGAAATTCAACATCAGGGTTATAAAAATGTTATATATGATAATAAAAACAATATTATCAATAACTATATTTATTTTTAAGAGCAACAATCATAAATCAACGATAATTTGGTCAAAAAAAGAAACCAATTTTGTCGTAAATAGTAACTCGTGAATAGTAACTCGTGAATAGTAACTCATGAATAGTAAACCCGACACAAAAAGGTAGAAATTTTACAATAAAATCCATACCAATATTTCGGTATAATGATATTGAAAGAATAACATTTTTTTAAACTTATAAACAATTTATTTTAATTGTTTACACTTTACTAATTAATGCATTTAATCATCATAAAATGCCAAGCTCATAGAATTTCATCACCAATCACCAAAACCCTCATCAAAAATCTGCCTATACCACATATATGATTCTCAAGCCATAAAATCATATTTTCTAATTTTCTTCCTTCACATAACATATTTAATTCATTTACTCATAACTAGTCTATTTTCATGAAAAATACCAAATCAGTTCTAAAAATATTTTTTTCTGGGATTTAGCATAATATACTCCCGTATTGAACATATATTTTTTACAAAATTTTTAAAATTCATTTACTATTTTTCATATGGCCAAAGCCGCCAAATATTTAGACATTTATCATAAATTGTACTTTTATCCAAAAATTTCGAAATTCACAGAGTACACTAATATTATATAGATGTACTCCCAATAAAAATTTTATCAATTTTGGAGTTAACCACAAGGAGTTATAAGCGGTTACTTTTAAAATAGTTTTTTCTCATAAAATTCATAACTCTTAATCTATACATCCAAAAATCACCATTTTTGGACACAATCAAGAAAACTCATCAAAATATCATTTCAAATTTTTCCAGAATTTTTGAAGGTCAGAAAAATTACGAAACTGAAAAACATAACAACCCTTAAAATCCCTTACTATCCCTTACATCAAAAGAGCAGTACTTCTGATCGGAATAAGGCTCAAGGAAACTTGCACTGATGAATAGAAACTTACAGAGTATCTAAATACTCACAAAATATACTTAATAATCTAGAGAGAGAAAGAGAGAAAACTTATGAATTCTGGTGTTATTTTCAATTCTAACTTAGTCCTCTATTTATAGGAAAATGTTAGCACGCCGAATCAGACTTAACCTGTAACCAGATGGCTTTACCTGCTACTATTCCCACCCATCACATTTGAATAAAAATCTCAGTATATTTTTTCACCAACCAAGAGTGGGGCCCATTAATTCTAGAATTTTCCACCAAAATGATTAACGAAAATTCAACAATTTCTGAACCAGTCATTTCGTAAAATTCATAACAAATTATACGTTCATTTTTAACGGTTCAAAATTTGTGAACATATACTCAACTTATATATGTATAATATATCCAAATATTACCACGATCCAACGGTCGGATTAAAAATTATAACCCTTGCAAAATATCTTAAAAACCCTAATTTGATTTTTAATACCTCCGTTCCGACAAAAATACAAATAAAACATCTCAGCATTAACTCCTTCATTTTTAACCACAAATATATCCCTCATTTATATCCACATAAAATAAATATTTCCTTATCATATGAATCAATAATTAATTATTCACAAATAATATTACAGAATCATATTTATGACAACCAGGCCGTTCTCAGGAAAGAGGGGACTTTCCAATAAGAATTTCTCCTTACTAGCGCGCAATTAGGTGATCAAACCTCTCCTTAGACAGAACTTTCTAGACATTGCCAATAATGTTATCTAATAATATTATTCAAATAATATGAATTATTGATCTGATAATGGGAAATACTGTGCAGTGACAATTATTGAACAACAATAATATAAAATTTCAACGTAGCAATTATTGAATCAATAAAATAAAATATTGAATTGTAATTACTGTAACAATTATTGAGTAGTGCCTTCTTACGTAAGAATTAATAATTGAAAAAAATATTGTGCAATACCGTGTGCTACTGTGCAACTACGAGTATTACTGTATTTTAATCATCAGGTATTCCAACAGTGTTAACGATAACAACTACGCCGTTATTTATAAAAACTCAATTTTGTCGTTTTCTTCATCCAATCACTTTCCGTTATGGGGCCCACAAATAGCTGCGCAGTCGTACGAATATTCCTCGACAGAAAGAATATTTCACGACCAAACTAATATTCCCCGACAAAATGAATATTTTATAACCACTTGCTTATTTTGAAAAATATTCATATATCACCCTTAACTTTAACTTTTTATCAATTTAACCATTTACTGAATCGTAATTATAAGAAAAAATTGAATACTTTTATTTAATAAAATTTGGGGTCTTACATGTATCATGAGAAGACGAAACATATTGATGTTAAGTATCATTTTGTTCGAGACATTGTTGAAAATAGTGACATTAAGATATTGAAGATTGGTACTATAGACAATCCATCTGACATGTTAACGAAGCCATTACCACATACCAAATTCGAACATTGCTTGAACCTGGTTAGTGTTCAATTCACTTGAGTTATGGATTTGAGAAGATGAGAAATTCAAGTCAAGGTGGAGATTTGTTAGGTGTGACATAAATTCTTATTGAATTTGGATTTAGATATTACCTAGAATCCGTTTTAGTGTAGGAAAGTTATCTTTTCTACCTATACTCAATTTAGTATTTCTAATTCTATTTGGTTATGAAATTTTCCTATGGCCTATAAATATAAGTGTTGAGTTTTTAGAGTAAAGATATTCAGAAGTATTCTAAGAATTATCATAGCTCTTTCTTTATCTTGTATTCTTCAAATATTTATTTAGTGAATTTCTTCTGTCTTATCCGTGATTTTTTTTCGATTTAAGTGTTCACATAAAATCTTGTGTTATTATCTTTATCTTTTTGCGTTGATTTATTATATTTGTTATAATTTGTCATAACACTATGTCTAAAAATACATAGGCTAGAGTTTTTTATAAAGAGAAAAGACACTCAACTTAGGAAGTTGACTTGTGTACTTTAAACATACTTTTAAAAATAATTTTTTTTATCACTCAAGTCTTCGAAGCACTCCCCCATAACTGAAAATATGGATATTTAGAGCATTCACAACAGTTTTTTCAATAAACTCTCTATCCTCACATTTAAAGAATATATCAATAAATCAGTATCCTATAGTTTCCTTATCTTTATATAATTCTCTATTTTAATCCCTATATATGATTTGACTTTTCAGAGTGAGGGAATCAAAAGAGTGTTCCCTATTTATATAAAATGACATTTTACACCCTATTTATTGCGATTTTTTGTTGGTTCTTATCTCACTTAATTGTTGATTTGGGTATGCCTATTAAATTCACTCATTTTTATTTTTTAAACAGAGGATTTAGAAGAGAAAGAGAACTATTAAATAAATTAAAAATCAGTCAAATTTTGATTTTGATCATTTTTGTTAAAAATATTACTACTAATTATAAATTTTATTATTTTATAATTAAAATAATATTATTTTAGTTCTCATAAATACATAATGATCGTTGCACATTTTTTATTTCTAGCAATATCTATTTTTAAATTAAAATAATTATAATTTTTAAATTCAAACAACAATTACTTTTAAATAAAAAATAGTTATAACATTCAAAACATGATTTGACTGTTGGAACTTTCAAATTTTAAATTTTAAATTTAATATTTAAGGAATCAACATAAAGAATCTGTTGGGTACATAGTGAAAAAATTGAATCTCTATCCTATAAAATGACTTAATAACACTGTAAAGTAGAGATAAAGATAAAAAAACTGTTGTAAATGCTCTAAAAGGAAATGACACCATTATTTGGCTTCGTAAATTAAAGTTAAGCCAATTAATCAAAAGGGTATAGCTTCTTCTATTCCATTCTAATAACACTACAAAAGTACACGGACCATGTTTCACACTAAATTTTGTGATAAAAAAAAAGTTTATTACTCCCTCCGTCTCAAATTAATTATTCAGTTTTGATTTTTTAAAATCAAATTGACCATTTTTAAAACTAATCTTTTTACTATTTTTGCTAAAATATAGGTAAAGAGATTATAACCAAAAGAAAGTATATACAATTTATTACTAATCCCAATTTTTAGAATTTTAGAAATATATTTATATATGATTAATTATTAATTCTAAAAATAGTCAATTTGACTTAAAAAAGTCAAAACTGAGCAATTAATATGGGACGGAGGGAGTATTACAAACGATTGATTTAATTAAGCCAATTAATCAAAAACTTTAATTTTATGGTGAATTAAAAATAAAATAACTAAAACTGACAAGGATATTATTTTATCCATTTTAGTTTCCTTACATTTTCTTATCCTTTTCATTTTCTTTTCTCTTCTCTTCTCTTGGTATAAAACAATATTATAGACAAAGATTTGGATTTGGAATGCAGACACTTTAATCAAACTGAGCACCTCATTTGAACAGTCTTATAAAAATAAATTGTATTTATATAGTTATAATTGTATAATATTTGTATAATAAAAATTATTCAAAATGTAACTCTTTATTAGAGTATATTAATACAATTCGTTTTTATAAACTATCCAAATAATCTGAAAATTTTAAATTGCTTGATGTCAAAGATTATAAGTAGTCCCTCTGTCCCTTTTTAAATGTCGTTTCACAAAAGTATTTTTGCCTCATAATATTTATCGTTTGAGAATTTCAATAAAGCATTAATTGTTTAATTTTCAATATTATCCCAAACATTAAATATAATTTTGGTTCTCTTAATATTTTTTATCCAATAAATAACACCTTCTTTTTTTAATACAAAGACAATATAAGTAATTGATATTATATTTAATGTTATACAATCATTTTCTCAATATTTGTGTACAACTTTAAAACGACATATATTAATAGAGGAAGAGAGTAATTTATAGGTACTTACGTTGTTCAACTTGAAAAACAAGTTCATTAATCATGTTTATACATAACCTATGTACATATGGGATCTGGTTACTATAAAGTTAATTTCATGGTATGTTGGTCAATTGACCAATTTAACGTTGACACACAGAAAAAGAGAAATATCACCTCCCAACCTGTATATTAATACTGTATTAATCCATTGATAAAAATTAATTTCATACTAATTACTCCCACATATGCATGTTTTCAAAATTCCAAATACCCATAAACTTGACTTTTTACAATAATAAGTAATCTTCCTTCCTACTTTCTTTATTTCTTTCTCTTTCTCTTTCTCTCTTTTATAGAGTGGAGTAAAAGGTTGTAGTAATAAGTTTGACAACTATCCAGCACAATTCCACAACCACAATAGGAAGGCTAGGATTGAGCTAACCTTGCTTGCATGTCACCTTAATTACCACTCATTACTTGCCCACTTTGTTCATGCATGACAGCCTGTGTGTTGTGTTGTGCATCATATTCTCCTCCTCTTCAAATCAAATATATATACAGCTGAATAGATATGGTTGAGCATTCAAAGTCTCACTACAATTTGTCAATCTTCATCACTAGTTAGGTTTTCCATTCATGGGGACATTCAAAGATTCACTGCCCACCCCACAACCCCCTCCCACCCCCCCACCCCAACAAAAAAATAAAATAAATAAATCCATTAATCCCGCACACCCAAAAATATCCAACTAAGGCGCATTTTTTATTATTTCTCATTTGTTCTTTAAATGGTAATAATAGAATAAAAAAATTATATCTTGAGTCGGTTGTATGTGCATTAAAAATAAAATAAAACAATTATGACGTATTATTTGTATGTAATGTATCTATAGAATATTGAATTATAATTTTATAAAATCAAGTATTAAGAAAATGATTGTATAACATTAAATATAATATCAATTACTTATATTGTCATTTTATTAGAAAAAGATATTGTTATTTATTAAAAAAATAATAATAAGAGAATCAAAATTATATTTAATACTTGGGATAATATTAAAAATTAAACAATTAATATTTATTTGAAATTTTTAATATCTTGACTTATATTAAGGAATAGAGAGAATATTATGCAAGGTATAAAGATTAAAGAGTTTTCTTTTTTTTTCTTTCTTTTTTCTTGTCTCTAAATCTGCCAAACTTTGTGTGGCAAGTCAATACAAAGTAGAAAAACAAACTTTTTCAAGGGAACGTATCCTCCAAGGGCCATGGTTTGTCTTCAAGTTTCTTATATTTTTAAAAAGGATTAATTAAATAGTAATTACCAACTTGAAACCATTTTATTTATTTATTTATTAAGTATAGTGTTAAGATGGTAAATTGGTGCCCACCCTAAAAAAAATTTAAAAAAAGTTTGGGTGAAGGTACAGAACATAGCTGAAGGCTTGATAATTAGGAATTTCTGATATCCTCTTTTAACTTCAAATTTCAATTTGTATTTGCACGAGTCTATTTGATTTGGCCCAAATTTTAAAATCAAAGTTTGATATCATTAAATTTTCTCTAATTGTTTATGAGTAGTTAATTACTTAGTTTTTATTCTTATTTGTTTTTATTTATTCATGTTAATTAGTATAACCATACATACTCTTTAGCTTTATAATATATATTGAAATTTTTGGCATGTGTGTCATTTGATATTGAATTTAAATCAATAAAGACATAAGTTGTGAATAAATAATTTTGATTAAAGACTATAGTAAAATAAAATGATTGTTGTTGATTTTGAAATATATTTTTATATTCTAATACGTGACGCCCCACAATAAGTTCACACAACCCATTTTGAGTCGTCAATTACACACTACTAAATTCAAATACAAATCTTCTTATTTACAACTATTAAACTGTCGTGCAAAATACGACAACACATAAATTGTGATTTTCAATACAAATAACAATACTCACATAAAGGTACAATAATACTTTACATAAAGGTACAGTCGATAACTGTTTTAGAAATTAAAATCTTTGGAAAATTTTCAAGGAAGCCTTCATACATGGGAGGTCATGCATCTAAGTTATAATAGATATCATAGAACTTGAGAATTAACCTTGGTTGACCCAATAGACCCCAAAGAAGAACGAGAATATTACTATCATGTTCATTCCAATGGTGTGTATCTTCTTGCCATATAATTATCTCCATTATCTTAAACTGAGGATTATATTCTAACCATACTCCAAGATTATATAGATAATGCTCATAGATATAGTCAACAAGTGGATGCGCACAATCATATCTTATGATTACACGAATTTGTATGTGGTTAGACATTATGTATGATAGTGGTAACACACCCTTTAAGCTCCCAGTATAATTATATCATCCTCATTCTAATGGAGTGCATTTTTGACGCTTCCAAAGTCTGGTTCTCATCACCCTATTGTTGTTCACCAAAATTAACTATTAAATTACGTATAAAATACGACACACACATTTTAAGTTCTCAATACAATCATATATTGTCATGTTATTTTATAATGTATTGAGAAACTTCAACAATCACAGACCATCACTATATTCCCTTGTAATCCCCACTCGACCCATACTTGAAAGGAATTGTGAAACAAAAGGGTGAGTATAAATAGCCCAGTAAAAAATATTATGACTAAAGATAATTAAATTATTTATAGCCTTTATCAATAATAAATCAGATATTTAGAACATATGGTAGATGATAAAAAATTTCAACCATAATTGCAGCGGAATCAATAATCTATTAGGAGAGTCAAGTAGAACATAATGTCTATTATCTCCTCCAAATTAAAAGTCTATCATTAATATTTCATTCATGTAATACCCATTAACAGTTCTTTGTTGTACCCAAGATAAAGAGAACTTTTATCACCTGTCTTCACCTGAACCACTAAAGATTATAGTTAAATTTACAATTTATGTTTATAATCATGTAAATTAACAGTTTCACTTTGCCACGAAGGTTTAATAGAACTTTCACTCAATGTCCTTACCAAAAAGGCTAAAGACACTCAATAATCATATCGTCTTTACACCCTACATCAAAGACATTCAAATGTAACAACAATAGTTATGATCATACCAATCAATTGTCTATCTTTCCACTACGGGCCAAAGATATTCAACTATAATATCGATTGTGACGCCCCCAAAATAGGTATACAACACCCATTCTGAGTCGCCAAATACATGGTACAGAAAGCAAACTACAACTTCAATAATACAATTGTCGTGCAAAATACGACAACACATACTGTGAGTTTAAATACAAATATTGTCTTCTAGACAATATCCACACTCAAATAAATCCTCATTACAATTATTCAAACACTATTTTACAGAAATAGTGAGGACTGCTAAAACATCTTTCTAGAACCATCACTCCATACCCCGACTAGATCCTGCTATGTTCTCACCTCCTGAGAAGAAAAATGGAACAAAAAGGAAAAGGGTGAGCTCAACTAGCCCAGTAAAGAATATTATGACTAAGATAATATACAACAAATTATCGTTAGTCTGCAACAGGGAAAAATCTGATAAAATATAATCGACAACAAGTTTTAGATCAACAACTGCAGCGGAAACAGCAAACCATTAGAAGAGTCAAGTAGAGAAAGAATTCTACTATCTTCTAAGATTTAAAAGTCCATCATCAATATTTTATCCCTGTAACATCAATTAATAATCATCTTTAACCAAATATTCATCTTTGCACTACAGGCCAAAGATATTCATTTGTATCATCAGTCGGTCATGTTCATCTCAACACCTGTTCATCTTTGCACTACAGGCCAAAGATATTCATCAAGTAATTATACATCTTTGCACTACAGGCCAAAGATATTCATTTGTATCATCATTTAGGACTGAGGATGATGAAAAATATCTTAAAGAGAACGAATCCAGTGAGACAGAAGGACAAATATTAGGGATTCGAATAACAGTTTATCCAAGATCAATAATACTTCATAATAATCAATTGTGAAGCAGAATTCAAAAATAAAGATCAAAACATGGATACAATCAAAGATAGTAACCATAATAGACATCTTGGACAAAAAGGGAAATTTTTATTTTTCGGTGAATAGTGCCGTATTCGTGAATAGTAGCGTATACGTGAATAGTGTCGTATACGTGAATAGTAACCCCCGACACAAAAAGTTTCAAATTTGATAAAAACTCATATCAATATTTTAGCATAATGATATTGAAGAAAATAATATCATTAAGAAGAAAATAATATCCCTTACCTCAAAATATCAGTACTTCTGGTCGGAATACCGGTATAAGGCTGAAAGAAACTTGCTCTGATGAATAGAAACTCTCAAAGTATCTAAATACTCACAAAATACACTCAATAATCTAGAGAGAGAAAGAGAGAAAACTTGTTTCTGGTGTGATTTTCAATTCTAACTTAGCCCTCTATTTATAGGAAAATTTTAGTAGGTTTGACCTGCAACCTGATGGCTTTACCTGCTACTATTCCCACCCACCACATTTGAAATATAATTCAGCACATTTCTTCACCAACCACAAGTGGGGCCCACCAATTCTAGAATTTTCCATCAAAATGATAAACTCCGAAAATTCAACAATTTCTGAACCAGTCATCTTGTAAAATTCGTAATAAATCATACGTTCATTTTTAACGGTTCAAAATTTGTGGACATATACTCAACTTATATATGTATAACATATCCAAAAATTACCACGATCCAACGGTCGGATTAAAAATTATAACCCCCGCAAACTATCTCAAAAATCCTGATTTTTAATACCTCCATTCCGACAAAAATACTGACAAAAACCTCAACATTAACTCCTTCATTTTTAACCACAAAAATATATCCCTCATTTATATCCACATAAAATAAATATTTCCTTATCATATGAATCAATAATTAATTATTCACAAATAATATTACAGAATCACATTTATGACAACCAGGCCGTTCCCAGGAAAGAGGGGGCTTTCCAATAAGGATTTCTCCTTACTGGCGCGCAATTAGATGACCAAACCTCTCCTTAGACAGAACTTTCTAGACATTGCCAATAATGTTATCTAATAATATTATTCAAATAATATGAATTATTGATCTGATAAATGAAAATACTGTGCAGCAACAATTATTGAAACAACAATAATATAAAATATCAACGCAGCAATTATTGAATCAATAAAATAAAATATTGAATAATAACTACTGTAACAATTATTGAGTAGTGCCTTCTTACGTAAGAATCAATAATTGGTGCAATACCGTGTGCTACTATATTTTAACCACCGGGTATTCCAACAGTATTAACGGTAACAACTACGCCGTTATTTATAAACAACTTATACTTGTCGTTTTCTTCATCCAATCGCTTTCCGTTATGGGGCCCACACAAGGCTGCGTCGTCGTACGAATATTCCCCGACAGCAAGAATATTCCACGACCAACCGAATATTCACCGACCAAAAATAAATATTTTATAACCACTTGCTTATTTTGCAAAATTTGCACATTTCACCCATAACCAAAGTATTATATCAAATTAACCCCTTATTATTCACAATAATATTTAGAGAAAATTTGATTTTATTCATTAATAAGTTGGGGTCTTACAACCTCCCCTCCTTATGAAATTTCGTCCTCGAAATTGACGTACGTACCTGATGTTTCAAAAAGGTGAGGATACCTCGCTTTCATTTCTGATTCCAACTCCCAGGTCATTTCTTCAATAGCATGGTTTCTCCACAAAACCTTAACTTGTGGTATAACCTTCGTGCGTAGGACATGCTCTTTCCTATCCAAGATCTTAACAGGTACCTCCTCGTACGTTAAATCTTCAGCTATCTCGTCTGGTTCTAACTCAATAATGTGGTTCGGGTCTTTAACATATTTACGAAGCATAGATATGTGAAAAACATTATGAACACGAGACATGCTTGGAGGTAATGCGAGTCTATATGCCACATTTCCTATTCGCTCAAGAATCTCAAATGGACCAACAAATCTTGGATTGAGCTTTCCTCTCTTCCCAAATCTTGTAACTCCCTTCCATGGTGCAACACGTAACAATACATGATCCCCAATATTAAATTCCACGTCCTTCCGATGAAGATCCGCATAACTCTTTTGTCGATCCTGTGCCGTTTGTATACGTTGTCGAATCGTTTGGATCTTCTCTGTAGTAATGCGTACCAATTCTGGTCCCAACAATGTTGCTTCACCCACCTCGTCCCAGCATACTGGAGAACGACATTTTCTTCCATACAACGCCTCAAATGGAGCCATACCTATGCTCGCCTGATAACTGTTGTTGTAGGAGAATTCCACCAATGGTAGGTACTTATCCCAACTCCCTTTGAGATCTAGGACACAAAGTCTTAATAGATCTTCAAGAGTTTGAATAGTCCTCTCTGATTGTCCGTCCGTTTGAGGATGGTATGCTGAACTGAATCGTAAATCCGTGCCCATAGCTTTCTGCAAGCTAACCCAAAATCGTGAAGTGAATCTTGGGTCACGATCCGAAACTATGGATACTGGCATGCCATGCAATCTCACAATCTCGTTCACGTACATACTAGCAAGACGTTCAAGGGAATAAGTCTCACGTATCGGCAAGAAATGAGCGGACTTGGTTAATCTATCAACAATAACCCAAATCGCATCTATGCCTTGAGAAACCTTGGGAAGACCTGTAACAAAATCCATAGTAATGTGTTCCCACTTCCATTTCGGAATCTCAAGTGGTTGCAATGGACCCTTTGGTACTTGATGCTCCGCTTTTACACGTTGACAAGTTAAACATCTCGAGATAAACTCCGCGATCTCTCTTTTCATATTGCTCCACCAAAATGTATGTCGAAGATCGTGATACATTTTGGTACTCCCAGGATGGATTGCAAACGGTGTGTTGTGTGCCTCCATCATTATTCTATGCTTCAAGTCAAAATCGTTAGGAACACAAAGTCTGGAGTTGACTCGAAGTATTCCTTCTTCATCGATTCTTGCTTCTGGAATAGCACCTTCTTGCACTTTCTTCTTCATACGCATCAGCTCTATATCCGTAGCTTGAGCAGCTTTAACTTTATCGATTAAAGTCGGTTCTACTCGTATATTTGATATCATCATGTGGGTACTTGGAGCCTTCATCTCTATCTCCATCCTTTGCAAGTCATACAAAATGGGCCTTTGTGTTAAAAACATTGCACTCGTACCCGCATATGATCTTCTACTCAATGCGTCAGCTACTACGTTTGCTTTTCCAGGATGATATTGGATGGTATGATCGTAATCTTTCAACAGCTCGAGCCAACGTCGCTGCCGCATGTTGAGTTCCTTTTGGGTGAAGAAATATTTGAGGCTTTTATGATCTGTATAGATCTCCACTTTCTCCCCATAAAGGTAGTGTCTCCAGATCTTCAACGCAAAAACGACTGCTGCCAACTCCAAATCATGAGTAGGATAATTCCTCTCATATTCTTTGAGTTGTCGTGAGGCATAGGCTATGACTTTCCCATGTTGCATGAGAACACATCCTAACCCTTTGCCTGAAGCATCGCTGTAGATAACAAATCCATCCGAACCAGATGGTATTGTCAGAACAGGTGCCGAAATGAGTCTCCTCTTGAGTTCTTGGAAACTCTTCTCGCATTCCTCACTCCATACGAATTTTGTATCTTTCCGAGTCAGCTGAGTTAACGGAGTAGCGATTCGAGAAAATCCTTCCACAAATCTCCGATAATAACCAGCTAAGCCCAGAAAGCTACGTACTTCGGTTACCGACTTCGGTTGCTCCCAACTTTGTATGGCTTCAATCTTCGCCGGGTCGACAGATACTCCATGTTTTGACACCACGTGCCCAAGGAATGCTACTTCCTCAAGCCAGAACTCGCATTTCTTCAATTTGGCATATAGCTTATTTTCACGAAGCCTTTGCAGTACCAGCTTCAAATGGCGCTCATGATCTTCACGGCTTTTGGAATAGATGAGGATGTCATCAATAAAGACAACAACGAACTGATCCAAATATTCTTTGAATACACGGTTCATCATATCCATGAAGGCAGCAGGAGCATTAGTCAATCCAAAAGACATTACTAAGAATTCATAATGCCCGTACCGAGTTCTGAAGGCAGTCTTTGGAATATCCTCAGTTTTAATCTTCAGCTGATGATATCCAGAACGAAGATCGATCTTTGAAAAGAATTGTGCTCCTTGCAACTGGTCAAACAGGTCATCAATGCGAGGTAGCGGATACCTATTCTTGATGGTGACATGGTTCAATTCTCGATAGTCAATACAAAGTCGCATACTCCCGTCTTTCTTCTTTACGAATAAAACAGGAGCACCCCAAGGAGACGTACTAGGACGAATAAAACCGATGTCCAACAACTCCTGTAGTTGGACTTTTAACTCCTGAAGTTCAATAGGAGCCATTCGATATGGGGTTTTAGAAATGGGCTTTGTACCGGGTTCAAGGTCAATAAAGAATTCAATTTCTCGTTCCGGGGGTAGACCAGGAAGTTCTTCAGGAAATACATCGGGAAATTCTCTAACAATAGAAATATTATTCAAATCTGACTTGTCTTTGTTCAAATCCATAACATGGGCTAAGAAAGCTTGACATCCGTTTTTCAATAAACGAATAGCTTTGTGGCTTGATATGACAGTGACTGATTTTAGTGGTTTAGTAGTTTGAATTCGTATGACAGGTTGGTTAGGAATATGAAAACTAACAACCTTACGAAAACAATCAATTTTAGCATGATGAGTGGTTAACCAATCAATTCCTAAAATCACATCAAAAGCAAGTATCTTTAAAGAGATAAGATCAACAGGTAATGTGATAGTGCCAACTTGGATCATGCAAGATTTATAAACTGTAGATGTAACGAAGGTTTCACCCAACGGAGTTTCAACAGATAAGTTAAAGTCCAATTTCTCCGGAGTCAAGTTTAAACGTTGAGCACAAGCAGGAGAGATAAAAGAATGGGTAGAACCGGTATCTAGTAAAGTATAAACTTCGCAAGAATTCAAGATTAGCTTACCCGTGATCACCTCGTTCGGGTTTCTCGCGTTTTGGCCAGTAACGACAAACGCCCTTCCAGGAACCGCTGATTTCGACTTATCCGGGATAACTTTTGGAGTCACCATCCCCGCTGAACTTGGTTTTGCTACAGAACACTCTCGAGCTATATGACCTTCCTTTCCACAGTTATAACATACCTTGGATTGTTGTGGGCAGTTTGGGCTGATATGTCCCTCTTTCCCACATTTGTAACATACGACCAGTGGTCGTTCTCCTCCCCTAGAAACAGTTGATGTTTGTGCTGACGTCTTCACGTTATCATTGTTGTACCTTCTCTTCTTGAAATCTCCTCCCGACTCGCTCCTTCTATTATCACGACCACGATTACCACCAGAGTGGTTACCGCTTTTGTCCGAATGTTTTCCTCCCTGCTGGTTTTCATTGCTTCGATGACTGCCGCCACCGGTATGACCCTGGTTGTGGTCCCTCGGTTGCACATACTCATTATCTCGCTCTAATAATTGAGCCCTGTTTACAACATCTGAATATAAAGAAAATTTATGAGAGATAAGATATTGTCGAATCTCGGGTTTTAGACCTCTCAGAAACATCCTTGTCATTCGTTCCTCATTTTCGACCAAATGAGGTGCAAACCTGGATAACTCTGCAAACTTCGCCTCGTACTGGGACACCGTCATGTTGTTTTGTTCCAGTCTAATAAACTCAACCTCCTTCATATGACGAATACTTTCAGGAAAGTACTTGTCATTGAACAGTTTTTGAAATGTTTCCCAGGACATGTTGAGTGCGTCAGGCTGGGTACGCTTCACAGACTCCCACCAGTAGTCTGCCTCACCGCGGAACATAAATGTGGCGAATGGAACCTTCTGTTCCTCCGTGCATCCCAAGACATCAAATATCTTGGTAATTTGCTTGACCCACGTTTCCGCCATGATCGGATCCGGCTTTCCCTTAAATTCTGGTGGTCCCAATTCTTTGAACTGCTTAGCTGTGACAAACCGCGCGTTGTTATCATTTCCACCCGTATTCTGCACACGAGTCTCCCTCGTCTGATTTTGCATGAACTGCAAAAAGCTCCTAAACATTCCATCATTCATCGTTTGCTCGGTAACGTTGTTTACAGGAGGAATATTGCCTTCCTGTTGCACGTTCCCCTGGGTGTTGATCAAAGGTGTCTCCACGGTCTGATTTACTCCATTATTAACGTTCTCAGCTGCCATTCTTAAATACTGCCATAAAACAAGGGTTAATAGTCATGTCATATATTATCCCTATACTCTGACCGACCAAATAAACACCAAATAAACTTAGTCAGGTCATACTAGCGAAGGAATTCCCCGTCTCTCCCCTCCTAGTTCTTGTCTCACATCTCAGCCAGGGATCATATCCCTAAGCTCTGATACCAACTGTGACGCCCCCAAAATAGGTATACAACACCCATTCTGAGTCGCCAAATACATGGTACAGAAAGCAAACTACAACTTCAATAATACAATTGTCGTGCAAAATACGACAACACATACTGTGAGTTTAAATACAAATATTGTCTTCTAGACAATATCCACACTCAAATAAATCCTCATTACAATTATTCAAACACTATTTTACAGAAATAGTGAGGACTGCTAAAACATCTTTCTAGAACCATCACTCCATACCCCGACTAGATCCTGCTATGTTCTCACCTCCTGAGAAGAAAAATGGAACAAAAAGGAAAAGGGTGAGCTCAACTAGCCCAGTAAAAATATTATGACTAAGATAATATACAACAAATTATCGTTAGTCTTCAACAGGAAAAAATCTGATAAAATATAATCGACAACAAGTTTTAGATCAACAACTGCAGCGGAAACAGCAAACCATTAGAAGAGTCAAGTAGAGAAAGAATTCTACTATCTTCTAAGATTTAAAAGTCCATCATCAATATTTTATCCCTGTAACATCAATTAATAATCATCTTTAACCAAATATTCATCTTTGCACTACAGGCCAAAGATATTCATTTGTATCATCAGTCGGTCATGTTCATCTCAACACCTGTTCATCTTTGCACTACAGGCCAAAGATATTCATCAAGTAATTATACATCTTTGCACTACAGGCCAAAGATATTCATTTGTATCATCATTTAGGACTGAGGATGATGAAAAATATCTTAAAGAGAACGAATCCAGTGAGACAGAAGGACAAATATTAGGGATTCGTATAACAGTTTATCCAAGATCAATAATACTTCATAATAATCAATTGTGAAGCAGAATTCAAAAATAAAGATCAAAACATGGATACAATCAAAGATAGTAACCATAATAGACATCTTGGACAAAAAGGGAAATTTTTATTTTTCGGTGAATAGTGCCGTATTCGTGAATAGTACCGTATACGTGAATAGTGTCGTATACGTGAATAGTAACCCCCGACACAAAAAGTTTCAAATTTGAT
The DNA here is from genome assembly GCA_016801055.1 of Panax notoginseng. Taxonomy (NCBI): domain Eukaryota; kingdom Viridiplantae; phylum Streptophyta; class Magnoliopsida; order Apiales; family Araliaceae; genus Panax; species Panax notoginseng. The sequence continues at coordinate 213,566,251 of CM029015.1, read as the reverse complement.
AAAAACTCATATCAATATTTCAGCATAATGATATTGAAGAAAATAATATCATTAAGAAGAAAATAATATCCCTTACCTCAAAATATCAGTACTTCTGGTCGGAATACCGGTATAAGGCTGAAAGAAACTTGCTCTGATGAATAGAAACTCTCAAAGTATCTAAATACTCACAAAATACACTCAATAATCTAGAGAGAGAAAGAGAGAAAACTTGTTTCTGGTGTGATTTTCAATTCTAACTTAGCCCTCTATTTATAGGAAAATTTTAGTAGGTTTGACCTGCAACCTGATGGCTTTACCTGCTACTATTTCCACCCACCACATTTGAAATATAATTCAGCACATTTCTTCACCAACCACAAGTGGGGCCCACCAATTCTAGAATTTTTCATCAAAATGATAAACTCCGAAAATTCAACAATTTCTGAACCAGTCATCTTGTAAAATTCGTAATAAATCATACGTTCATTTTTAACGGTTCAAAATTTGTGGACATATACTCAACTTATATATGTATAACATATCCAAAAATTACCACGATCCAACGGTCGGATTAAAAATTATAACCCCCGCAAACTATCTCAAAAACCCTAATTTTTAATACCTCCATTCCGACAAAAATACTGACAAAAACCTCAATATTAACTCCTTCATTTTTAACCACAAAAATATATCCCTCATTTATATCAACATAAAATGAATATTTCCTTATCATATGAATCAATAATTAATTATTCACAAATAATATTACAGAATCACATTTATGACAACCAGGCCGTTCCCAGGAAAGAGGGGGCTTTCCAATAAGGATTTCTCCTTATTGGCGCGCAATTAGATGACCAAACCTCTCCTTAGACAGAACTTTCTAGACATTGCCAATAATGTTATCTAATAATATTATTCAAATAATATGAATTATTGATCTGATAAATAAAAATACTGTGCAGCAACAATTATTGAAACAATAATAATATAAAATATCAACGCAGCAATTATTGAATCAATAAAATAAAATATTGAATAATAACTACTGTAACAATTATTGAGTAGTGCCTTCTTACGTAAGAATCAATAATTGGTGCAATACCGTGTGCTACTATATTTTAACCACCGGGTATTCCAACAGTATTAACGGTAACAATTACGCCGTTATTTATAAACAACTTATACTTGTCGTTTTCTTCTTCCAATCGCTTTCCGTTATGGGGCCCACACAAGGCTGCGTCGTCGTACGAATATTCCCCGATAGCAAGAATATTCCACGACCAACCGAATATTCACCGACCAAAAATAAATATTTTATAACCACTTGCTTATTTTGTAAAATTTGCACATTTCACCCATAACCAAAGTATTATATCAAATTAACCCCTTATTATTCACAATAATATTTAGAGAAAATTTGATTTTATTCATTAATAAGTTGGGGTCTTACATCGATTGTCATGATCATACCAATTAATTGTATATCTTTGCACTACGGGCCAAAGATGTTCAACTGTAAAACCAATGATCATGCCAAAAAATAGTCTATCTTTGCACTACGAACCAAATATATTCATTTGTATCATCAGTGGTCATGATCATGTCAAACACTTGTCCATCTTTGCACTACGGGCCAAAGATATCAATCAACAGTTCTTCTTTGCACTACGGGCCAAAGATATCAATCAACAGTTTATCTTTGCACTACGGCCAAAGATATCAATCAACAGTTCTTCTTTACACTACGGGCCAAAGAGAATTTTCATCACAAGTTTTTATCTGTAACATTAAAGGTCATGATTATATCAATACACAGTTCCTGATCATAATCATATCAACCAACTGTTCATCATTATACAACAGCCAAAGATATCAATCAACAGTTCTTCTTTACACTACGGGCGAAAAAGAACTTTAACCACAATTTAAGTTTGAGGATTATAACAATGATATAAAGAATGAATTAAGCGAGATCAATGATAAATATTATAGATTTATAATTTAATTTATTCAGAATTTAAGAATATCCAAATGGTCAACACGATGATCAAAACGTGGATTAAAATTTAAGAATAAGATTCATATATCAAAAAAAATTTGGACAGAAAAAGAAACTAATTTTATCGTGAATAATACCCGGTATGAATAGTACCCTGAATGAATAGTACCCCGACATGAAAAAATTAAAATTATAGAAACAATATGTAACACCCTCAAAATAGGTCCAATCCATTCAATTTATTCCGAGTCGTCAAATACATGGTACAGAAAATAACTACAACTTTATTACTATAATTGTCGTGCAAAATACAACAACACATATGTTGTGAGTGTTGATACAAATATATACTAACTGTGACTCTCATCCCAACCTTGGATAGCACATCACAATGGCACCTTACATAAAGGTACAGTCAATAACTGTTTTAGAAATTAAAATTTTTAGAAAGTGTTCAAGGAAACTTTCGTACATGGGAGGCCATGCGTTTTGGTTATGATAGATATCATATGTCCACAAAATTATCCTTGGTTGACCCAATAGACCCTAAAGAAAAATGAGAATATTGCTATCATGTTCTTTCCAATGGTGAGTCTTCTCTTGACATACAATTATTTCTATTGTCTCCAATTGAGAATTATATTTTAACCAAACTCCAAGATTATATAGGTAGTGCTCGTAGATATACTCAGCGAGTGGATGTGCACAACCCTACCTTATGATAACACGAAGTCGTAGGTCATTAGACATCTTGTATGATAGTGGTAAAACACCTTTCTAACGATGGGTTCGCCTCACCCTATTTGATTCACCAAATATAACTACTAAATGATGTATAAAAAACAACACACTATTCTAAAATTCTCAATAAAATTATTTTCATACTGTTTAGGGAGAACCTCCACAGCTAGAGACCACCGTTATATTCTCCTGTTACCCCCGCTCGACCCAGCTACACTCTTATTACCTGAAAGGAATTGTGAAGCAGAAGGGTGAGCACAACTAGTCCAGTAAAGAATATCATGACTAAAGATAATTAAATTATCAATAAACTTCATCAGTAATAAATCAGAGATTTAGAACATATGGTAGATGATAAAACTTTTTAACCATAGTTGCAGCGGAACGAGCAATCCATTAGAAGAGTCAAATAGACCATAAAGTCTATTATATTCTCCATGTTAAAAGTCCACCAACAATATTTTATCCCTGTAACATCAATCAACAGTTTCGGTCCACAATAACGTGTATAACTCATAATTATAATTGTAGTTCTAAATTCCTCTTCTCATCCAAGACGAATATAATTTTCATCACATGTTTTTACCTGAAACATCAAAGATCATGGTTATACCAAATCACATTTCCTGTTCATAATCATGCTAATAAATTCATCTTTGCACTACGGGACAAAGATATTCATCAATAGTTCATCTTTGCACTACGGGCCAAAGATATTTAACAACAGGTCATCTTTGCACTACAAGCCAAAGATATTCAACAACAGATCATCTTTGCATTACAGGCCAAAGATATTCAACAACAGGTCATCTTTGCACTACAGGCCAAAGATATTAATATCTCAAAGAAATATATAATCATTTCAGAATTTATATAAACAATAATTATAACCATGTTGATCAATTCACCTTTGCACTTAAGTTAAAGATATTCAATTATAAATTCAATGGTCATGATCATACCAGTCAACAATTCATCTTTGCATTACTGGCCAAAAGAAACCCATAGTCACTATCATACCAATAATCTACCCATCTTTACACTCAAGTCAAAGAGAAATTTCATCACCAGGATTATAAAAATGTTATATATGATAATAAAAACAATATGATCAAAACATGAATTTAATTTCAAGAGTAATATTCATAAATCAACGATAATTTGGTCAGAAAAAAAAACTAATTTTATCGTGAATAGTATCCCGTGAATAGTAACTCGTGAATAGTAACTCGTGAATAGTAACTCGTATTCGTACATAGTACCGTATACGTAAATAATGTCATATACGTAAATAGTGCCATATACATGAATAGTGTCGGATACATGAATAGTGCCGTATACGTGAATAGTAACTCTGATGTAAAAAAGGTAAAAATTCTACAATAAAATTTATACCAATATTTCGGCATAATGATATTGAAGAAAATAATATCATTTACGAAAAAAATAACATCCCTTACTATCCCTTACCTCAAAAGAACAATATTTCTGAATGGAATATCGGATATGATGCTGTAGAAAACTTGCACTGAATAGCAACTCTCAAAGTATCTAAATACACACAAAATACGCTCGATAATATAGAGAGAGAGAAAAAAAAAACTTATTTCTGGTGTGATTTTCAATTCTAACTAAGCACCCTATTTATAGAAAAATATTAGAACGCCGAAGCAGACTTATCTGCTACTTGATGGCTTTACCTGTTACTATTCATACCCACCACATTTGAAATAAAATTTCAGCACATTTCTCACCAACTAAAAGTGGGGCCTACCAATTTTAGAAATTTTCAAAATATTTTATCATTTAAACAATAATTAGAAACTTCAATAATTCATAATAAATAGCCCTTTAGAAAAATACAAATTTTATGTCCATTCCATAGGAAATTAAATTTTCTACAACTTTGTAGCTTTAAGTTTTTCTAAATTTCAAACGAAAAATATCCGAAATTCACATATGGATGATTTTTAATACCTCTATTCTGACAAAATACTGTTAAAATACCTCAGCATTAATTCCTTCATTTATAATCACATAAAATAAATATTTCCTTATTCTTCATTTATATCCACATAAAATAAATATTTCTTATCATATAAATTAATAATTAATTATTCACAAATAATATTATAGAATCACAATTATGACAACCAGGCCGTTCTCAGGAAAGAGGGGACTTTTCGATAAGGATTTCTTCTTACTGGCGCGCAATTAGGTAACCAAACCTCTCCTTAGACAGAACTTCCTTAGACATTGCCAATAATGCTATCTAACAATATTATTCAAATAATATGAATTATTGATCTGATAATGGAGATACTGTGCAGTGACAATTATTGAAACAACAATAATATAAAATATCAACGTAGCAATTATTGAATCAATAAAATAAAATATTGAACAATAATTACTGTAACAATTATTGAGTAATGCCTTTTTACGTAAGGATCAATAATTCAACAATACTATGCAATATCGTGTGCTACTGTGTACCTACGTGTATTACTGTATTTTAATCACCGGGTATTCCAACAGTGTTAACGGTAACTACTACGCCGTTATTTGTAAAAAATTCAAACTTGTCGTTTTCTTCATCTGACCGTTTTCCGTTATGGGGCCCACAAATGACCGCACCATCGTACGAATATTCCCCGACAACAAGAATATTCCACGACCAAACGAATATTCTCCGACAACAATGAATATTTTATAACCACTTGCTTATTTTTGCAAAATTTGCATATTTCACCCATAACCATAGCATTATATCAAATTAACACCTTATTATTCAAAATAATAATTAGAAGAAATTTAATTTTATTTATAAAAAAGTTGGAGTCTTACACAATACTTACCATAGTAAGTTTAGATTTAAGAATATGAAATGAAATAATATACGAAACTGTAAATAGATTTTCACCCATCATGTGGTAATCCGCATAGACAGATCATTTGTACAATTTAATAAAGAATGAATATGAAGGGTTATTCACTAGACATGCGGTAATCCGCGTAGACATGTTATTCCAACAGATTAATAAGAAATAGAATGACAACCCTTATGAGTATGAAGAAAATAACATCATTTACCTTAATAGGAGAGTAGTTATAACTGGAATAGTGGAGATTATCTTGAGAAAATCTTGTACTACACTCAAAGTATACTCACAAGAACTCTCTTTTTCTAACTCTTGATTATTCTTGAATTTGTAAATTGGTGAAGAACTAATGAACTTAGTTATCTATTTATAGAAAAATATAGTTTCGATAATTGTACGTTAGATGATAGGCTTATTACAGTTTGGTACCTAGGTACCTTATTAATTGCACCTTAGTCCCTCAACCATCTTCCACCATGTGACATCATCTTTGTATTTTTTAAGGATGACGTCATGCTTACATTATGATTGCATCATCTTTTTTATGATTGGTTGATTCAAGCTCACATGGATTGATCGTCTTATTACACTTTAGTACCCCTGAAGTTTTTCAAGTTCGCATTATTCTCCCTTAACTTTTGTAATTCACTTATCTTTAATCAACAAAATCTTTAATCTTTTCAATATTTATTCATCATTAATATTATAACTCACAATATTGATAAATATTTCTCCTTACTGGCGCACAATTAAATAACCTAACCCCTTTGTTCAACAAAACTTTCTAGACATTGTCAATAATGCTAATAATAATATGAGTAGCTGTGTCATGTCAATTATTGATTTAATAATATAAAGTATTGTGCAAATGATACTGTGATAATAATTGAATCAATAACATGAGATACTATACAACAATTACTGTGACAATTATTGAATAAAATACTGAGTGACTTTTTACGTAAACATCAATAATCAAAGATAATGTGCAATATCGTGGACTACTGTGCAACAACGCATATTACTGTACTTTTATCACTGGGTATTTCAACATCTTAACGGTAAAAATCTTGCCGTTATTTTTATAAAAAAGTTATTTTTGCGTTTTCTATATCTGACAATTATTCCGTTGTGGGGTCCACCAATAATTGTGCCGTTGTACGAATATTTCCCGACAAAAAAATATTCTTCGACCAAACAAATATTTCCCGACACAACGAATATTTTATGACAACTTGCTTACTTTGTAAAATTTACACATATCACCCATAACTATAATATTTATTAAATTATCACCTTACTATTTAGAATAATATTTATAAGAAAAATTAAATAATTTTATTTCATAAAATTCGAGATTTTACATAATACGTGAAAGCTATGGGTTATATTTCACCGATATTTAAGTGGAAATTAATCTTATATATGAATACGAGAGTATGTGATGCGAACTCTATACTAGATCGTAAAAAATAGTCTCACATCGATTACAAATACAACTTGGTGTGAGTGAGTTGATATAGGTCTTTGGTAACTAATTTTGTAAGGAGGGTCAATGAGCTTAAGGTTTGTATCATTGATTCTTTAGCCCATACTTGTAAATCACGACTCGTAAACAGACGGATCAATCAGTCTATTTTAATGCATCAATAATATTAGAGATTTTAAATTTTTTATTTTAAATAATAAAATATTAAATATTTTATGATGTAATCGATCATAATATATATCTAACCGATATAAAAGTACCAATTAATATCACATTTTCGAGATATTTTTTAAGTCACAATTTTGAGACTCATAGGCACTTCAACCCAATTGATGTAAGTGGAGCCTGATCGAGTAGTATCATTTTCTCACTTGAATACGGGAGCTTAGGCAGGACCATTGATCAAAAAATAATTCTCTGTTTCAGTAGAAAAATGGGAGCTTAGGACCGTTGACAAAAAGATATTTTTAAAAAACTCACTTTAGAGTAATTTGAGTACAAATACAATAAATTTCATAATAATTTTTAAATCTCTCAACTATACCTTATACTTTTTGAATGATAATATATATCTTACTATTAAAAAAAAAGTCTCACAAAAAAAAAAATATAACAAGAATTATATCTCAATTAGAATTATAAATGTACAAGGTGAAAAATTGATAGACCTCAAAATGATAAGTAATTTTTATGCGCGCAATATTACTTTTGATCTGGTTTGAGGGATCCAGTTACCATGAATTCATGATAAGTTGGTCAATTGACCAATACAGTGCTGACATGCAGAGAGAGATCATTTCCCGACCTGCGTGTCGACACTGTATTGGTTAATTGATCAAAGTTAACTTCATGTTAATCAATTCCGGACTTGAGCATAATGTTTTTTATTTTTTTTTAATTTAAAAAAAAATATTGATATATTTTGTGACTTTATGTATCGCTTCTTTTGTTATTAGTTTCGTGAATAATTATCAGTATATAATCCTATTAAAAAATTAATTTTGGATTAAAAACATACTCTATCAAACATAGACTTAAGTATGCGGGTCCAATACTGACTTTGTTTCTCATTTAAGAAGGTTGGTAGAGGTAATAAGTTGAAGCAAGGTCTAATTGTTATGAGGAGCAAAGTTGTTGGTAAAGGCAACTATCCATGTTCTCAAAACTCAATTATGATGGTGACTTTATACTTGTGGCTAAATAGACAATCACTTTCTTTTTAATTGCACCCCACAAGGACTTGATGTGCTTGTTTTTAACCTTCTATTTATTGCCTTTCATCATTCTTGCAAATTGCAATTCAATCCCCCTAAAAATGAAAAATATCAATGGTGATTATGTAGACTTTTCTTTCTCTATTAATTTCTAATTTTCTTTATATGACTGCCCTAAGCCTAAGTCTAAGCCTAAGCTTTGCTCTTATGGTAAGATTGAAGCTCAAAAAAAGAACCTCTAAGATCAAGCATTTAATCATATACTCTTTCTATTTTGAAAAAAAGAAAGAAAGGAGAAGCAAGTTTCATTTGATTTTCTGATTAAATTATGAAATTCTAATATTTAAATTTGACGTGAATATATTTAATTATAATTAATGCAATGTAAACTATTTAAAAAGTATTAGTAAGTAATAAATTGTTATTCTTCAAAAATTGAAAGAAAATCATATCACAATTTTAATTTTAAGTTTAAGATTGTGTGAAAATCAATTCGGATCAAATTCAAATAGGAATTTTTTTTTATATATATAAAAAAGGGAATTAATATAATCCAAAAGGTCAAGTGACATTTGGAGTTTAATTGCTTAAGCAATCAAATTTACTATAAATTATAATCACATGCAATTGCACGTTGCCAAAAAAAACATACACTAGTGTATAACTTGAAGTACTAAAACTATTCAAAGAGTTGGATTGATATTGACATTATCATCATGTAATACCAAAACTTATAAAACTATATTCAAAGAGAGGGGGGTGGAGTGGGGGTGGGTGATATTGACATTATTATGTAATATACTAGTACTAGTCAAATAATTCTAGTAATGGCTTGTGAAAGTGAACCATTACAAATTGTTTTCAAAGATACTTTAATTTACATTTTACTACTACCACTAAGCTTAGTCATATGTATATAAAAATGTGAAGGGATGGATATATTTGGTTGAGAATGATAATGAGAGGTCTTTGGTAATCTCAAGTAAGCGCTTTAAATATTATAATGGACTGCGATGGGAAAGTCAAAGATAGGATATGAGCATTACATGGGAACAAATTAATTATTCTACTTGTCTATTTCTTTCTTGCGTTCATCTCTTCTTGCATTAGTACCCGCCAAATTATTACTATTAGAATATTAGATTATATATATATATATAGAAATAATCAATTGAATGATAATATTGATTGTAATTTGGTTAAGACTAAATGTGATCATTTAATGCTAAATGTGATTAATTTATAAAATGATGTGTTAAAGGAGTAATTAATGAATGATTTATCATATAGGAATAGGTCCAGTAATTATAACCAATTAAAATTATACACATCATTTTGTATATCTTTTTTTCGTAATAATTCTTTAGTGATTGTAGTATTATTAAATAGTAATACTACAGATACAAGCTATTCTACAAATATTTTACAAATTGTTGATGTGACATACTCTACCTCAACATATTGATCAACAAATTGTTTCAATATAGTCTTCAGCCCCACATAAAAAATTAAAATAGAGTATACTACATAAACAACTTATAAAATAATTTGTGTATTTAATATTACTCATTATTAATTCAGATGTTATACTTTAGTCATACGTAATACTTTATTTTTATGCCTGAAATATCAAACATATTCATTATAAGATTATCAAAGTCAAACCCATTAAATCCAATGGACAAATAACACATGTCATTTTGGTTTCACAATATCTATGTACGAGATTTAAACTCCTTTAATATCGTTAGTACTCTCTCCATCCCAATCCTATTTTAATAGACGTTTTTAGAGAGTTTTTTTTTTTTTCAAAATATTTGACGCTCTATAATTTTAAGAATATTTTATCATTTATTTTTTTTCTCTACCCTTCTTTCTCTACTACTATTAATGTCTATTGAGAACAGTTCCTGTTAGGATATTAAAAAAAAAAATCATCTCCGGCACCGGCGATCGAACTGAGAATCCATCTCCGAAAATTAAAAAATTTTGAATTAAAAAATCATCACTCAGATCCTGAAATTTCCATGAATGACTTAGCTAATAGTTTGGAGGATCCATCTCAGGAATTGTTAGTTGAGCATTAACAAATTTTTTAAATTTCCATGAATGACTCAGGAAATTTTTTAATGAATCATCTAACAGGAACTGTTAATTTCTATGAATGACTCAACTAACAGTTTTGAGATGGACTGAGAATCTATCTAACAAGAACTGTTAATTTCCATGAATCACTCAGAGCAAGAGAGATGATTTGAACGGTCAAATCGCAACTGAGTCACTCATCACTCAGAGGTAGGGTGATCCGGCCAAATCGCAACTGAGATGACCTGAAATGATCCGGTCAGATCTGACCGACTACATTACTCAGAGGTAGGGTGATCCATCCAATGATCTGAACGATCAGATCCGGCGGGTGAAGGGTGATCCGGCCGATGATCTTCAATGGAGTAGATCTTAATTCTGGAGAGAGAGAGAGAGAGAGGGGGAGAGAGAGAAGATGAAGGCTTGCATCTATGGATTATTTATCTGCTACGGATAATAGGAAGGAGTGAGATTTTTTAGAAGAAAACAGAGAAGCATTAACAGGATGTTATATTAATTAAGGGTAAAATAGTAAAATTGTATTCATTCTTAATTTACGTAAAAACTTGTAGAACGTCTATTAAAATAGGATGGAGGGAGTATCATGTGGTATATGTGTTGCGTGCATTATTATCGCAAGAATAAATTTAAAAAAAAAACTAAAAAATTAATCAAAGTTGAAGGAGGGCAACAAGAGACAAAATGTTAATATAAACGTCAGCAGTTGACACAGTGGTTTAAGGTCGTTTTAGAATGAATCGTAAATTTAGATTGATTCGAACTGGGAAGATTAATCCGATTACAATTAAAAAACCTTATATTATCAAAAAAATATAATGTTAATATAGAAGACAATTTGATCTTTTGTTCCTTTTGGACGTCCAATAATTTTTTCTTCTAAGTTGAGTAATTGAATTGTCAACCTCCAAATCAACTACCCATAAATGGAATTGGCAGAAAAAAAAAATGTAAGAACTGATTGTTTAGGGACAATAAATATGCCAATGCAATTTTATGTATATTTTATTTAATTTCATAAGTATTCCATTTTTTTTATTAAAAAAAATAGAGATCTATTTTAAAAATAGACTAAATAACTCTTCATTAATTACTTGAGCAGCTCAAAATTCTGTGTTGACATTTTTTTTGAAGTTATCTCATTAGATTTCATATTTATTAAATACTACATTGTTCATATAAAAAAATTTACAATAATAATTATGAAATAAAAATGATATAAAAACTTAAAAAAAAATAAAAGAATTATAAAGATTATCTTGTGGCCTCCCTATAATAAATGAGTCATACCAAAACTCGACTTGATTAGTTCCGCCCAAGTAAAGACCAAAAAGGGGCAATGTGGGATTTGATTTTGCATAATTTGCCTCTATCTTGTACGCTAAAAAACAAACTATTCTCTTTATCCTAAAAAAAATGAATAAACACACATTTAAAAAAAATAAAAGTAAAAGAAAGAGTGTAATTTTTTTAAAATTTATTTTATCTTTTTTTAAAAATAAAAAATATATATTTTTAGTCATTATTTTAAGTACGGAGTGAGTATTAAACTCGTCCTCTGCCCGCTGAATTTAGAAAAATATTTTGAGTTTGTTAGTGTTTTTTTGTTTTGTTTTCATGTTCATGATTGTAACGGGTCGCACATAAAAAAAAAAAAAAAAAAAAATTTGCCTTATTGGTCAATTCATATGGGGTAATTGCCAACCAAAACCTTAGAAAAAGAAAAATCAATTTGCAGTCATACATTTCGGCCAAACACGCCGTTATATATCGAAACAAATTTAACTCAACACGCAGATTAGAGCCGTTGGATACCAAAAGACGGCAATAATATACGATGCAGACATGAAACCGGCGAAACTAATTTATTCAACGGAAATTAGTGGCATTTTCGTTAATAAATGAACGAATCAAGGGTAATTGACCAGCGCAAAAGTTAACGAAAGGTATCTATCTAATAAAATATAACTGATTTTGAATTTTTCGCTCACTCTAATAAATCATCTGGACTGTCCAAAACTTGAGATAAATTCCATCATCTATATAATAACGGAGACACGAGACACAGTTAGTTAGTATATATTACCCAAACTTTCTTTATAAAGCATACCTCTCTTAAATGACATAACTACGTCGTTTTGAAGATTTTTTTTAAAATAAAATAATATTAAAAAAGAGTGATTCTACTTGCTTTCTTTTTATTAATAAAAATATTACCCATAACTCTACTTGTTTAGAATCCATCTCTAATTTTAATAAAAGTATATTATTTAAGAAAATATGTTATTTAAGAGATATATGATTTAGGTCCGTACTCATTGAACAAGTTATTAAATTGGATCCGGTTAGTATGAAGTTATTTTTTTATTAAGTTGGTCAATTGACTAATAAAATTTTGACACACATATAACCTCATTTACGTGTCATTATTCTATTGGTCAATTAATCAACTTAGTCCAAAATAAATTTCCTACTAAACTAGTCCTAACCCCACAAGGTCAAAACCTTCTTTTCCATTTTTACCCCCCTCTCTTTCTCTCTCCTCCTAACATTCTTTTTATCTACTTCTTCTCCTTTCACAGCCTCGTATAACCTTTCATATCTCTAGATTTTCTCTCACTATATCTATATTTATTATATATATATATATATATATCTCTATATATATATATTCGGTCCAAAGCTATTGGTTATCGTGTTCAAAAGAGTTTGCCAGTTCAAAGAACAAGCATTTGGAGATCTGTTCTTGTAGAATGTTGCTCCCTAAGCATTTGAAGATCTGAATTTATTATTTATTTTATAAGCAAAGATTTGTTTTTGTTTATATATATTATGGATATGTATATGCGCTATATGTATATTTGTATCTGTAATTTTTTCTCTCTCTAGAAAAAATCAGATCGGGAGGGTCGAGCTAAATGGGAAGCAAATGGAGGAAAGCGAAGCTGGCGCTAGGGCTGAATTCGTGCCTTTACATTCCGAAAACTCTAGATGACTCTTCGCCGTCCGGCGGTAGGTTTTCCCATGCCTCCCTTCTTTCTCCGTCGGTTTCTCCGGCGGGGGGAGGGAGTTCTGGTTCTCAGCAGGTTCAAATGCCGACGACTCCCACTCCGTCTTCTTCCGGCCTCCGTTTACCCAAATACGGCTCTAAATCATCCAAGGTTTGTATTTTGCATACATAATATATCTCTCTCTATAGAAATTGATTTTACAATGACTGGTTCACCAGAGTCGCGTCCTTCCCGGTTTGTATGTGTTAATTGCTGTGTAATTCTTGTAAATATTAATCTCATTTTATTTTTTCAAATGTCATTTTAGGAGAAGTTATTCCACTCTTTTTTTGACTTGTGTACTTTGAATCTTCAATTGATAGATTCTGTACAAGGAAGAGTATATATGTGATTTGTTTGTTTGTCAGATTTTAAGCTTAAACCGTGTGATTGTGTTGGTTAGATTTTTCTTGTGAAGTGATATTTTTTACAAGGAAGTTTATTGATTGGGCAAGGTTAGACACAAACAAACAAACTCAATTATTTGAAAGAGTACATTTTTGAAAGATCTAATTTCCTTCTGGAAATAAGTCAACTAATAATTCCCTTTTTCTTTGGTTAACATATGTGTACTGTGTACATATTCAATATAAATAAGGACATAATTGGTTTTTTATTTGTTTGGTTATAAGTTTATTGGTAGACGTGATGTTGGGGTGTAGATATGCAGATGGATACATACCTCTAAAACTGGGGAAGAGAGATGGGTAATGTTGTTTTGTAGTTTTCAACTAGCTCTCAATGGCATTGTGGAAAGAGAAAGTGCAAGTAGGATATTGCCTTTAAGGACCATTGCCTTGGCCATAGTAAAAGGAAAACTACAGGGTGTGGGTACTCATTCCCTTTTTTCTTCTCCTCCTTGGAAAGAAAGTGCTTTGTATGGTCAGCAACTGCACTGTTTCACACACAGACACATACCCATCTAGCTCTTTCCATCTCTCACTCATCTTTTGATGATAATTTTTGGAAAAGCCTGTAGACCGCTGATTTCCTACAATAAGCTTCATCAAAGTAAGAGGGGAGTTGAAAAACAGTAGAAATCTTATAGAAACTAATGTTTTTTATTTCTTTTAACATATTTGCTTTATTTATATTTTCTTGTATGTTGTATTGAAAGCTTCATCATTAGTTTCAGCCCATTCTTTATTTTGTGTGGACTACCTAAGTGACTTTATTGATTGGTAAACTAATTAAACCCGCAATCAATTATTTTAACCCATGATTTTTGTGTGGAATGGTAGAGTATACGATACAGAGTTGTTGTATCCATTTTCTCTTTGAGAAGGTGGTGGTACCATTTCTTGAACACTCAAGTGGGGCTTACACCACATGGGTGTGGCCGTTGAGGCACTCAATCGAATAATTTGACTTCATGTAGACACAGGGGTCCATCTTTAACACAACAGTGCTGTTTGATATTTGATGGCCATCCAGTGGGAGCAATCATATGGCAACTTAGCTAATCTATGGCTGGTACTCCTAATGTTACTTAAAAGTTTAGTCTTTTAAAGTCTTTCATCATTAAGAAATCTTATCTTGGTAACAAGAATTTTTTGGCTCAAGTGGAGTGGATTTACATTTTTCACAAAATATGAAGGTTAATTATAACAGTCCTTCAATTTTGGAAATTTTAATTTTTAATTTGAGGGCATGTAACTATAATTGATTTAGTCATTACTAATACATAAATGATAGATTTAATCAGTACGTCTAAGCTAAATGCAGCTTCTCACATATAATTTTAAGCATCAAGACATCTGCGTTCAATGATGGTTAACTGCGAATTATTTTGAGGTCTACACTATGCTCATTTCATATTGTAATAATTAAATAAACAAATAAATAGATGTCATATTGCTACTTGTTTGTTTAAATTTGAGATGATTAACTTAAGCCTACCAAAATAGAGGTAATTTTTGCAGAAAAACATAAAATCGTATCAATGTTCTCTTTCATAGTCGCACTGCTTATTTTATTTATTTATTGCCAAAACCCAAAAATTAAAAAATTAAAATATATTAATATTTCAGCAAAAATATGAGCTGATTATTATGTTGTGTGCATTGCATAGGGGGTTCATAAACTGTCAATCATAGGTTGGATCATTGACAATTTGTTTAGTTGTTTGTGCTTAATCTATCAGCCATAAAGTTGGTCTTGATGCAGTTTATGTGGGATCGTATCAATGTTTTCTTTATATTCACATTGTTTATTTGATTTGCTTATCACCAAATAATTAAACAAAACAAAATAAATATATTTGAATTGATACTTGAGCAAACTGTATCAGCTGATGCATTTCAAAGTTGATCAATCTTTCAGCCATAACAGTTGGCTTGAATGCAGTTCATGTGTGATCTGCTTTTGACGGGTATTTCTTTGTGATTGCAGAGTACTTGTTCGATATGCTTAACCACCATGAAACCAGGCCAAGGCCATGCCATTTTCACCGCAGAATGCTCACACTCCTTCCACTTCCACTGCATCACCTCCAATGTAAAACACGGAAATCAGATTTGCCCCGTTTGCCGAGCAAAATGGAAGGAAGTTCCATTCCAGAATCCTTCTTCAGATCTTAGTCATAGAAGGTCAAGAACCAATCGTGGTTCTTGGCCTCAAGATGATGCCTGGATGACTGTTGTACAAAGGATCCCTCCTCGTGCATATGCAGACCGGCGTGTTTCTCCTATTCGTCACTCCCCTGAGCCAGGTGTCTTCGATGATGACGAACTTGTGGATTGCCAACCTGAGGTTACTGAAAAAAATTCATCAAACAATATTTGTACTGATGTCCATTCTATTGGAGCAATAGAGGTTAAAACATACCCTGAGGTTTCTGCCATTTCAAGATTAGCATCCCATAATAGTTTCAACATATTAATACATCTCAAAGCTCCCCTTACTAGTGAAAAACAGCATTTTGGCGAAGACCATGCTAATCTGCCTTTAATTTCTCAGAACTCTCGTGCTCCAGTAGATCTCGTAACTGTGCTTGATATAAGTGGCAGCATGGCAGGCACAAAGCTTGCTTTGCTAAAACAAGCCATGGGGTTTGTGATTCAGAACCTAGGCTCTTCTGACAGGCTTTCAGTCATTGCCTTCTCCTCCACTGCTAGGAGACTTTTTCCCCTTTGTAGGATGACTGACACAGGAAGGCAGGAAGCACTACAGGCTGTTAATAATCTGATCTCAAATGGTGGGACAAACATTGCTGAGGGCCTCCGAAAGGGTGCCAAGGTGATGACAGACCGCAAGTGGAAAAGCCCAGTGAGCAGTATTATACTGTTGTCTGACGGGCAGGACACGTATACTGTGACCAGTCCTCGTGGGACTAGTTCTCGAACTGATTATCAGTCACTCCTCCCATTCTCCATGCATCGCGATAGTGGTGCTGGCCACCACATTCCAGTTCATGCATTTGGTTTTGGGGCAGATCATGATGCTGTTGCAATGCATTCCATTTCTGAAGCTTCTGGGGGGACATTTTCTTTTATAGAGGCAGAGAGTGTGATTCAGGATGCTTTTGCACAATGCATTGGAGGGCTTCTGAGTGTTGTGGTACAGGAACTACGGGTGGTAGTTGACTGCGTACATCCAAGGTTGCGTCTTAGTTCAATAAAAGCAGGAAATTATAAAACCAGTGTGATGACTGATGCAAGAACAGGATTTATCGAAGTTGGGGATCTGTATGCTGAAGAAGAGAGAGATTTTCTGGTAATAATGGACATTCCAGTTGATAAATACAGTAATGACATGCCATTGATAAAAGTTAATTGTCAGTACAAAGACCCTATAACAAAAGAAACAATGACCTTGGAAGAAGCCAGGAATGTGGTAATTCAAAGGCCTGAAACTACTACACAATTGTCAGTGTCAATGGAAGTGGACAGGCAGCAAAATAGGCTCTGTGCAGCAGAAGCAATGGCAGAAGCACGAGCTGCTGCTGAACGTGGTGATTTAACTGCTGCAGTATCCGTCCTTGAGCATTGCCGTAAACAGTTGTCCGAAACCGTGTCAGCACAAGCTGGCGACAGGTTGTGTGTTGCCTTGGGTGCTGAAATGAGGGAAATGCAAGAGAGGATGGCAAACCGCCGTGTATACGAGTCATCCGGAAGGGCTTATGTTCTATCGGGTTTGAGCTCACACTCATGGCAGAGGGCAACTGCACGAGGTGATTCTATGGATAGCACAACCCTTATGCAGGCTTACCAGACCCCATCCATGGTTGACATGGTTAACCGATCCCAGACAATGTTCTTTGGTAATCCATCACCTCAATCATCAGCCAGGCCTGCTCGATCATTTTCATCACAACCGCAACCGAGGTAACCAACATGGTTGTCTTTGAAAATTCTTCTTGAGTTTTGATCATTGTCCCTTTATATTTTTTGTTCTGTTTAATTGGTTTTGGGAAAGTCGGGGACGTATCAAAGACCTGCTAGAAGGTTTTGTGTTTCACGACAATGGGTATATTTTCTTTGTGTACATGAATAAGATTAGGGGGGCTATGAGAAAAATTTACGAGGATTGTGATGAAGGACAAATTGGTTTAGGTTTACAATTTTAACATGTGGTTTTGTATATAAGGAGAGAAATGGGGGTTTTCTCTTTTGGTGAAAATTGGGTAAAGCCTTGTAATTGTGGGGGATACTGGAGAAATTCGTCACTCAAACACGTGAGGTATCTTTTCTTGATTCTTTTCGTAAGTCTCTAATTATGCATGTTGCAGCCTCAGTCTCATTCAACTTTCTATGGTTTATGCTACAATTTTAAGATCATGAAGTAAAATGCAGTATCATATGGTTTTCTATTTTAAATGATCTTCGCGTAACTCTGCCTGTGGTTAGAAAAGTTACATTTAAACTCCAGTGTTTGGAAAAAAGTGACGCAATTAGGTATTTCATCCAACTAAGATGCGTGTGTCAACAGTAATCTTTTTATGGTACGTTTGGATTGAGAGAATGGAATAAAAGAATGAATGAAATAAAAATAGTGTATTTGATGATCATTCCAATGGAATAAAAATTCATTCCATCCTTTTGTTTTTTTATTCTATGTGAAGAATGCGGAATAAAATTCATTCTAATAGAATGAATATATGTGATAATTTTGTCCCTTCCTGAATCGTTCTTCTCTCTCTATTGCGAAACCTTATATACTACGTACCTATTTGAGAGACTACTGAGATTGAGCAAGTGATTCATTGTATTTGTACTAATAGAGGAAGCATTAAAGTAAGCAGTAATATTCTTTTACCAATGGAGTAGAATATTCTTTTTAGCTCGTTTTCCCTTTTATCCACACAGTTTCACCATCTGTAATCACTTGGTCCAGGTAAGTAAGGTGATAATTGATTTTATCTTAATGCATCTTAAGAGCTCACCTCTCAATACATTTAACCATTCATATTTTTTGTATTATTTATATTTTAACTATTCAGAGTACTTCTTAATACAAATATGTGAACTTTTAAGAGGTATTAAGAGGCTGTTAAAATACAATCAAACAACATCTAAAGGCTCAATTCACGTTTCAATAACATACACTCGGTCATATTAGCGACATGGGTTACATCAACCCCCTAAAAAGATTGTCCCATCAATACCTTTGTTTGAAATATAATCATATTAATGGGGGGTTTGTACTTTTGGACTGTTTGTTTACAATGATTATATTTGGGATAAAATTATTAATTTCAATTGTCTTGTTTATTTTTAAATTTAGAGTTGAGATTATGAGTTGAGATTATTAGTGTAGAGATTATAAAATGACTTAATAGTTTTTAGATTATAATTATAATTTCGGGATTATAATTCTAAGATTAATAGTCTTAAGATTATAATTCAAGGATTATAAAACAAACGTAAGTTTTAAGGTGATCCCCATGAATAGTATCACTGTCATATCCACTAGACTCTGCAGATTGTAAAGAAATTTACGAGTGGATTAATTAGCCTTGTTAGTTGTCAGAACTACACTGAACTGGTGGAATTTTAATAGGCTGTAAAAGCCCTGGAATAGCAGCTGCCAGAGGTCCATAATTAGTACCCCATGTTAGAGATACATTTTTTTTAATATTCTAAAATTGAAGGGCATATTTATATTTTTAAATTATAAAGTGATATGAAATTCTTAATACGTCATTATTTTTATTGTTAGTTAATTGATTAATTATCATACCACCATTATTATATTTCTAATAAATGTTAGAGATATGTTTGAATAATTAATATCTTCTTTAAAAACTTTCATTTTAAAATTTTATCTCTAATTTTGAGGCATTGGTTAATAAGTTACTCCCAACGCCCCTTTTTATTTGTCTTTTTTAGTCTTCCTTTTTATTTAGATTTTAAGAAAGTATAAAATATTTAATTTTTTATATTATCCTTTATGATGAAAGGTTTTTAATAAATTTTGAAAGATTAATATTGAAATTTTATACTTAATTTATTCAATCAGACAAAATATTATTTGTATTTTTTAATTAATATGTGAGGCGGGGGTCTACAATATGAATGTGTGTATATGTAAACATATGTGACTATTTTTTTATGCGATAGTAGCATTGTTGATATAAATAATGAGGTGATGTTTATTAAAGGGAGAATTTGTATATGACACTGATAGAGCATTTTCGAATGTTTTAACAGAAGAAGGCACATGCATGAAAATCTGGAATCCTTCACATGGATACTTTATGCATGATAAGTGCCGTGTAATTTAGGTCACTGACCCTTTAAAACCCCATTTTGTGGCAATCATAAGACTGTTTATTCTTTCTTTATTTTTTGCAAAAAGAGATAATTGCTACACTTCTTGTTTAACTTCATATTTTACTAGCAATAAATTTTAATCACTAATGTTATTTTAAAACATAATCCTAATATTTATGTACAAGCATTAATATTGATCGTGTGTTTAATCAGCTTCGGAAATCTTAATTTGCTCAAGTTAAGGCATAGTTTAGCTTCTCTAAAAAAGGGGGAGGGGGGAGGGGGGAGGGGGTACACACTCACTTAAATGTGTATGCTTTTAAAAACTTGCTACAAGCAAATTCAAAAAATGAAAGAAATCGATAACTTGTTTTATCAATCACACTAACCGTACGTACGTAAGACTTTGAATTTTCGTTGTCGGCCCTGTCATTAGACCATTGTCTATAGATATGTATGTATTTTCAACCTAAACTTTCGAGTCCTTTTATTTCTCGGACCCCTAAAAACTTTAAATTCTTGTAAGTGTCCGGTTCATATCCTCTCCTGTAACTAATTTTCTCGATGTTTGTTGCTAAGTATTTGACTAAATAAGATCATTCGGTTCCTATAAAATCTATTACTAAAATATAGCCCTAGAGGGCAATAGTATCTTTTTGTCTTCAAATTTATATTTGGTTAAAAGTGCGTGCTTTTTTTTTTTTTAATGAATTAGCTCCTTAAAGTAGATATTCCAAATAAAGAATTTGTTTGCTTTTAGATAACGAGGGAAGAATTGTCTCGTAATGCCAAACTAGAAAAATGCAAATATGTTTATATGTTGATGGTGGTAGGATGGGAGTAGTTTAATAATTGATTTTTTATTAATTAATCTTAAAAGGTTAAAATAAATTCCTTATTTTACGACAAAGGAAAAACATGATTTTATATTTTTAAATGGACGGAGTAATTTATATAGCCATAACATTAAAGAGTTGAGCTAATTTATTTCACAAAAAAAAAAACAAAAAAAAACACGTGGCAATAAACTTGCACAGTATCCTACTCTAAAAAAAGGGTTAAAAATTGGGACCTCATGTGGGGACCACAAGTGCGAAAGCAAATGAAAGTAACCAGTGTGTCTGTCTGTGTCTCTGTGTGAGAAGGAAAAAGGTGAGATGTTACTCTATCTCAACATTCTTTCTAAGCTCACCGTTCAGAAAAGTAGCAGTAGCAACCTATTTCCAAATTAACCATTACATTATCATAATATGTATATTTGCCCCCCCCCCTCTCTCTCTATATATATGCATTTATTTGATATTAACTGAAGAAAGAAGAGAGGAGGGGAGAGAATGAAAGCAATGGAGCCGAAGCAGAAACAATACGGTCAATGACAGTGAATTAAAGAGCTCCTAAACCCTAATTCCTCCATCGTTCTCATCCCTTCCTTACTTACAGAGGTACGTAAGCTGCTCGATTATATCCATTTCTTCCCGATTACTTCTCTTTCACTCTTAATTTCTGTTCGTTATTTTGATTTTTAATGGAACAGTAATCTGCTGCTTCTCCATGTAGAGTAGTTCTGTCTCCACTCTTGACGTGGCAATTGATGAATACGGTTCTTATTTCTTAATTATTAAATATTTTTTTACAAACTTTAATATTTGTATAGTACGAATTAAAAATAAATAAATTTAATGGACCATATTTATTTGGTTAACTATATGTAAATTGTAAGCTGTCTTCTCCAAGAAAGAAACTTGGCTTGTTACAGCATTTATCTATCTTGGAGCTAGCTTCACTCTAGGTCTCAAATTATGATTCGTAGGATAATCTTTTTATGTACATATATATATATATATATATATATATATATATATATATATATATATATATATATACACACACACACACACACTTCCTTTTTCTTTTCTTTTCTTTTTTTTTTCCTAAAAAGAAGCAATCTTTACTAAAAGCATAATAACAATCATTAAGTAATAAATAATTCAAAAATTTTGTTTGATGAGAATAATTAATTCTTTTTTTACATAGCGCAGCTATTAATCCCCCTTCCATTCTGGTGAAATGATTTTAGTAACGTTTTTTCAATAACAGAAAATAGGAGCATTGACAAATGATTTATGAGCTGTTTTGTAAATTAAAGATACCAATTAAATATAACAGTTGTACGTTTGACTTTGAACAATGTATCTAGACGTAATGAAATTTCAACACAATAATTACTCCTATTTGACAATTCATGAAAATCATTAAATTTAACTAAATTATTATATCCATAATTATACTTAATTTTTCCCAATTAATTTTAACAAGCACTAGGATAGATTCCTCTACAAATCCCTCACAGTCCATATTCTATGCCTCTGTTTAATCCGACTGTCAGGATTTCATCAGGCTGCCCATGACACCATCAGGTCCATCACTACCCTGTGTGCTGACAACAGACAGCGAGTTTGTGGGTCAAGTGTGTCTTAATAAGCTAAAGTATTCCTTCCTCTAACGTCACTTCATATTAAAATCTTAAAAAGTCTTAAATCTGAATATGCCCGTGCCAATAATCATCCTTTTTCTTTTAAGCTACGGATTTTCTAAACCATTACAATATAATAGTATGAATTATTATAAAAGTTGAAATCTTTGTTTTTTTTGTAAAGATATTTCATACATTGTGGAAATGATTACAACATAGAAAGTGGTTGCTCTATACATATTTAGCAGAACCATAACCCAACAATGGTGGGTTAAAGTTTTTTTAGTTTTGTACTGGATTTGCTTAATTAGTTAGGGGGTCTCTTTCGGGGTTGTGAATGTGTTGTTTTCAGACAGGTGGGTTGTGGGGTTAATATTTTGGCACTTCTAATATAAATAGAAATTCCTCAATTTGTTTTCTTATAGAATTAGTTCTTTTCATTTGTCTGTCTCGCATTACACTTTTGGCCATTTTATTGGAAACGAATTGACGGGTGTGCCCAACTTTGTATAATTTCCAGTCTTTTTGATGTTCTTTGGTATGCTTATGCTTCCACATATACTTGCCATATTGCTGTAAGTTATCTTCCGTTGATCCTACCTTGAATTCTTATTCTAGTTTAGTTTCCAAACAAGTTAATTAATTTTCCTCTGCTTTCTGGATCGAAATTATGTAAGATGGCTGTTTTCCTTTCCTCATGTGCACAAGTTTCCAAATACAAGTTGGTTCTGAAGTGTAGACTTTTCAAATATTGATATGTTTTAGGATGACCAACCATCTCTATTATCTGATGTAACAATAAATGTTTAATTTCTTAGTGACAGGTGGGCATGTTCTTGTTCTTTGGACATTTGCATTTAAGCTTGTTAGGTGTTAATCATTATGTCATACTGTCTAGATAGTCAGCGTTGTAGATGACCAATTAGTTGTTTGGTCTTTGGAGTATCTTGACATATTATCTAATCCAACCTTAGTCCTCATCTTGGAAAGGTTATGGAAAAATGTAATCACTTTCTTTCTTCAACATTTTATTGTTGAGCTACTTATTTTTTGGCCAACTTCATGTTCGATCATTCCTGCCAGTCATATGCTACTTTCTACGATTATTTTCCTTGTATTATGTCAAGAGTGTTTTCCATTATCATGATTAAGTTGTGGGGATATTTTATACCTGTACATTTACATGCCTTCTTTGGTGCTAGATTTTGGTCCAGCCTATCTCCATATGTTACTATTCATCTATCATTGTCCATCTCATTGTGCAATATATAGTACAAATATACGCTGTTAGTTGACTAAACACATTTCAATTTCTTTTATCCCATGGATTTAGCTTCTGCTTACAGGATGTGGTAAATATATTTGTTATGAAAGACCTCATGAGTTCCCTTACTTTTGGTAGGCTTTTTTTTGTTTCAGCTTCGTTGTGACACACGATCATGCTTCACCAGTTTGAACTGGTCTAAATGAAGTTCCAAGTGGCAGTTGTTCTTGCCTGTCTCATTAGCTTCACTTCGATTCTACACATTCTTTGCGGTTAGTATCAATTCCATGAACTATGTTAACAATGTATCTTTTAGTGTTACTAACAAAAATCGAAGTCATCATGAATTTAACTGTGGTATTTTGTAAGCAGACTTTTGCCCGGATCACTATCAGCAATTGATATAAAGATTGGGAGGCCTCTACTCAATGAAAAAATTATATATATAAATTCAAGTTGGATTTCCTTAATAGATACTAGTTGTTTTTTTTTTTGCCCGGATCACTATCAGCAATTGATATATAGTTTGGGAGGCCTCAACTCAATGAAAAAATTATATGTGTAAATTCAAGTTGGATTTCCTTAATAGATACTAGTTGTTGTTTTTTAACTACAAGAACAACAATAATAAAACAAGTACCTTTTCTCAGCAATTGGAAATAAAGGAAACTTAATCTACAAACTTACTTTGGCAGATGAACTTTCTGATACATCTAGTGGAAACAAATGGACATGTGCTTGTTCTTCTGCCTATAAAGGGAGCCAGGGCTCTGCTGTTTTAGCTAACTGTGCTTCATCATGTGATTGCAGTCCTGGTATATTACTGATACACTTTGTTATGCCGCCTTTTATGCTGCTAAATTATCCAAGCCTGTTTTCTAATTATGTCTAAGCCTGAGAGTGACCCACAATCCACATGAATTTCATGCAAGAATGGTAAGTGCCCTGGATAAGACCACAATTTTACTTCATTGTTGCAAATGAAGTAGGATAGACTATAATCTCTACTGTTAGTAGTTACTCCAGAGATAGGTTTACAAACTTCTGGTGGTTTTCTTTTGTGGAGATCTATTCTGGCCCTCTGCATGTGGATAAGTATATGTTTACAGTTCTGTGCTTTTAGTAATATGACGGTGAATGAATGTGCCAATATATATATATATATATATATATATATATATATATATATTTGTATGAGAAATTATTTGTTAGTTTCTATATAAGAAAAAATACATGTTTGTATCGCATATGGCTTTTCATCTTTGTGTAAGGTTAATGTGCATTGGTGTTTTGTAGCCGCAAAAGGATCTAGTGGGGGTAAATGGGAATGCATATGTGCTGCTAATAGATTACCTAAAGTGTCTACAGATGAACATGACACTAGCTGTTTTACAGCCTGCAATTGTAAGTCAGGTATGTGCGGTATTTGCTGATAGGTGTTTTGCTCTTTTTCCAAAATTAGGGTATCACTAGAATAATTTAAATTATTTCCCGGGAAAAGAAAAGAATAAGCTTAAGTTAACAACAAAGGTGACAAGGATTTTGGGACATCCCAAATAAAAAGGGGATAAGTAATTTAAACGGCGGGAGTATCAATTTTTGTGTCACAAGAGAACTTATATAGTTCATGAACTATAAGATGTAATGATTAAAAAGCTTTTTTTCTTTAAATTTCTATTATTTGAGTTTCATATTTTTGGTTTACCATCTTACTTTGATGTTAATGAGCTATACATTATTCATCTAACCATTAAATGACTCCATAGCTCAATTTTCTAAATTCTACAAAATATAATTTGATCAGCCAAAGAAGACTTTACAAGTCATATGCATCCATGTCATTTTTGGTGTTTTAAAATCTTTAAAAAAAAGAATGAGGCAAAGTATAGTTGAACCTATTACCATATGTTTGTATGCCAGTAAAATTTATGTATTGTACTTTAATAAGTATGAAATGCTCTATTATGTAAATTCCATTTGCCAGTTTTCTGAAAAAGAGGTGCTGAAGCTTATTTGGTAACTTTTTGTTGCATCTCAACAGGATCTACAAGTGAGGCTGAGTCTACAAAAAAACTACTTTCCAGCAAAGTTGTTGTGATCATTCTTTTGTTATGTGTTATACTCACGACTCTTGTGTTTATTGCTTCGGTTATATTCTATCTCTATCAAAGGAACAAATGTCCAATTGAACGGCCTCTATTCTTGTCGGACAAAGAAACAAGTTACAACAGTGCTTCCAACCTAATAAGCCGCAGAGCTACTTCAGTACCAGAACATAAATTCTATATTGGTTCCCCAGCCAATCCTATTACCGGTAAATTCCAATATTTTATTTCTTTGTACCATTTTTCATCTTTAAAAGTTTGAATTGAAACTTTTTTGATAGTTGTTAAGTTGTAGTACTAGTAGTTGCCAACCTAGATCACCATAACATTAACGCTTTGATACTCGGTCCACCATGGGTACATGTCCTATTCACACTTAGTATTGGCATATATATATATATATATATATATATATATATATATATATATATATATATTGGCCTCTCATTAGACAGAGTAATACCCACAGCATTCTCATAAATCTCTCTTTCTCCGTGTCTTCTGAACTCCATTTCCATTTATAGCGTTCGTAATTGTATCATTTGTCACTAGATTTACTTGTTTATTTTACTTTGGCAATAATGAATACAAAATGCATACCATAATATAATCTGATTCATTTAGCTATACTTGGGGTTGAATCTCAAGATCACTATTGACAAAATCTAGGCAGTACCCTAGTCTTCATCCCATGAATAGTGCTGAAAGAGAAGTGTCTCTCTATTTTCTGAAAAAGGACAGAGAAATTTGTTTCAGAAATTAAGAAAATTTTATATAAA
Organism: Panax notoginseng; assembly: GCA_016801055.1. NCBI lineage: Eukaryota > Viridiplantae > Streptophyta > Magnoliopsida > Apiales > Araliaceae > Panax > Panax notoginseng. The sequence goes on along the minus strand of CM029015.1, from coordinate 213,539,454 downwards.
AAAAAATTGAATGTAATTATAACTGGCCCTAATGGTAAAAAAAAATAATAATGAAATCAGTAAAACAGTCCTTCAGTGGTTACACAGATTTGGAAAAATAGGTGGGCATAATTCAAAAAGGCATGTAGATAGAGTGTAGATTCATTATAATTTGCACAATTGGCTGCTCTATGGTTCTGACACTTGTTTTTTTTAATTACATTATTTTTTATCATTGCAGCCCATGCATTATGCCATTGCACCATGTAATTGAAGCTTCTCCACATCATTGTAGATATTAAAGTCTTTCCCCATTTCACGCAGGATGCATTCAGCAGGCTTCACTCTTATTTAAAAGCAGAACAGGAACGATACATGGAACACTTGCTCATTTTTCATACTCAGAATTGGAAAATGCGACAAATAAGTTCTCCAATTCTAATTTGATAGGAATGGGAGGAAGCAGCCACGTTTACTGTGGTCACCTCAAGAATGGTGGAATTGTTGCAGTTAAGAGGATGAAAGCACAGGAAGGGCCAGATGTACAATCTGATTTTTTGACAGAGGTACTTCAACAATCTGCCAGATTTCTCAGTTTGTTTGTTAAACAGCTTCCATATTTTCTGATATTCTCTGGGAGATGTAAAGTTATGTATTTCACACTACTATCTTGAATTTTTCAATCAGTGTTTTTTTATTGGTTCAGATTGAACTTATATCGAGACTCCATCATTGTCATGTGGTGCCTTTGTTTGGTTTCTGCTTAGAAAACCAAGGAAAACATGCAGAGAGGCTATTAGTATTTGAGTACATGCCCAACGGAAATTTAAGAGAATATCTGGATGGGACTTCAGGAAAATGCCTCGACTGGGGTACCAGGGTTGCAATTGCACTTGGAGCTGCTAAAGGCTTGGAGTATCTCCATGAAGCAGCTGCACCAAGAATTTTGCACAGAGATGTCAAATCTACAAACATTCTATTGGATGAGAAGTGGAAAGCGAAGGTGAGGCAACATATAATTGATTCCAGCAAACAGAAAATGTAGGCAAAAAACTGAATTTTTGTTGATTATAGCTCAGCCAACTACTCTTAGTCAAGCATCATGTGTTTGGTTTCAGGGAATTTCATGGCATAGAATTGGAATTGGGGTCTAGTAGATGAAATTTTAAATAGTATTTCTTCAGCTTCGATTTTAAGGTTAAAAACAAGGCAGTAATATATGTCTTTTTACTGAATATGTCATTTAGTTTATTGGCTGCTTTTGGAATCACTTCTATGTGAAATGATGGCTTGAAGCTGTTCCATTTATGCTCAGAATAATCACATACTCCATATATATTTCCTATTTAACTAATTGATATATATTTGCAGATTACTGATCTGGGTATGGCGAAACGTTTGAGAAATGATGGACTACCAAGCTGTTCAAGTTCTCCCGCTAGAATGCAGGGGACTTTTGGCTATTTTGCACCTGAGTATGCAATTGTTGGAAGAGCTTCTCTTAAGTCAGATGTTTTCAGTTTTGGTGTAGTCCTTCTTGAATTGATCACCGGTCGGCATCCCATTCATAAGTCAGATGAAAAGGAAGAAAGCCTGGTCATATGGGTATGGATGCTCATGCACATTTTTTCCACTATATTAGTTTAGCTTTTACTTCCCCTCAAAATCTTATACTTGTCCAAGCATCATTTTCCGTAATGCTTTTTTTGCATTTAAAACTTCATAACCAGTTGATATAACATGTTGAAGTCTTCTCAAGGGGTTTAGGGGTTCATCTAGATCCTTGATCTCCCTTTGAGGGTGTCAGTCCTCTCTTGGTACTTCTTGACATGGTAATGGTGCTATTTCTAGGTTCTTTGTCTCTTGAGACCTACCACACTTGGTCAGTCTGGCTTATGTAACCTCTAGGTGCTCATTCTGTTATATCGAGACCCTTGGTACCTTGGGGGTAAATGTCTTTTGCCTTAGGTGATCACTCCACTCTCAGTTTCTCTCCCCTCAACTCTTGTCACTCTGCAGTCCACGTGTTCTCTCAGCCATTTGTCCGAATCACTTGGTTGAGTCCTTTGTACGTGCTACAAGTATCCTTTAACTTAATACACATGTCAATTGTATTTTATTTTTAATTACCCACATGGATCCAACACTTTAGCAATGACACAAACTTATTTGGCATATCTCTTGGGGTTAGTAATATTAGTTATCATCAACTTCTTTGTAATTGTAATGAACATCTTTGTTCTACTTACTGAGGTGTAATGTAGTTGAACATGAAATTCAAAGCTCATTATTCTCCTACTAATTTTTAGCCACTTTAATTTGAGGACTCAGTATCTTTATCACATCTGATATAAATTATGAAAACATCTCTAAGTTGTAAATTATTCCAGGCAATCCCTCGGTTGCTAGATAGCAAGAGAGTAATTTTAGAGATGCCTGACCCGCATCTACAAGGGAATTACCCAGAAGAAGAGATGCAGATAATGGCTTACCTAGCAAAGGAGTGCCTGTTATTGGATCCCGACTCTCGACCAACCATGAGTGAGGTTGTTCAAATCCTGTCAACTATTGCCCCAGAGAAATCTCATAGGAGAAACATTTCTGTAAATCTTTTTCAGGTATGAGTAGTATAAGAAAATATCAAGTATCTTGACTAAATAATTTAGAGGGATTCTTATAAATAGCCTTCTCGCTTTGGCACTTTCATATGTGCACCTCTAAGACAGATTTCTGAGATTCCTCCCGACTCTATTGGTGTTCTTACTATCTTTTATGCTTTGGATCACCTTCTGAAAATTCTTGTGTGAGATCAAGTACTCCATTTCCTTTGGTGTCAGTATGAAGCAATCAATTTTGTTTGATAAGATAAAAATGTCCTGTCACTCCATTTAATAAGTCCATATCGGTCTCTGCACTACTATAATTTCGACAGCAGAGCATAGATACCAACAAAGTTAGCATCATAATCTTGTTATCATTGCCTTCAATACCTCCATAAGAACTCAGACTTGTTATTAACAAGTCCATATCATCATGTTATTTATTTTTAATTGTTCCATTTAGGTTTCCTCAAATGACACTTAGTTTGAACTGTTTTCTACAATTTGTGCAGAGCTCGTCTACTCGTGATCTAAGAAATGAGCTGGCCATTGAGATGCCTGAGAAACAAACTCGGGTGGTTTCTGTTGACACTGAGGAGCTTAGGCCCACCACATCCAATAAACGGCCACCTCGGTGTTCATTGCCATTAAGTATTGACCGAACACTCTGTGTTGAAAAGAATGCAAAAGAAGCAGACACTGCCTCTGAGTGTGTACAGAAACTAGTCGTCTCGACTTCTAATACAAGAAGTTTGCCGTCTCCAGATGAAGAAACTGTGAACTTAAGTGAACCCCAGTTTGAATCATTTTGTGTTCCAAACTTGAGTCCCCCTTGTAATCACTAGTATCCAAAAAGCATATATCACTGCTCAGAGCTGGCTCACAAGTGTAAAGCAAATGTATGGGAGGAATCAAGCATGCAGGGACTCTTCATTCCTTTATGCTCTATTTTGTCAAATATATAAAAATCATCTCAAATATTGAAGTAATCAGTGATTTGATCATTTGTTTCATTCTTTATAACTTGATGTAGAAATGAAGGAAAGAATAATTGTACCATTGTACATAATAATAATGCACTGCAGCTTCTGTATAAAGACTACAAGCTGATTGTGTCAATCTGAAGTTTTGGTTACCGGCCTGGTCATTAAGCAGGCCTTACTGGTCATGTGACTCACATCTCATGTGCCATGTGAATGTCATATGATTTTTTTGGAAGTGGTTAGGATAGAGTTAACTTTGGACAATTGAACAATACAGTGTTGACACACAGGTCGGAAGGTGATCTCTCTCTGCGTGTCAGCACTATATTGGTCTATTAATTAACTTATATATATTGGTCTATTAATTAACTTATGAAGCTAAGTTCATGATAACCGGATTCGATTTTTTTTTCTTTTGCGGAGGAAACTTAACCATTGTCAATTAATCAACTTCATAAATTAAGTTCATGATAACCTGATTCGATTTTTTTTTCTTTTGTAGAGGAAACTTAACCATTATCCTCTTTTTGTGTGAACTGAAAATTTCTAATCCTAAAATATTTCATCGAGATACCTATCATTTTATTGACTACAAATGGAGTTAACCCTCATGGGAATTTAAAAAGAACTAAACTATCATAAATGCCTTTGGCAACAATTCTTATTATTTTATTAATTTTTTTTATATTTTTGTATAAATTTCAGTAGACATGGCAACCGCACTTAAAATTTCCGCTAAAATACCTCCGATCCAGTTAAGTTATATTTTTCTCTTTTAAAATAGTAGATAAAAATAAAATAACTTTGTCATAGTAAAAAAAAATGAACATGATATAACAATATTTAATTGAAATCTAACTCTAAACAAAATAATTATTAATTTATTAAAAAAAAGAATAACTAGTATATAATAGTGATATTTTACCAATTATTATTAATGAGCTTGTTTCCTAAATAATAAATTGAATCTTCAAAGTTTGTGTAGATACAAATTTTAATATTTAAAAAAAAGAGGCTATAACTTATACGTAATTAAAAGAAATACTGTATATTTTTATAATGTAGTTGAACCCATGACCCCTGACCCCAAACCTGAATAATATTTGATAGGGCGTGGGTCGTTGGCCTTGTGAGCTAATAACGTCAACCCGGGCGAATAGAACGCACAGCAGTGGCCAGAAAAAGAGAGAGTGATAAATTTCCACAGATAGATATAGAGAAAAGGAAAGAGTTATGGCCGGAAAAGCTAATACAACTCCGGCAACATACTCGCCAACAACGGGGAAGAAGCAGAGAGCCCCTATTTTCGCCGACGTCGATTGGGTTCGTCCCGATGGTCGTGGCTTCCACCAGTGCAGACCTGCCTGTATACTCTCTCTCTCTTTCTCATTCGAAATTGTAAAGTTTATGTTGGATATAATAGGGTCAATTTGATTGTTTTTGATTGATTCTCTTCACTTGTTTACATTTAACTATGCTTTTGTTAATTTAATTCTCAATTTGATTGCCCTCTGTTTTTTTTTTATATTTTGATTCGCCCAATAGGGTCATCGAATGATCAAGAAATTCATTTGATTCTCCTTGTTATTTAAGATTTTGACCCTATACAACTTTACTTTAATGCAAAATTTTGGGGTATTTGATGTTTTCTGGGGTATAAGTGCATAACATTACATGCATTTATGTATTTCCACTACAAAGGGACCATCTTGCTTGATGCATTGGTATCCATCTTTTTTTTTCGGTTGAAGAATAAAATATTATTAACTTAGAAAGAAGGATTACAATCATAAACATTATTTAATGAGATTGATCTTAGAAAGGACCCGCTCACCTTGTTGACGATGACTGTAGTGTATGATTTAAGGCTTTGTAATTCATTTTCTCTGTTTGTGTTGATTTACCACATGAAGAAGCAACACAATAGAATTACAAGTCTAAGTGCACTATTTAACATTGTTTCTTTCTGTTGTATCTTAAATTCTGTAACTTTAATTTGTTACGTCTTTAAATATTTATGCCTGCTTTTCAGTGTCCAGTTACTGTTATACCAATCTCTGCGATTGTGTTTGCACTGTTGCACATATTAATGTCTTTGACAATGTCATCTTGATTTATACAATTCTCGCTCCCCCTACATATTTACTTTGACTTCTGCAGTTGTTATAATGAGTAGCGATTATTGCTATCTTGAAAAATCCATATAACCATAGAAAATATTATCCAATTTTGGGTAAGCATGTTGTATAGTCAATGAAAAGAAAAGGGCTTTATAATTGTTAAATTGTTGAATCTTAGTTCTTCATCCCCTAAAGTATTCACCATTGTCTCGAATATTTTCTAATCTATTAAAGAAAAAAAATGGTATCTATTGAGATTTGCCCAAAAATGGTATCTATTGAGATTTGCCCGATCATGCATTCATGTTATTTATGGTGATATATTCAACTTCCTTCGATTCTTTTATTTTTGTATCCATTGTTTTTGTTGGATTATGGTTATGTTTAATCTGTGGTTAACTTATTAGATTTCTGTTTTATTGGTGATTTGCAGTTTTAAGGACTGGTGCAGTGAATTCTGCATCAGGATCTGCTTATGCAGAGTTTGGAAATACCAAGGTCATTGTGTCCGAGCGAGTATATTTTTGTTATATTATATTATTTGAAGTTTCTTTTTAGTTTCTTCTCTATATATTTCTTTTAGGAATTTACCATTATTTTTACCCCTATAAATATGAATATATGTAGTTTCATATTGTGATGATGTTTTCTATGATTAGTTTCTGCCATATATTTTATTTTGTTGCTTTTGTTGCAGGAAACCTTCTATTCAAAATAATGTTCTCTCTTGGAGCTTTTAACTCCAATCTTAAACTTTTCTCAACATCTGGTTGTTTTATGGTTGTTTGATATTTGACATATTCAACATGATGACCATGCCTTCCACTCAGATGTTAGCTACTTAGGGGGTGTTTGACTGAATAAATCTGAATCTGAATCTGAATAAACTGAATAAACTGAATCTGAATTTGAATGAAAAAAGTTGTTTAATAATTGACATGTTTGAAACATCTGAATGACAAAACTTTATTATTTTATCCCCTCTAAAAAAATTCAAAATTGTTGTAATTTTATTTAATATTACTTAATATAAAAGTTAATATTTTTTTTTAAATTTTTTAATTTTTGTATTTTTTTTTACTTCATTCAGCTGTTTATTCAGTCATTCAGCTCAAAAAATCTGACTTAGCCATTCAGCTTGCCTATTTTACCGATTCAGCCATTCAGACCAAAACAAACGCACTGACCGATTCAGCCATTCAGATTCAGCTCTAAACAAACACCCCCTTACTTAGAGTAACAGAATTATGAAGAAAATAAAGTAAATTTCTATGCACATTCGACTTATATTTATTGATATGGATGAATGAAGAATGTAGCATTCACCTGCTAAAAATGACGGTGATACCAGCTACGATCGCTACAGACTTTGTTTAACTCGTGCTTGTTGCAATCAGTTACAAGGTAGGTACATGATAAAACACTGTACAACCCTGTTTTGTATATGTATTTAAATTACATCTGAAACACTGTATTATGTAAAAATTCCAGTTTGAATAAATACTATACATTTTTTGAGAGTCGCATGCAAAAAAAAAAATGGACCGGTCCAATATTTCGGTCGGACAAACCTACCCGCCAAGACTTATTGCCTTCTTATACTCCTTTCTCTTTTCCTTTTTTATTTACTTTCACTGTTTTTAACTTCTTAACCTAAGATTCAAACTTTTCCACTGATAGGGGTCAGATTGTAAAGAAATTTCTGCAATGCTACAGAAAGCTTTGGAGGGTGCCATAATACTGGATACTTTCCCCAAGACAACTGTACATGTTTTTGCATTGGTGTTGGAATCTGGTGGCAGTAAGTCCTGAATTTTACATTTGGTCATTATGTAATGTTTGGAGTTGATGACTTTCATCAGTTAGTGCCTAGAAGCTTAGCTCAATAAAGGAGCACCAAAAAGAATAATTGGCTTGACAAATACCTAAATTGTTTTATCTTATCTTTGATTTTTTTTGAGTTCTTCCTTCCTGATTTTGTTTTATACTTGACCACTTGCATATTGAATGGTGCGTACTAGCTTACTGAGCAGGGAAGTAGATTGCAAGATCTCAGTTCATAGCATCACACTATATTATACTGAATTCTCAGCATTTAACTGTAAAATTGTTATTATTATCTTGGCAGTAATTGCTTCAGTGTTTAATATTAGTGGAGTGTCTTTCCTTATTTATTGCTTTAAGTGTTAAAGATCTTCAATTATGATGGCTGCAGGTGATCTTCCCGTGGTGATATCATGTGCTAATCTTGCTCTAGCAGATGCAGGAATCATGTTGTATGATTTAATTGCCTCGGTTTCTGTGGTAAGTGTCATGAGTGGCCCATTTTTTTTCCGTTAATAGTGTAAATTGTTAGTTGTTATGGTTGGTCATCTTTTCTTTAAATACATGTTCATTTAAGAATGCTTCTTAGATGAATTTGCGCATAATGATTTGTTTGTATGTGATTCCGTTCATGAACTCACATCTTATACTTAGTCTTGTCTGGGAAAGAACCTTGTTATTGATCCTGTTTTGGAGGTAGAAAAGTAGAAAACTACCAGGATGGAAGCCTAATGATTACAAGTATGCCGTTTCGTAATGAGGTTACTCAGATGACTATTACTGGAGAACGGTCAACCCCAAAGATTCACGAGGTGTGGAAAATTACTGGCTTCACCTGTAATTTGTATACATCTTTACCTATATTCCAACTTTTAAATGCACATATGCATTCCGCCTCTTTTACAAAATTTTAGTTTACATGCTTTGCATGTATGAATTTGTACTATGGATTCAAATCTCTTTTACGTACTTTCCACTTTCCAGTCATCCATGCATATATCTCGATCCAAAAACAAAATAGAATTTAGCTTGGGATTAAGAACGGGTTTGATAGATATAATATAACTTGAGAAATTCTTTAATGGGGCATAACCGCCGCAAAGAAGCTAATAATATATTTTATTGATCAGGCTATGGAACTGTGCCTTGATGCTTGCTCCAAGCTTGGGAAGATCATGCCTGAAAGAAGCTGCTTCTGCTTCTGCTTCTGCTTCTGCTTCTACCAATTTCATCTTATTTGTCATGTTTCTTAGGCAATTTGATTCAAATTACTTGGTTCTTGCATAGTTTTTTGGTAACTTGGTCATCTTTTACTGGATTTTGACCTATATATATATATTTATTTTTTATTTTTATTTTTTTTTGTAAATATTAAAACTTTATTTCACCAGTTATAGGAGTTCAAAAGACTATAATAAAGTGTGATAATACTAACAGAGTGACCCTGCAACCAAATTCTATATTTTTTTAATTTTTAAAAAAAATGCTTGAATTGTTTACTACCGACTATGGTTGTTGCATTAAATATTTTTTTCCCAGTTTTGTAATACGTCTTGTATTATAAAAATCAGCAAACACACTTGGCGTATTAATTATCTAGATCTGGAACTCTATAATATTTGATGCCCTATACGAATTAATAAAATATATGGTATCAAGTTTTCCATATTTAGTTATTGCTATAAATGTATACTAAATTATAATTGTGAAATTTATTAATACATAAGATTGATAAAAATTATTAAGAGAGTCTCATTTATTATATATTTTTAAAAATAATTATTACTATAATTTATTTATTCATCTAATTAGTAATCAAAAAGTTTACGTAAATATTTTTAATATATATTATTTTCTTTTAGTTTGTTTATTACTTGAAACGTGGTTTGAAGCCGGCAATGACTTGTTGTCAATGGGACCAAGTCAAAATAATAATTAGTTTAATAGAATAATTTGAAAAATTAAAAATTTAATGGTGTAATTAGTAAAATATGTCAATTATAGTGAATAATTCATTAGTTTTGTCGATAAAAAATTAATTTTTATTTAATTTTTTGACAGAGTGATCTATTTTTAAAATAATAATTAATTTACTAAATAATTTTAAAATTTTAATCAGTAAAATATTCTAACTACAACGGATAAGAAAGGATTTCCAAGTTCCAAGAGCTGAGCTCATAGTAGTCTTTAAACAAAAAAGGTCAATGATTTTCCATCGTAAGTTATAGATTGTCTAATATATAATCAATTTTTTAACGTTATACATACATACTTTAAAGGAAAAGTCTGGGCAGACAGTTTTATTGGACAGCAAAATAGGATATTTTTTATTTTTTTTTTTATTACAACTTTCAAAAAATATATAGTATTTATTCAAACAGAAATACATCTAAAATATTTTATTTTGTAAAAATTTTTGTTTGAATAAATATTATATATTTTTTGAGAGTCACAATTAAAAAAAAATATTTTTAAAAAATATCCCATTTTCCTGTTCAATATGCCTATCTGCGTAGAAGGACTATACTTTAAATCCAAGAGAATTGAAAAATAAAATTGTCAAAGACTAATGAATATAATCACTTTAAAGGGTTTGTTCAGTTATTACAGTTTTTTAGTGTTTACGAGGATAACATTTGTAGTGTTAATATATTGTGTTGGAGTTTGTTTATAGGTTAAATAACATACTTTAAAAAAGTAAGATTTTCAAATGTGATTTAATTAAACGTAGATTGATTTGTATATTTTGATGATGTGGCATAATTGGCTCACACCGTCAACTTGATGTTAGTTCGCCTCATCACGGTCGTTAGTACCACGTGTCTGAATCTGGACTTTCTATTGGTTAATAATCCGTGTCCGGTACGCCAAAGGGCTTTAATTGCAGTACAGCTGGGCGGGGCCCTTGGAGTTGGCTAGATTGTCGGGCTAACCCGAAATTATATTAAACAGAACTGATCCACCAACATTGTCAATTGCCGGCAGGAAAAACCTCCCCCACCGGCGGAGGTTGGTTGGAAAACTGATGTGATTTTTGGTGAACTTTCTTTCTTTATTTATAATAATAATAATTTAATTATTAAACAACAAAGATTTTATTTGATTTTCATGTCTCAAGTCAAAATTAATGAATAATTAAATATTGTATGAGACCGCTTTGTTTTTGGTTTTTTTTTTTATGATATATATATTTCAAACATTTATCTTTTTTCCTAAATTTTCAAACATTTTTCATGACACACTATATGTAAAATTGTAAGTGATAGAATATAATATTAAAATATTAGTATCTTTTTATTATACGGTTAGTCATATAAAAATTTATAGTCATATATAGTAAGTAACATTCTCTGATCGACATATAAGATCAAAATGAGTTTAAATTTTGTCACTATATATATATATATATATGAGCAAAATCATATTAAATTTTTGTTACAAAAGATAAAGAGGAAAAAAAACTATTGAAAATATAAAATATACAAGTGAATTTTCATATATCAAGTAGATAAGTACTCTTTTTAACATATATTTTTAGCAAGTTGTTCGAGGAAATACTAGCTTACTTATCAAAAATAACCTTCTTAACAATATTTTTTTAAAAAAAGAACAATTTTCTTACAAAAAAATATAAAAACAAATGGTAAATCTAATGATTTCTAGCTCATTGTACTTGATACATTTCACTTATTACACCATTAAACTTTTAATTTATTCAATTACCACATTAAATTAATTCAAATAGTAAAATTAGATCATTCCGTTAAAAAAATTTGGATGGACGTTTCAATTTTTTTTGACAAAACTAACGATTTCTCCGTTGTACTTGGCACCTTTTACTTATTACACCACTAAACTTTTAATTTATTCAATTACCGCATTAAACTAATTAAATAAGTGAAATTAAACCTCTACCAATGACATGGAAATAGATTTCTTATTTTCTTTCCTTTAGATCTCTCTACGTATTAAAGAACTCAACTTCTTTTATTTCCCTTTTCCTTTCCTTCTCTCTCTACATATTCAGGTACCCAACTTCTTTCTTCCGTTACCATTGTAAGAACCATCATCCATCACCACCATAAACATCAACCTACCATGGTTGACCATTGAAACCTACCTTACCACATAGATCTAAGTTGTGTGGTAAAATGAAGCTTCAACACAAACTCAACATACATCTCCATGTTAAAGCAATCAATGTTAGCATGCAGAAGAACCTTTCACGAGAATATGGACTTCCTTTATTCATCTCATCTTTTCTTTTTCTTTTTCTTTTTTTTCAATTCAAAAATTATATATTAAAGATATTAATTCTCACGAGACAGTAGAAAAAGATTCATTACGAAATCTAAATTTTAAATATGCTCTTTCTTTTCCAAAGAAAAAAAAAAGCATTTTATTTTTGTTATCTTTTTTAACTTTCTTCTTATGAATGTTTAAGATTTAGTGATTTAGTAACCTCAAAATTAAATATCACAAATAATATATGGTAATAAAAAAAGGTTGAAATTAATGAATTTTTTATATTAAATACAACCTTTCAAAGCCCGTACGTGTGTTTGGTCTAGCTTACTTGCATGCAAAGAGCGGATTCGGGAATATTTTTCAACAGAGGCGGATTTTCATTACAAGAAAAAGAGCCGACAATGAAGGATAAATCTTTCACAAGAAATAATGGGTTAATTACATATTATAGTACATTTTTAAAAATAATTATAATAATCATACATTCATAAAATAATTACAAAAATATGACATTGCATCATATTTATTTACAATACTAATACAATTAGGAGTCCTTAAATTAAGGGATTAGTATTAATAGGTTAACATGGTAATTTAGTTTCCATCTTCATCAAACATCCATTCTCGTTCGGTCTCTCTCTCTCCGCCCTTAACTCTCCTTCGGTTTCTCTCTCTCCGCCCTTACTACTTCTCTCTCCTCTTGAACTCGTCGTCAGCGGACTGAATCTACTTCTCTCTCCGCCCTTAATATTTCTCTCTCCTCTTGAAGCCACTCGTCGTCAGCGGACTGAATCTATTTCTTCAGACGATGGAGTTCTTGCTTTGGTATGTACATGGTTGAAGTGATGTTGTCATACTATGAGTTTGTACTTCTGGCCACATTCTGTTTATGTTAATTTTTTTATTGAATGAATTTTTCTTTATTTCCATGACTGGGTTATTTGTGACAGACATCATTTAACAGCATAATATTTGCTGAAGTGGATAATTATTTTTAAATTGTTTAGGCTCTTAACATATATAGTCTGCTTTTGAATAATCATGATTGTCTCATCTTCATTTTGTCATTTTACTTCTGCATCATATACTGACACAAGACCAATTTTTGGGGGCTTGATGTAATGTTTACGTTGTAGCTACGTCAAGCAATAAAAAATAGATACTATCATATAACTGTTTGGCTACTTCTGTAAATATGTTTTGGTTACTGTTAGATTGTGATTCGGATACCATTTTTGTTACCTTGATTTGGTATTTTGGTTACTTTTTTATGTTGTTATGGTTACCATGTATTTGCTTAGTATACATGGTTGACTAAACTGATTTTGGTGTACATGTTGTTTATGTATTATTTACCATTTTTACATGTTTTGGTTACTATCATATAAATATTTGGTTACTTCTTTAGTATATTTTTGGTTACTGTTAGTTTCTCATTTGGATTCCATTTTTGTTTTCTTGAGTTGGGATTCTGGTTACTATTTTTTGTTGTTCTGGTTACCATGTATTTGCTTAATATATATGGGTTGACTAAACTGTGTTTGGTCTATATGTTGTTTATGTATTGGTTACCATTAATATATGTTTTGGTTACTAACATATAACTGTTTAGTTACTTCATGAGTATATTTTTTGTTACTTTTAACTTATGATTTGGATACCATTCTTTTTCTTTTAATTGGGTTTTTGGTTACTTTTATATGTTGTTTTGGTTACAATGTATTTGCTTAGTATACATTGGTTGACTAAACTGGGTTTGGTCTACATGTTGTTTATGTGTTGGTTACCATTAAAACATGGTTTGATTACTATCATATAAATGTTTGGTTACTTCTTTAGTATATTTTTTGGTATACATATTTTTGTTTTGGTGACCTTTAAATTATGTTTTGATTAATATTATATATAACTGTTTGTTTATTACATAAAATGGTTTGTACTACATGTTGTTTATATTTTGGTTACAATTAGTTTATATAATATAATTTTTTTGTCACTGCTTTATTATGGTATGGTTAATGTTATATTATGATATGATACCTATGATTAATGGGTTCTCTATTCACTAATCCCAAGGTATTTCTCTTCCTCCCACAGGTTCATACATAATGCAGAAGTCTTTTCTAGAGAATGAGAGCAGTCATGAAGAAAAAGTAGCAGCAGCCAAAAAACTAAAGTTTCAGGAAGATTTGTAACAGATTTTGATTAGTTCGGTTGTTGTTGTCTTGTCCTTCTGAATTGTGTTTCGTACCTTGGTTTTTGTTGGATATTCATAACCATTTGTTATGGTTAGTAAATATGTAATGTTTATTGGAGCTTATGTAAATGAGATTACATATTTGATTATATTATCAATTATTTGACATTGTTTGTTGGTTCGTATTTGTTACTTCTAAGTTGTATCTGATATATTGTTTGAAAGGTGCAGTTGGTAACCAAACATGCATAGAAGGGTAACTATTTTATTTTTTGGTAGTAACCAGATAGTTACAAGCTCGTATCATGACATATATCAAATGTTAAAATGTACATGTGAGAGTATACATAGGTTGCCTAAATTGGGTTTGATATACAGGTTGTTTCTGTTTTGTTTACCATTAAAACATGTTATGGATACTTTTATATAACTATTTGGTTACTTCTTTATTATGTTTTGGTTACTGTTATATTATGGTTTGGCTACTATCATTGTTTTCCCAGTGTGGGATTTTGGTAATTTTTATTTTTTATTCTGGTTAATATGTAATTGTTTAGTATACATGAATTGCTTAAATTGGGTTTCATTACATGATATTTATGTTTTAGTTATCATTAAAACCTGTTCTGGTTACTATCATATAATTATGTGGTTACTGTTTTATTATAATTATAAGTTCGTATGAGGACTGTTATAAAGTGTTAAATGTATATATTTTATTTATACCCTGTCATCATGATGGAATAAGAAACTCCAATTAAGAGTTCCCATTTATACATACGATAGTCATTTATAGATCTCATATTAAAATAAAAGTAGTTTGAGATGTAACAACTGAATAAACATTGTAAAGTAACCAAATTAATATTAGACAGTAACCAAATTACATAATCTTAGTAACCAGAATATAAACTACATTTTTACATGTAATTTTGAAGGTCTAAATGATGGAATTTGACCAAAAAACCCTGCAGTTGACCAGCAACGCTTGTGACTTTTGATCGTTGACCCGTTTCTAATGAAACTAGGTTCTGAAAACGCCAAAATTCGACACTCCAAATTTGATAGAACAATGCATATCATGTTTTGCATTTCTCCAAGCGAACAAGTTGATGGAACTAGTATGCCGGTAACTTCAAATTTGGTGTATTGGTTACTATCAGTCCATGTACCGTTGAAATAAAGTACAACAGGAATCAATTCCATTGTCTGATAACAGAATAAGTACTGTAAAGTAACCAAATCAATGTTAGCCAGTAACCAAACTACATAATGTTAGTAACCAATACATAAAATACATTTGTACATTCATCTTACAATGGAAATAATCAGTATATTGATATTTATTACCAATTAAACTATAATAGTTGTATGAAGGTAACAAATGTAGCCAATAAGTAACCATCATAATAAAATAAACAAATATTAAACACCGTAATATTATATAGTAATAATCATAACAACATTATACAGTAATCAAATCCAATTTAAACAGTAACCAACACATATTTATTTAGTAGCCACAAGATAAACACATTCTCCATTGCATTTTTATAGTAAAAACCAAACAGTATAACTTGATTGTTACCAACTAAAGGCTAAATATTGTAAGAATGTAACCAATGTAGCTAACAAGTAACCATTAATATAAAACACATAAGTATAAGTATAAATAGATTAATACAGTAACCAGGTCAGCACTAATGAGTAACTATTATAATTTTACATAGTAACCATGTCAGCATTAGCCAGTAACCAATATAATGTTAAACAGTAACCAAGTCAGCATTAGTCAGTAACCAAGTCATCATTTTTTAATAACCAAGTCAGCATTAGTAAGTAATATTATGCACTAACCATTATAATTTTACACAGCAACCAAATAAATATTATACAGTAACCAAATCAATAATAAACAGTAACCAATTTCTATGTACTTAGTAACCAGAATATAAAACATATTTTTACATGCATTTTGCAATCAAAACAGTTAGTATACTGACTTTGTGACCAATTAAAGAGCGAAAAACTTAAGAAAGGTAACCAATATACGAGTATATAGTAACCACGGGGTAACCAAATAAACATTTAAAGTATTCAGCAACCAAATAAATACTATACAGTAACCAAATCAATAATAAAACAGTAACCAATTTATTCCTTCTGCAGTGCCATTACCAGACTCTGTCTCACGACGACGCCGTTTCACCATCTTAAGCAGCAACCGATGCCTGAGTTCAGAGTGAATGTGACAAAGAGATAGCCTCAAAGCTTCCTTATTCTTTTTTTATCGTCGATGTGAAGAAGAAAGGGTTTCAGTTTGGGTCTAAAGAAGAAAAGGTTTCAGTTTGGTTATGTAAAGAATCAATCAACAATCAAATTTGTTACAGATCGAGGCTGGTTACTAATCTTGAAGTTGTTGTTGATATTGAAGTTGCTGTTGATCTGAAGTTGTTGTTGATCTTCTTCGATATTATCCGATCTCAGAGTTGCATCGTCGTTGGAGAAGTCGTCTTCTCCGATCTGTCGTTGCTCTGTTTTTTCGGATCTGAAAGTTGCTTGTTTTCTTCATTAGCGTGAATTGTTGATCGATTGGTTGAAAATATAAAAGTCGGTAACTGACGTGTAGGGTGTTAATGACCGTAATTTTAGCAACGTAATATTGTGTTATTGCGTTATTTTTGTAATTATTTTGTGAATGTTTTATTTTTGTAAATACTTTCTAATTGTTGTATATTAGTGTTAAGGACCCAGAAATAATATATTACTCATAAGAGATTCATTGTGAATAAAATTTTTTTTCCCACAATTACTCGCACTAGAGTTCCTCGCTAAAATCAGCACCGGCCCTGGGCTTTAGGCCCACTTAAATCGACAAATTTTTAGGGCTCCCAAGAAGTATTTGTGTTATGTATATATATATCCAAACAAAAGAGACCAGCCCACATCAATTTAAATTTAAAGGATCACAAAAAATTTACCGAATAAAATAAGCCCAAATTTTTTTATTTTCACTTAGGCCATTAAAAACTCAGGGCACCCTAGCTAAAATTATTCTTCGCTAAGTTAGTGGCTAAATATTTTTTGTGATGAATATATTGTGAATAATATATTCTTATTATATATTATAAAATATTATTTTTGTTTGGGGAGGAGATGATTTCCTCACAATTAACATTTTGAAATAACTAGTAAAGATATTTTTAAATTTATTTATTAATTTGTAATCAACATCAAATAAAACATTATATTATATAAATAACCAATTGTATAATCCACAATTAAATATGTAATAATAATCAAGTAACAAAATGTACAAAACTTGTAATCAAAACAAATGTAGGTGTCCCGAAGGTCATAGTACCTATAATATTTAATCATTAATACAAGTAAAAAAGTAAGAAAAACAAGGTATAAAAACTTTGTAACTTTGTTATGTTAAGTCCTCTCTTCATTGTCATAATTTTCCTCAACGCACGGTTGGTCTTGTAAACTTCAAAAAAATACCAAAACTTAATTTTAAATATTTGAATGAAAAGAATACTACAAAAGATTAAACTGACAAAAAAATTAAGAAGTGATACATTCTACAAGTAAAAGTTATAGTTCTACAAGATCCGTGTCTCAGATGAATAGTAAATGTGCCCCACTTATGTGAGAAGAAACTTTTGAAATATAAAATTTTGCTTGTACATGCAAATATCAATACCCAAATTATATAAGAAACATTATTAAAATGATAAAAGATGAGAGCTTGGTAATATACATTTATAAACATGCATGTATACAAATAAATGTGTAACACAATATAATTATAAATTATAACTATACCTTTTAGGAAGCTTGGTCTATATATATATATATATATATATATATATATATATATATATATATATATATATATATATTGTCAACTCCAAGTTTAACCCTTCCATTAATTTGTACCTTTAAAATTATTGATTTACATATATGTAACTACCCTTGTACCTATAAAAAACAGAGATATGCCTATGTTGCCCCTTAACAGATCCGTCCTACTTGCATGCATATAGTATATAATTAATAATATAATTAGTCGGTGACAAATAATTAACTTGTAGGTTGTAAAAAACTTTGTAAGTACCTACCCATGCGTTGTTGTTATTGCTGTTCCTTCATATTTGTTTCGATTTAAATTTTAACTTATAAATTAAATCGATATCAAATATTTTTTTTCATATAAATTGCAATTAAAAATAATTTATAATTCATCTTAAATTTTAATTTATAAATTGTTTTCAAATAAATATACTTTGTTATAATATATAGGCACTAATTTATCTCTATTAGTAAAAAACAAGTACCGCCATACCACAATAGAAAATGAAGTGTCGGTATAATAGGGTCACGCATAAAAGGAGAAATTTGTAATGATGATATATTAGAATATAAATTTATTTGGTCTCATTTTTATTTTATTAAAATTAACCAGCACCGAAATAGCATTTTTCATAAATTAAAAGGGAAATATTACTTCATTTGGCTTACTTCCTTCACATGCAAGTAAGCAAGACTTATAGAAATAAATTAATATATGATAATTTTTATGTAAAAATATAAAATTTTAATTTTTTAAGAAAATGTTATGATTTTACCAAATTTTTCGTGACTTAATGGTAAAAAATATTAAAATTTCAATAAAAAAAAAGAGAGTTATGATTCTTATAGTATAGTTGCTGAAATCTGAATTGAGCATGCAGACATGCAGTGTAAACCAATGTGTACGTTACAGAGAAAAACAGAAGGAAAAGAAAAAATAAATAAAAAGGGCGAAGAAAATAATGTTAGGAAAATGAAAGTAAAGAAAAAGACAGCATACCGCAGGTTAAGAGTACACAAAATAGTCAACTCCTCGGATCTTTACAACAAATTTATTTATTATTTAAATTAAATTACTCAAATAAAATAAAAACAACTTCCACCCCATAATCCATACTCAAACTGAAACCTTCCAGCTCTTGCCTGGAGAGAGACAGATACTGTCTACTTTCTCTCTCATACCAATTGATTCGAAAATTATTCAAACTGATTCAGATATGGTGAAGTATTACTAGTAGTACACACATTTTATAGCGTGTGTGGAGGAATTAGGAATTAGGAATTAGCTAGCTGTAGCCTGTATGTTCTTCTTTACCTTTTGGGTTTCTCTAAATTAAATTGAAGCTCAATTCTTTTCTTTTCTTTTTACAAGAATAAGAGAGAGAGAGAGAGAGAGAGAGAGAGAATACTCTTATATATATATAGCTCCCATTTTTGGAAACTATTCAAGTTTCTGTCTTTTTAATTTCTTCATAAAAGGAAGGAAATTTTGTTTCTGGGTTCCCCCCCCCCCCCCCCCCCTTCAATTTGTAGGCAGCCAACAAAGTGACATAGAGAAATAGAAAAGATTGGTCTGTGGGAGGAAATGCTTGTAAGTTCTTTCTATCTCTTGAATAAAAAAAAAATCTTGTCCTTTCTCAATCATCTTCTTTACCAAATTTGATTTATTTCCATACTTTCAGTTGAACCCTTTTCTTATTTTCTTATTTTTCTGTAGCCAATTTGAATTTATTGTATCTGTGAGTATATCTGGCTTTTAATCTGATATTTAAATTCTAAATTTTTTCTATATATGTTGAACTCAAGCTAAAATCATGATGGTTGGAAAAAAAAAACTACTCCAGCACAATTATGAATTATGGTTTCATTTCTCATAAGAGAAAACTATCTAACTTTTGGAATTGAATCTTATAAAAATAAAGAATTTAAGGACTTTGACTGGTTCTGGTTCAACTGAAGTTGGAAAAACTTATTAGTAATTTGCTCCAGGAGTAAGAATTGACAGCTAAAGATATTCCAAAGAAGGAGTCACATGTTTGACCTGAACTTTAGCTCTAAAAAGGAGATAAAGTCTTTATTACTCCATTTCCAACTTGATGCATATTTTTCCATTACTTCACATGAATCCTGGTTAAGAAACCCATTGATGGTCTCTTCCCTTTGTGGTCTAGATTACATTATCAGTCTCTTTTCAACATGTAATTTGCCTGATATTTACGGAACTTTTTTTATATTGGTTGAGACTGCAGATTAAGACCTCTGTTTGAAGCCTGGGCAGGTTTTTGATTTGGTACCATGGCTTATGGCAATTCGAGATCTGTAAGGTCTGTTCTAAATTCTTTATTTTCTGTTGTTGTTTCATATGAAATTTATACTTTTTTCATAATCAATTATAGTTCTCCTGGTCAAAATTTTTATTGTGATCAAAACAGCTTATAAGCTTAGTATTTAAATTGAATTTTAGATTTCAAGATGATCCTGAATTTGCAAAACTCCCTACAATCAATGGAGATGGTGTGGTTAAGGTGAAATACAAGATTGACGGAACACAATTGGCGGAATCAAGTCCTAGGAGGAGTGAGAGGGAAACTGCAAGGACCGGAAGATCCTTGAAAGCCAAAGTTCTATCAAGAGTCTTCTCGGAGGACTATGAGAGAGTTAAGAAAAAGATATTGGATCCTCGAGGACCTACCATTCATAGATGGAACAAAGTTTTTTTAGTAGCTTGTTTACTTTCTTTGTTTGTGGACCCTCTCTTCTTTTACTTGCCGGTGGTCCGAGATAACCTTTGCATCGATATTGGGACTACCCTTGAAGTCATTCTCACACTTGTAAGGTCAATTACCGATGTCTTTTATATGATTCAAATTTTCGTAAGGTTCCGTACAGCTTATGTGGCACCTTCTTCCCGCGTATTTGGGAGAGGAGAACTCGTTATAGATTCTTCAAAGATAGCTGTAAAGTATTTATACAAAGATTTCTGGATTGATTTAATTGCTGCGCTTCCCCTTCCTCAGGTATGTCAATATAGGTGGTATCATATTCAATTTGAGCCTATATTTTGGGATGGTATAGCTATATAATTTTGTATTATTTTGTTTACATGTCAGGTGTTAATTTGGATCGTTATACCCAGTTTAAGTGGTTCAACAATGGCAAACACAAAGAATGTCCTCAGATTCTTCATCATATTTCAGTACCTCCCAAGACTATTTCTTATATTTCCACTATCATCACAAATTGTCAAGGCTACCGGTGTTGTGACAGAAACAGCATGGGCAGGAGCTGCTTACAACTTGATGCTCTACATGTTGGCAAGCCATGTAAGTGATAAAAATCCATTTTCTTTCATTTGCAAATAAACATATTAGCGTGAGCCACCTAATATGTATAGCAAATATGCCTTTATCTATATAAGAGACCAGCCTGATTTTTCCTGTGTTCATTTCATGTCTACGCAATTTACTATACTTATTAGTGAGTTCATTCTGGTATTGATGTGCATTGATACTGATTTCAGACCTCACATAAAGGCCTTAACAACTGAACTTCCATATTAGACCTTGCTTTGTATGCCATATTTTAGGTTGAATTTTATTGGTGATTGGTTGTTACTTAGAAAAAAGTCTTGAAGTCGTAGTCCTATATTTTTTCCACAGATTTATTGACTGATATGTTACCAAGCCCAAGCTGTTAGTTGTTCAAGAATGGTTATGTGGTGAGGTGTATGGATTGTATATATGACTTAAGCTTTGTGGTTTTAAACACCGAACAAATTAATGTAGTTGAAAAGCCAATTTGTGGGATCATAAGTTGTCCCAAGCACTCAAATTATGTTCGCTATTTTCTTATTTTTGAGCTCTGATATCTATTATACTTTTACAACTAGTACATTCTTTTCACAAAATTCATTTTACCTTTACTGTTTATCCATTCTAGGTTCTAGGAGCTTGCTGGTATCTTCTATCTATCGAAAGACAGGAAGCATGCTGGAGAAGTGTCTGCAGCATTGAGAAACCATGTAAATCTGGATTCTTTGATTGCCATAGGACTAAGGACCCTGATAGAAGTGCCTGGTTCCAGTCAAGCAATATCACAACTACATGCAATTCAAATGCTGAATCTTATCCATTCGGTATCTATGGCGATGCATTGACATCTGATGTTACGTCCTCACTATTCTTTAACAAATATTTCTATTGTCTTTGGTGGGGCTTGAAGAACCTTAGGTATTTTCTTAGACTTCTGTTTGTTAATAAAATCAATTTTTGTCTCTCTTTTTTACCCTCATAAACAGAACGAGAACAACTAATTTTTTCTACAAGTATCATCAAAATGTTAAATTAGAGAAACGTTTCAGTTTTTCTGTTCTTTGATTGTTCTTGAATTAAATATCTAACTTACTAGGTGAATTTGTCAGAGGAATACCTTTGTCCTAAACTTGGGACATCTGAATACTATCAATAAGTGAAGCATGTTTCATACATAATACTAAGATTTTATTGCTCATTAAGTTTAGTTAATGTGTGCAGTTCTCTGGGGCAAAATCTTGCTACAACAACTTATGTCGGAGAAATAAGTTTTGCCATTATTATTGCGGTTCTGGGATTAGTTCTCTTTGCATTGCTTATTGGAAATATGCAAGTAAGTCTTCTATGATATCTCATGACTTATAGTTGTTTTACTCAATTCAAATTATCAGAATTTTAACTGTCTTGTTAGTTTTAGCATGTCTCTTAAACCTAGAAAAGGTTAGAAAATGATATGATTTGTATAGATATGGAGCTCATGTGGATGTCGAGACCTGTCATATGCCTCAGTTATGAAAAATGCTTCACTTTTTATTTCTGACTATTTATGCTCATGGAACTGTAACTTCACCGTTTGATTTTTTTCACATTTTATAAATTAAAATACTGATTAAAATTTATTGCAGACATACCTCCAATCAACCACAGTTCGATTAGAAGAATGGAGGATCAAGAGAACTGATACGGAACAATGGATGCATCACAGGCAACTGCCTCAAGAACTGAGGCAGTCTGTTCGGAAATATGATCAGTATAAGTGGGTGGCTACTCGAGGAGTTAATGAAGAAGCTCTTCTGAAAGGTCTCCCTCTGGATCTCCGGAGAGATATCAAGCGGCACCTGTGCTATGATCTTGTTCGACGGGTAAGCGTTGAGACTTTATATAATGATTCTCATTTTTTCTTCACTAGCAAAATCAAACTGCAATAATGATTTTATGATAATTTCTTTTAATTTGGCTAGGTGTTTGAAATCAACTTATGCTGATATAGTGTTATACGATCCAAATTATATACCAGAGCACTAACTGATAATAAACTAGTTTGCTTGAAAGAATGAAGGAATGTTGAGTAAGGAAACGAGAAATAAAATGATTATGCTAGATATTATCAGAACTTAAGAGATGGTGAAAAATTGAAATAGTTCTTTGTAAACACCTCAGTGGTAAGAGTTTCAAAATCTAGTTGCCAAAGCTATTTGCTTAGAATTTGCTTCTGCTGGTACGTACAAAAGCTTCTTCAACCAATGTGTCTCAATGAACTTATAACTCTTAACATCTAGAAACCTTAGAACTTAAAGAGGATTATAATAATTTGCATAACATGATGCTTAATTTCTTATAATAAGTATATTTCCTCACTCAAATCATAGGTCCCATTGTTTGATCAAATGGATGAACGAATGCTAGACGCGATATGTGAGAGGCTTAAGCCTGCCTTGTGCACCGAAGGCACTTGCCTAGTGCGCGAGGGTGACCCTGTTAATGAAATGCTGTTCATAATCCGAGGCAACCTCGATTCCTACACTACAAATGGCGGCCGTACCGGCTTTTTCAACTCGTGCCGTATCGGCCCAGGAGACTTTTGTGGGGAGGAATTACTGACGTGGGCCCTTGACCCTCGTCCGAGTGTCATCCTCCCATCATCCACTCGCACAGTAAAAGCCATTTCTGAAGTCGAAGCGTTTGCACTCATAGCAGAGGACTTAAAGTTTGTTGCGTCCCAATTTCGAAGACTACACAGCAAGCAACTCCGGCATAAATTCAGATTCTACTCACACCAGTGGCGAACTTGGGCTGCTTGCTTTGTACAAGCAGCGTGGCGTCGATATAAAAAGAGAAAAATTACAGCTGAACTTAAGGCTAGAGAGAACCCTGCAGTTACTAATTCAGAAGCTTTGAACGGACACTCGGATAAAAATGCGGCCTCACCGGGGTCAGGATTTGCTATGTATGCAGCAAGGCTGACGGGGAGTACTAGGCGTGGTGTGAATATGCATCCGGTGTCGAATTCTGGTGTTGTCAGCTCATTGCAGAAGCCCGAAGAACCTGATTTCTCTGTAGACGAGGAATAACTGGACATAAAATGTTATACATGCCATCAAAATATGCCTGGCGGATGAGTTTTTACCTTTTATGTGTACATGCCTTTGTTTTTAGTTGCAACTGGGAGAGGAAGTTGAAATTATTTGTTTCAGTCTTCTACTTATATCATAAAAAACATTCTCATGCAGTATACACGAGATTTTAACCTTTGAATCTAGAACTTGTGCACTGGGTTGGCCCAAAACTCTGCATAATTTTAAATTGATTGCATAGCTATTCTCATGAGATTTTAACCTTTGATAAGTATGATAATTATGGGATAGCTTGAACTAAACCCCATGTGTTTGGCCCCTGGGGAGTGTGCCCAAAGCCGTCAGCACGATGATGATTTTTTTCTTGTTAATTTTTGATTGAAATTAAACACACACGTCCTGCCTTGATCACTGCCAATGTTCGAGTCTAGTACCTCCTCCTTTGCAGGAGACCTAGTCCTCCGAAATTCAGTTCTTTATTCCCTCCTTCAATAAACATTTGATGAAGCTTTATTAGAGAGGGGACTACCCACATTTTAGCTTTTAGAGAGAGCACACTCCCCATTTTTGAGACATTTTTAGTGAGAAAAACATAAAATCACGTAAAACTCTACTCAAATAAAAAAGAAACACAATTCATTGAAGATTAAAGACTACAAAGTAGAAATCTCCATTCAATTTGCAAGGTCCAATTCTCTTCTTCACAGTTTTATTTTGAAATTCAATTACTGATTGCTTAATTATGATGTAGAGATATAGATTTTACTCTATGCTTAGATTTATTTTAATTGTTTAATACATGATTTGGGTGTAATTTGAAGCATGTGAAGTTGCAATTTTGTGATATCCTAGTAGAATTAGAGCTTAAAAAATTATGATTGGGTTGATTTCTTTGATTGTGAGTCTAGGATGATGCCTAAGGCCATCAAATTCATATTTGAAGGAATTATGATTATCTTCTAATGATGGACTTGTGCTATAATTGTATCCCATTGCCTTCAAATCCATATTTGAAGAAATTACAACATTCTTCCCGTGATGGTCCTTCGAATTTGGGTTTGTAAGTGGTCATTGGTGCTTGAAAATTAATTATGGGTCTTAAAACTATCTGAGTGAATTCGAAAGCTCCTTCCTAACTCAATTGATGAACCCCACTAGGATAAAAATAGACCGACTCACAATGCATGACACCAAATACATACTCACAATGGAATGATAGTATCTCACCTAGGCACTGAACACTTGGTACACATAAGACTTCTTCTTCAAAACTTGAGAAAAGATTAGAAAAATGATAATCGTGATTACGGGCATCGGCTAATACATTCACTTCGCTTAAGCAAATTCTCGAACTCTATGGATCTCAGTTGCAGTTGAAGACCAATACATTTTAATGGGGCATACATATTCAACAAAATTTAGATGAATTGATATACCCTTTTGAATTTATACCAATTAGCTAGCGACTCTGTTTCATTGACCCAAACTAAAATCAATGTTTAAATAAAGTCGGAAAAAGTCGTTTGTCAAAAAATCACGCTAATTTCCGAAACACCTGAAAAAAAAAAAAATTGGCTAAAAATCTCGGCATCCACGTTTGAATTTTGTAACTAGTATTGTTATACTTTTTAAATGTTATACAATATTTACAATTATATAAATTAAAATCAAATGAATTTATATAAGTTATTTTACATCGACTTAGAAAGTCAATAGGAGGAAGTACAATTTATTTACCATTGGCAAAACTAAGACTTCATTGATTTTTTATGACCTCCATCCATATAGATATTATAGCCCGGAACTTTATGTGCAGAACCAAATGTCCAAATAATAAAGTAACATACAAATTACTCCACTATTATTAGGTTTTACTCCATTTAAATTTTATACATAAATACTCACATATGTCGCAACTCGCAAAGCAAGTAAGACCAGATTCTCACGTTGACCAGGCATGACACTAATTTTATTCTTTAATTCAAATATGAGATTACTTTTTTCCATTTTGCATATTAAGTTTTTTATAATGACGTCATTAATTATTTTTTTACAGAATATAATTTAAAATTCATTAATATTTAAAAAATAAAATAAAATTATAGTATTAAAAAAGATGAATAACATTTTTATTGTCCGAGTGTCTTAAGAAAATTATTATGGGGGTATTGGACAGATAACTTGGGTCATATTTATTTGTAAGAATTATAATTTCGAAACTATATTTTTGTGGATTATAATCTCAAGATTATTCTTAGTCACATATTTATTTTTTATGGGATTGTTTATGGGATAATTTAAAATAATCCTCCTGTTATGTTTTGTTTTATCCATAATTATTTAAAAGATTGGATAAAAACCTATCGTTTGGACTATTATACTCTTAATAACAAAAATATCATATTTTCATTAGTTTAAATATAGATAGATAGGTCTTTTTAAACAAAGTTAAAGGTTAATTTTGTCTACAAATTTTTAATCTTAAATGATAGAGATTTTAATTCCTAGTTGAACATGGTATTAAATAGTTTTCCTTTCAAGTGTCGGGACTAATAGTTTTAAGTCTATTTTTAAAAATAAACAATAAAATTTAAAATTAATATTCCAATATCAAATGTAATCTTTATAAATAAACATAAATAATTATAAGGTCAAAAGATTTCCACCTTTGACTTTATAATAATATCTGTAGATGAAATTTTTTGTAAAATGTTAGGCCAATTGAATGAAAGTAGTATTCAATCCATGCACCCGATTGGTCATCAATTAATGTTTGTTGGGTCTGGTCCGCAATGGCATCTGGCCCAGGTTAATTCCATGCATCTCAGTGTTCTGTACATATTATAGATCGTTATTGATTTTTTGAAGTTAAATTAAAATATTTTAAAATTAAAATTAACATATATATATATATATATATATATATATTATGAGAAAAATGTACATGCACAGCTGTTTAATAAACAGTCGTCTATGATGACAGTTTTTTTAGACTATAGCTATTCTGAACCGTCGCTATAGTCCAAAAAAATCGTCGTCATAAGCGACTGTGTACTACAAAAATGTGTATATATATATAGCCCATATATATTATATTATATATTAATTTTAAGTAATAGATGAATATTATAAATTATCTAAAAAATATTAATCATTGTAAATCCTAAGTATTTTTAATAAATTATCTCAATTATGAGTCTTATAATTAATTTGGAACGGAGGGACGGAGGGAGGGAGGGAGTATGTACGTACTGAAGGGGATCGAAAAGGTGGGGGTGTTCTTTTTGAAGCTTTGGTTTAGTCTAGTGCAGGTAATTAGGTAAAGGTCGGCCCATTGGTCCATTGCTATTAAACTCATGGATTGATACTACTACTTTATTAACCTTGAGCCTGCTTGCATGGTTGACCCTTAATTAATTTCTTAATTAAGCCACGCATGCTAATTTTTCAAATTAAGTACCTTAAGAAAATTAAAGTGAATTAAGTACATACATAATACACCTGCATGGTTTTTGTTTGTTTCGTGTTATTCTTTAAGTATTACTCCTTTCGTCCCAAATTAATTGCTCAGTTTTGACTTTTTAAAGTCAAATTGACCATTTTTAAAACTAATCTTTTTACTATTTTTGCTAAAATATAGGCGAAGAGATTATAACCAAAAGAAAGTATATACAATTTATTACTAATCCCAATTTTTATAATTTTAAAAATATATTTATATATGCTTAATTATTAATTCTAAAAATAGTCAATTTGACTTAAAAAAAATCAAAACTGAACAATTAATTTAAGACGGAAAGAGTACTTGGTGAGTAAACTTTAGCTTGCTAACTTAAAATTTACTATAATAATTACGTACATGCAAACATATACTATAAGCCATAATTTGTGTAAATTAATGAAGACAAAAAGGATGCATATCTTTCTTGAACGAAGAACATAAAATTAATTAGTCAATCAATTCATTTACCTCAATGAGATTATATATTGAGGTAAAATTACGCACGCACATTATTAATTATAAAATTAATTTGGGGGTGTATTTTCTATACATACGTACTAAATTTGGAATTCTCAAAATTACTCGTTTAATTCGTTCCGAGAATAGATAAATATTTTTTTAATTAACAAATATTAAAATTAAATAATTGAAAAAATAATCTTTTAATTCCTTTAAAGTAGTCGTTTTACAATTAAATATGAAAGTATATATAGCTAGTGCCATCTCCCCCAGAAAATGTAACTTGATTGACAAGGAAGAAATTAAGAATATATTATTTTCATACTCATTTTTATATATTTTCTTCAAAAGGGGACCAAACCTATTTGAATTTTCTGTATTTCTCAAGAAAGATCAGGTAGACTACTGACTAGTTGCTTGAATTCCAATCCAAAGTTTGGCAAAAAGGCATTAACCCAGAAATGCTGCTGCAATATTAATTCATCAAATTAAAACCATGCATGTATAGTAGTACTATTATTACTAAAAAAGTCAACCGTACCACCTTTTATTATGCGAAATATTATTTTCTATTTAAATCTCCCCTACACTCAAATCTTTTACCCTACTGTGCATCTCTACAAGGCCTATTGGAGGGTTAGCTTTTAGCTTAATTGATTTGCTGAATTAAGAAGAAAAGGAAGGGTAGTTAGTTCCTCTAGCTTAATTAATTACTTAACTTGGTTTATTTCTTTATTACCAAGTTAGTACGTAGACTTCTCTCGTCTCCATTTGAACATGCATGCTTGTACTCCCCCCCCCCTCGCCTCCCCTCCCCTCCCCTCCCCTCCCCTCCCCTCCCCCCGGTCCTATAATATATAACGTTTTAGAGTTATACACAAGAATTAAGGAAATGATTGTATAACATTAAATATAGTATTAATTGTTTATAATACCATTACCACATACTTATCTCATATCACATATGTAACTGTCTCTTAACGTTTTAGAGTTGTACACAAGAATTAAGGAAATGATTGTATAACATTAAATATAGTATTAATTGTCTATAATACCATTACCACATACTTATCTCATATCACATATGTAACTTTCTCTTAAGATTATATAAAACGTTAAATAATTTGGGAAAAATAAAATCATCTAAAACGTCATATATTATGGGACGGAGGAAGTATTGTCTTACTTCCTCTAATACTTTCTCCATCTTTTAATATATGTCATTTTAGAGCTGTGCACAAGAATTAATTGAGTAAATGATTGTATAACGTTAAATATAATATCAATTGTCTATAATACTATTAAATTCCCATAATTACCATACTTATCTCATACTCTTTCTTATCGGTAATATTTTTTCATGAGCAGTAATTTTAGAAAGATTGTAGTTAATTCTCTTAGAATATATAAAACAACAAATAATTATACAAAAATAAAATAATCAAAAATGACATATATTAAGGGATATTTATTAATTAGTACATTTTTGGGTTCAGTGCAATTTGTTTTGAAAAAAAATCAATTTGATGGGGTTCTTGGGATTTGGGTTTTGACAAACTCGAATTTTAATTGATGGATTTAATTAGCTTATGTGCTAGCTTTATATATGCTGTCTAGAAGGGAAAAATATTCTTCATTTTTTGTTATAATTAAAATAGGGGATACATTTTGATTTTTTAATTCTATTGGTGAAAGTCATCGAAATAATCAATATTAGTTTGTTTGATCATAGTAAAATATATTATAAACTAACTAAAAAGTACTATTATATATCTACCACATTTGTTAATTTCAAAATTTAATGAATTCACTTCAATTCTGATTATTAAACTTTGGCAAATGAACTTAAAAAGTTAAAAATGTAAATCTATTTTTTAAAATACATCCAGGAGTGGGGAATCCTATATAATCTATTTTATTTTATTTTTTAAGCTAAATATATATATATATATATATATATATATATATATATATATATATATATATATATAATTTAGTGTTTAGGATAGATTTAAACATTTTTTAAAAAAATCATTCAAGAAAACGTTTAAGTTTGAGTATATGGTATTTTCAACTTACCCCATTAATACTCAAAAATAAAGAAATAAGTAGAAGGAGAATAGAAGTAGTAAGATTTGATTGGAAGTGCCAAAAAACGCAGGGGGGCAGCCTCCTTTTACGGCTACAAAAGTGGCTTTGAATTTGTTTCTTGAGTGGGAATTGCATGAGAAGTAACAGGTTATTTTACATTACCATATCTGTAGGCGCTAACCCCATGTGTCCTTTGCTACATTTCTCATGCCTCCTTCAACTTCACTTTATTAATTATCCCTTTGCATATATTTATCTCTACGCACAAATCACAATCCTATTTCCATTTATACAGCTTGGGCACAAGGATCCCTGGCTTGCTCAAAGTTCAAACTGCAACAAAAATATTAAGGCAATTTTCAACCAAATAACTGTTTATTAATTAGTTCATTTAGGATTGCGGGCGTTGGTGGGTTGTTTTAGCATCTTTTCATTACATGCCATTTTTCTCAGTTTCTTGATTTTTTACTTCTTTTTTCTTGACATTTTGCAGGTGAAAATACCCAGAAAAAAATTGGATTTGTGAGATGGTATTCGCTCGAAATCCGAATATGAAAAGTGGGGATTACTTGGAAGGAATGCTTAGTGATTATGTAGGAGGAAAAGCCAAGTTGAGAAAACAAAAGAGTACCTCAGCTAGGCTTGTAACTGTGCTGACTTGTCTCCAATTTGCCTTTGCAGTTTATGTAACTTTCCTTTTGTATTACATGAGTCCTGCTATAGATTTAAGGGCCAAACCAGACTTTACATGGGCTACAAAAATCGCACAGCAATGGAAACGCTTGATAATTCAGCCACATGTTGTTAGCCGGTATCAAGAGTCCTCTAGCTCATTAGTCCGAGCTGAAATTTTCTCGCCAAGCACTCCAAACGAAGTTTGTGAGAGTGAGAAGATTGATTTTGTGCAGAAAAAGTCTACTGATGCTCTGATGATCAAGTTGAAGAGGGGACTTTATGAGGAAGTACTTAATTTTCAGAGCAAGTCTTTTGGTTCTGAGACTCTTTCTGTGCTAATGGCAATGAAGTCTAGGTGGGATTTAAAGGGTTCAAAAATCCCAAAAGTGACAGTCATTTTGAACCATTTCAAGAGGAAAACACTTTGTGCACAGCTCGAGTCTTTGCTTCATCAAACACTTCCATTTCACCATATTTGGGTACTTTCATTTAGTAGCCCAAATGAGCTTTCTTTAAAGACAATTGTGGATAGCTATAATGACTCGAGAATAAGCTTCATTAGCTCAAGCTATGATTTCAAGTATTATGGAAGGTTTCAAATGGCATTGCAAACAGAAGCGGATGTTGTGTACATTCTTGATGATGACATGATCCCGGGCAGGAAGATGTTGCAGATTTTATCGCATGTTGCAGGGACAGAAAAGTATAAGAATTCTGTTTTAGGCAGCATTGGAAGGATTTTGCCTTTTAGACAGAAGGATTTTACCTTCCCTAGTTATAGAAAATTTCGAACAAAAGAGGCAGGCCTTTATTTGCCTGATCCTGCTTATGATATCACAGTTGATAAGATTGTGCAGGTTGATTTTCTTTCAAGCTCTTGGTTCCTATCCGCGGACCTTGTCAAGACACTTTTCATTGAGACGCCTTTCACTTTCATGACCGGTGAAGATCTTCACCTAAGGTGTGTTAATAATTTTTTGTTACTTTTTTCACATACTAAATGATATACGTTAAACTAACCTTAACTATAATAGTGCATGCCTAATATCAAAAACTGTAGTTTAGGTGTTTACTAATCATTGTTAATGAGTTCTTGATGACGTACTTAAGCACTAGTATGCCATGAACATCTTGAAAAAGATCCTCCTAATCTTCTGAGTTGGTCACCTGTTCAGTTTTTAATTTCTTACATAGACATATAAACAGACACAAACGTAAGCACATACAGAGATTTATATTTAGTTAAATGTATTAGTGGAAGAAACCCCAACTTTTTCCCTCATTATCCAATACATTCAATTTTGCTTGTTTGTTAGGAATTGATTAATTTTAAGGTCAACATCATGTATTTGACTAAGGAAGTAGATTGAGATTCAATGAATAGAAGACGGAGACAATCCAAGTGCAGATCAAGTTGAAAATATATCTTAGAATAGCACTAGTTGAGATAAAGTAATATTCTCTTGAATGAATTTTTAATTAAAGATTTTCTTAACCTACCATTTTCTGTTAATGTTGTGGTCAAATTCTCTGTTCTATCATATACATAAATTTATCTAGTTTCAAGATAAGTTCTATCATCTTCCAGTAATGATAATGGTCTCATCTGAGTGATTTCTTTGTGAAATATTTTTAAGTACTTATTGGACAGTGAAGCTAGATCTTTCAATGGAAATGGATGAAACTTTTTAAGATTCGCCTAAAATCTACGCATTATTGAGTGATTTTGCTTAGTTAAGGCCTAAGGGATATAAAAATAAAAATACTATAGCGCAATGTTACATCAAGCCAGTTTAGGTACACACCCAAGAAGTTAGCCGGCCTGATGAAAAAAATAATAATACTCCTATATGTACTTCATAGAAAAAATGAAACATGTCAATAGGGTGATAATCACAAGCATTACTTTACCATAATGGACTGGTTTTCAAATATTTTTGGGTTTTACCTTTTTACTTAAGTTTCTAATGACTAGTGTTCATGACAAGCATGCAGCTACCAGCTTCAGAAGTACAGAAATGCTGGCTCATTTGTTCTACCAGTTGATCCAAAGGACAAGGAAACATGGGGTGATAGTGAACATAGACTTGCTTATGTAGCCGAAACCACTGTCATTTTCAAAGACATTGTTCAAGTCCGAGATGATCAATGGTGGAAAGCCCTCTCCACCGGTTACATAACACAATGGGCTGCAATGTATCCTCAAAAAATAGATGCACTTTTCTATGCCCATTCTGTTGAGGAAGTTAAGGCTCTTGCCCCACTTCTCGAAAAGTTCAGGTCCACTGTTGGCAAGAAGGCATATATTGCTGTCTCTGGAGGAAATTTCTGCCCTTGTGAAGATGCCGCCTCAGCTTTGAGTTGGCCTAAGGCAGTATGCAAAGAGAGAAGGTTTAAGATTTTTGATTTGGGAGTTGGGGCTCTTTCGGGGATATCAAACTCAGAAGTGCCTGTGGTACAGGCGATTTATGCTAGCGTGAAAGGGTTGATCAAAATTCATAACCCAAGTGTAGTGATCACAGTGAATGATATTGACTCTAATGTGATGAAAGCATTGAAGATGGCGACGGAGACTAACACAAACAGTTCAACGTTGGTTCTGTTACCAAGGTCCTCTGTGCCAAAAGTTCTGTGGATGGCTGATTTACGCTCTACAGCATTGCCAAGTAAGTATGGTTGCCTTCCATGTATCAGTCTTCTGCTTGTGCAATAGACCTAAAAACCAACATGTTTTAGACCTAAACAAGTACAAATAATGTATGTTTAATGTGCAGATTGGAACCGTATGCGAGTTTCTGTAAACATCATTACACAGAATCGCGTTCATTCACTAACAAGGCTACTAAAATCTCTCAGCAACGCCTACTATCTTGGCGATGAGATCCCTATCAGCTTCAACATAGACAGCAGAGTGGATGAGGCAACTCTGAAACTTGTGAAATCCTTCAACTGGCCACACGGTCCCAAAATTCTCAGACGAAGAATCATCCAAGGAGGGCTAATCCGAGCTGTAAGTGAGAGCTGGTACCCCTCCTCAGACGATGACTACGGCCTCCTTCTTGAAGACGATATTGAAGTCTCACCATTCTACTACCTATGGATCAAATATGCCCTTTTAGCCTACCATTACGACCCTCAAATATCACTCCCACAGCTCTCATCGATCTCCCTTTACACCCCTCGTCTGGTTGAAGTAGTAAAAGAAAGGCCTAAATGGAATGGAACCGAGTTCTTCAAGCACATTCATCCAAACACACCTTATCTCCATCAACTACCTTGTAGTTGGGGTGCAGTTTTCTTCCCTAAGCAATGGAGAGAATTCTATGTCTACATGAACATGAGATTCACCGAGGATGCCAAGCAAAATCCGGTTCAAATCCCAAAGTCAAGAACAAATGGTTGGCAAGCTTCATGGAAAAAGTTCTTGATAGACATGATGTACCTTAGAGGCTATGTTAGCCTCTATCCAAACTTTCCAAATCAAGCAAGCTTTTCGACAAACCATATGGAACCCGGGGCGCATATTAGTGCAAAAGACAATGTAGTTAGGCATGACAAGAGTGATTTTGAGGTGCCATTGTTGAAAGAAGACTTTAGGAACTATTTGCCAAATGGGAAATTGCCAGCAGCTTCAAAATTGCCATCACTAAATCTCTTCAACCAACCAGTTTCTTTAAAAGGGCTTAAGGCTGCAGGGGCAAAACTGAGACAGGATGTGCTTGGCTGCAGTATCACAGAGGTCGTAATTGTTGATCATGAAACAGGTCTACCTTTACATTGTGCAAGATTCTGATAATTCAATCATTCTTTTTTCTTCAAATATTTGTTTATGTAATATTTAAACTCAAAAATTTTAGCTTGGTAGGAGATAGTGGCAGATCATAAAGGTTCCTCATATTGATTCCCCATGTAACAGAATAGGGGAATAAGGATTCTTGATAGAAATCATAGTGTTATTATTTGTATTGATATTTCAATTAATGCTAAAATGGTTTTGAATAATCTCAGGGAAATCTTTCTCTCAAAGTCTTATTGAATTAATTGATGATTTTATTTCATAAGCTTTTCTCAAAGTCTAAAAAATAACTATTTGTGCATGCTTTTGTGGGGATACACTTTTTTCCCTTGGTCCTCGGCAGTTAGAACAGGATGTTATTATACATTTCGAGTACTTTATATATTGATTTACATGTGATTAGTCTTGGAAAAAACGAGTAATCATGCATTAAGCCTGGTAAGATGTCATTTTTCAATCTGGATTGCATTTTTTTAGCATAATCTTGTGATTTATTACTGTGGGACATTAGTCCAAAAAGATTAAAAGTAAACCATGATTTAAGCGGAATAAATCTAGCTTAATTACAGCCTCATAAAACACATTTACTAGTCTAAGTATATCTTGTTGGAATAGGCTTATGGAAATATACACTGTTAAGGTTGCAAGTTTTAGACTTGTGGCTAACTTTCTTGAAAAGATGTAGAGGTCAATTGTGGTGCCACTACAAGGTAATGTGTGGCATAGTTTGTTTATCGTTTGACCCTGCACCATTCATTCTTAATGGTTTATCTTATCTGATGTCGAACTACTTTAACCTCAAATCCGTTTGCGACAAATTTTTACAAGTAGGTTGAGAAACTCTTCGACCATTTTCTTGCTAACCAGCCAAACTGTTCGGATTCGAGCTGGACTCGAAAAAAATACGAACGAGACTCGAATTCGTTAATAATATAATCTAAATCTGAGTATTAAAAATAGTTCGAATAAAAATATGAGTAGAATCTGAGCAATGTTATACTCGACTTGTTTAATATTCAAACTACTCGGATTCTTGATTGTGATTCGATACATAATCGATTGTATATTCGATACATTCTCTTATAATATGTACAAATTTAAATCAAATTAGGATAATTAATTATTATTATTTTGTTTTGTTTTTAATTTTAATTTTAATTTTATATTTGTAAAGTGTAATAGTAAATATATTTTCTCATTTCTAAGTAAAATAACAAATTCAATTTATAATTTTATTTATTATAAAGCGAGTTATTTTGCGGAAACTCGAATTTGAGTCGAATCGAATTTGAGTAAAAAAAAATTTAAATACTGTGAAACCCCAGATTTTATGAATAAAGATTTAATTTTTTTCGAAATATTTTTTAAAATATTATGGTGTGAATTTGAGATAATGTTATAGTTGTGGGTAATATTTATAAATTTTACAAAGTATGCAAGCTGTTGTATTATATTCGATTGGTCGGGGAATATTATTTTTGTTGGGGAATATTCGTACGACGGCACAATTATTGGTGGACTCCACAACGGAATTATTGTCGGATTGAGAAAACGACAAAAATATTTTTTGAAAATAACGGCAGAAGTTTTACCGTTAATACTGTTGAACTACTCGATAGTAAAAGTACAGTAATACGTATGGTTGCATAGTAGCATACAGTATTGATTATTAAGGCTTACGTAATAAGTCACTCAGTTTTATTTTATTGGTATTATTAATGTAATAAAACAGAAAAACTTTTTATATAAAACAGAATACTTTTATAAAGTTATTCATTTTATTAAGCTAATAGTAAAATCTTTTTATATAAAACAGAATACTTTTATAAAGTTATCTGTTTTATTAGACAATAATTAGAATATATTATATTTTATTATGCATAGTGGTTGCATAGTGCCTGCATAGTGTTTGCATAGTAAAATCTTTTATAAAGTTATTCGTTTTATTAGATTATAAATAGAATATATTATATTTTATTTAAAAAAATTTGCTTTAAATATGGACCGTCGGATTAAAGTAAATCAATCTAGACCGTTCATGAGTTAGTTACTATGCAGTCTATTTTTCTATAAATAGAAGTTCATTCCTTCATTATTTTCTTACGAATTCACTGAAACTATAGAGAGAAAGAAGAAAAGTTGTGACGCCCCCAAAATAGGTATACAACACCCATTCTGAGTCGCCAAAATACATGGTACAGAAACAACTACATCTTTATTATTACAACACAATAACTGTGAGTTTAAATATAAATATTGTCATCTAGACAATATCCACACTCAAATAAGTCCTCATTACAATTATTAATACATTATTTCACAAAAATGGTGAGGACTACTAAAATAACTTCTAGAACCATCATTCCATACCCCGACTAGTACTCGCTACATTCTCGCCTCCTGAGAAAAATGGAACAAAAAGGAAAAGGGTGAGCTCAACTAGCCCAGTAAAGAATATTATGACTAAGATAATACAAAACAAATTATCGTTAGTCTTCAACAGGGAAAAATCTAATAGAATACAATAGACAACAAGTTTTAAATCAATATTCGCAGCGAAAAATAATAATTTATAGAAGAGTTACGTAGAGAATGAAATCTACGATTATCTATGAATTTAAAAGTTCATCATCACCATTTTATCCATGTAACATCAATCAATAATCATCTTTACACTACAAGCCAAAGATATTCATCAGTTGGTCATGTTCATCTCAACACCTGTTCGTCTTTGCACTACGGCCCAAAGATATTCATCAGAAATCATTCATCTTTGCACTACAGGCCAAAGATATTTATTAATATCATCATTTAGGACTGATGATGATGAAAAATATTTTAAAGAAAACGAATTCAGTGAAGCAAAAGAACAAATATTAGGGATTCGTATTACAGTTTATCCATGTCCAAAAATACCTTATAAACAATCATAGTGGAGTAAAATTCAAGAATGATCAAAACATGGATACAATCAAAGCTAGTATCCATAATAGATATTTTGGAAAAAAAGAAAAAAAATTCATTTTTCGGTGAATAGTAACTCGTGAATAGTAACTCATGAATAGTAACCCCGACATGAAAAGTTCCAAATTTGATAAAAATTTTCAACTAATATAATGATATTGAAGAAATAATATCATTTTTGAATAAAATAACATTCCTTACCTCGAAAGAATAGTACTTCTGGCTAGACTACCGGATATAGTGCTGAAGGAAACTTGCACCGTATAGCAATACTCAAAGTATAAAAATACTCACAAAATACGCTCGATATTATAGAGAGAGAAAGAGAGAGAAATCTGTAGTTTCTGGTGTGATTTTCAATTCTAACCTAAGCACCCTATTTATAGAAAAATGCTTAGAACACCAAAGCAGAAAATTTAATATAATATTAATATATAAATTAAATTTTCCTACGCCAACCTTTTAAGAACTGAATTCAGCTCATTCAACACACATGTGTAACACACCATAATGAAAAAAATATTTTTGTTATTTAAAATATTTTAAACTTCCAAAAATTAATTATTTCGGAGCTTCGAAACTTCAATAATTCATAATAAATAGCCTTTTTGTCAGAAAAATTCAAAACTCGAGATTTTTCATAGGAAATTCCATTATCTACAACTTTGCAGAAGAAAGGTTTTCCAAATTCCAAACAGAAATTGACCGAAATTCATAAACGGACGATTTTACAGGCTATAATCAAATTTCAGTCAATTATTATGGTCCACCGACACACAAAACATATGTTAATCATTTAATGTCACAAAATACTCTTCCTCCTCATATACTCATATATCCCATATTCATTGTAAAAATATCACCATTAATATATTATTAAAATAATATATTTAAATGAATTATTTTATCAGAAAAAAATAAAATATTAATTTTCAACAATTGTCACATTTAAAAATTTTCTCCATCTATATCCACATAAAATCAATATTTTTCTTATCATATAAATCAATAATTAATTATTCGCAAATAATATTACACAATCACAGTACTGGCAACCAGGCATTTTCAAGGAAAGAGGGGGCTTTCCAATAAGGATTTCTCCTTACTGGCGCGCAATTAGATGACCAAACCTCTACTTAGACAGAACTTTCTAGACATTGTCAATAATGTTATCTAATAATATTATTCAGATAATATGAATTATTGCTCCGATAATAGAAAATACTGTGTAGTGACAATTATTGAATCAGCAAAATAAAATACTGAACAGTAATTACTGTAACAATTATTGAGTAATACCTTCTTACGTAAAAATTAATAATTGGTGCAATATCGTGTGCTACTGTGCAACAACGCGTATTACTGTATTTTAACCACCGGGTATTCCAACAGTATTAACGGTAACAACTACGCTGTTATTTATAAACAACTTATTTTTGTCGTTTTCTTCATCCAACCGCTTTCCGTTATGGGGCCCACACAAGGCTGCGCCGTCGTACGAATATTCCCCGACAACAAGAATATTCCACGACCAAACGAATATTCCCCGACAACAATAAATATTTTATGACCACTTGCTTATTTGAAATATTTGCGCATTTTACCCATAACTAACCTCATTAATTAATTTAACCCTTACTATTTCAAAATAATAAATAATAGAAATTTAAATTTCATTTATTAAAAATTTGGGGTCTTAGAAAAGTGTTCTGCTACTTCACTACTCCTATATCCAGTATTCTTCCTTTCAAGATAAGGGATATTATTTGTTGTACTCGTAAAGGGTATTCTTTATTTCTTATTCATGAAGAGAACTTCTGTTATTCCATTCTTTATTATTCTGTTGGAATAACCTGTATACGCGGACTACCATATACTTGGTGAAATTCTTCTGTTATTTCATTCTTTATTATTCTATCGGAATATCATGTCTGTGTGCTTACGCCGGACCTGATTCTATTATTTATTATTCTGTCGGAATATCCTGTCTGTGCGTTTACGCCGGACATGGTTCCATTATTTATTATTCTGTCGGAATATCCTGTCTGTGCGTTTTACGCTGGACCTGGTTCCATTATTTATTTTTCTGTCGGAATATCCTGTCTGTATGTTTTACGCCGGACTTGGTTCCGTCTTTTATTATTCTGTTGGAACATCCTGTCGGTGCGAATTTCGCCTGACCTGATTTCGTTATTATTATTTTGTTGGAATAACCTGTCTATGTGAAGTACCGCATGCATGATGATTTTTTTTTGTTATTCCATTCTTTATTATACTCAGTTGGTTAAAGTTTTGACTTATATACTCCATGAAATTAGTGAAATATCCTTGATATTTGCGCTTCATCCAGTATCTTTTTATGGAAATATTCTTCTGAGCATTTTTGAATTTTACTTTACAAAGCAACATCATGTTGACAATTTGGACGCTATCAGTTCCTAGATAAATTAATTCTTGAACTTGTTTTATTGAATTCTTATATCATTGTCATCATCCTCATGTTTATATTTTGTTGGAAGTCATCTATGGCCTGTAGTGCATAGATGGACTTGGTATGATTATGACCAGGGATTATTCGGTGTAATCATGACCGTAATGTTACAAATGATGTGGAAAAAGTCCCCATTGGCCCGTAGTGCATTGATGGACAGTTTTTGGTATGATTATGGCTATGGATTCTCTTTGGCCATAGTGCAAAGATGAATTGTTTAATGGCATGATCAGGACCGTTGATGAAAACATGATTATCTTTAGCCGTAGTGCATGGATAATTCGTGATCGTGATACTAAAGAATATCCTTGGCCGTAGTGTAGAGATGATTCGATGATGTGAATTATTTATTAAGCTGAGTCCCAACGATAAAAGTCATAAAAAACCTTTTAAATCATAAAAGATAATAGATTTTATTCTCTACTTGACTCGTTTAATGGATTGCTGGTTCCGCTGTAGTTAAACTTGATGTCTATTGTATTTTATCAGTTTAACATTGTTGATGACTAATGATAATTTATTCTGCATTATCTTAGTCATAATATTTCTTACTGGGCTAGTTGAGCTCACCCTTTCTTTCACTGTTCTCTTCAGGAAATGAGAATATAGTTGGGACGAGTCGGGAAACGAAGTGATGGACCAGATGATAGCATTAGTAGTCCTCACTATTCTATGTAATAGTGTGATAATAATTGTAATGAGAACTCCTTTTGAGTATGGATACTCTCTAGAAGATAATATTTGTATTCAAACTCACAGTTTATGTTTTGTCGTATTGTACACGACAATTGTATTATTAAGTTGTATTTGAATTCTGTACCATGTATCTGGCGACTCAAGATGGGTGATGTATACCTATTTTGGGGGCGTCACATGTGACACCCCCAAAATAGGTCCATTCCATCCAACCCATTCTGAGTCGTCAAATACATGGTACAGAAAATAACTACAACTTTATTACAAAAATTGTCGTGCAAAATACAACAACACATATGCTGTGAGTTTGGATACAAATATATACCAAATGTGACATTGGACACCATCATGTATCAGCACCTCACAAAGGTACCTTACATAAAGGTACAGTCAAAAACTGTTTTAGAAACTAGAATCTTTGGGAAGTGCTCAAGGAAACCTTCGTACATGGGAGGCCACGCGTCTAGGTTATGATAGATATCATATGGCCACAGAATTATCCTTGGTTGACCCAATAGACCCCAAAGAAAAACGAGAAGATTACTATCATATTCTTCCCAATGGTGAGTCTTCTCTTGACTTATCATTATCTCTACTGTCTCTAATTGAGAATTATACTTTAAACAAACACCAAGATTATATAGGTAGCGCTCGTAGATATACTCAGCAAGTGGATGTGCACAACCCTGTCTTATGATGACACGAGGTTGTATGTCATTAGACATCTTGTATGATAGTGACAAAACACCCTTCCAACGTTGGGTTCGCCTCACCCTATTTTCTTCACCAAATATAACTACTAAATGATGTCCACCGTTCTATTCCCTTGTTACCCCCGCTCGACCCAGCTACACTCTTATTACCTGAAAGGAATTGTGAAGCAAAAGGGTGAGCACAACTAGCTCAGTAAAGAATATCATGACTAAAGATAATTAAATTATCAATAGCCTTCATCAATAATAAATCAGAGATTTAGAACATATGGTAAATGATAAAAATTTCAACCATAGTTGCAGCGGAACAAGCAATCTATTAGAAGAGTCAAATAGACTATAAAGTCTATTATCTTCTCCATGTTAAAAATTCATCAACAATGTTTTATCCCTGTAACATCAATCAACAATTCTGGTCCACAATCATATGAATAACTCATAATCATAACTGTAGTTCTAAATTCCTCTTCTCATCTAGGACGAAGATAATTTTCATCACATGAAACATCAAACATCATGGTTATACCAAATCACAGTTCCTGTTCATAATCATACTAATAACTTCATCTTTGCACTACGGGCCAAAGATATTCATCAACAAGTCATCTTTGCACTACAGGCCAAAGATATTCATCCACAGTTCATCTTTGCACTACAGGCCAAAGATATTCCTCAACAATTAATATTTGCACTACAGGCCAAATATATTCATATCTCAAAGAAATATATAATCATTTCAGAATTTATATACACCATAATTATAACCATGTTAATCAATTCATCTTTACACTTAAGCTAAAGATATTCAATTGTAAATTCAATGGTCATGATCATACCAGTCACAATTCAACTTTGCACTACAAGCCAAAGAGAACCCTAGTCATGATCATACCAATAATCTACCCATCTTTACACTCCAGTGAAAGAGAAATTCAACATCAGGGTTATAAAAATGTTATATATGATAATAAAATCAATATAATCAACATATAGATTTAATCTCAAGAGTAATATTCATAAATCAACTATAATTTGGTTAGTAAAAGAAACCAATTTTGTCGTGAATAGTAACTCGTGAATAGTAACTCGTGAATAGTAACTCGTGAATAGTAACACCGACTCAAAAAGGTAAAAATTCCACAATAAAATTCATACCAATACTTCGGTATAATGATATTGAAAGAATAACATTTCTTAAGCTTATAAATAATTTATTTAAATTGTTTACACTTTACTAAATAATGCATTTAATCATTCTAAAATACCAAACTCATAAGATTTTATCACCAATAATCAAAACCCTCATCAAAAATCTGCATATACCTCATATAGGATTCTCAAGCCATAAAATCCTATTTTCCAATTTTTTTACTTCACATAACATATTTAATTCATTTTCTCATAACTAGACTATTTTCATGAAAAATACCAAATCCGTTCCAAAAATATTTCATTTCTGGAATTTAGCATAATATAGTCCCATAGTGAACATATATTTTTCTCAGAATTTTTAAAAGTCATTTACTATTTTTCATATGGCCAAAATAGCCGAATATTTAGACATTTATCAAAAATTGTACATTTGTTTAAAAATTCTGAAATTTACAAAGTATACTTCTATCATATACATGTACTCCCAATAAAAATTTCATCAATTTTGGAGTTAACCACAAGGAATTATAAGCTGTTACTTCTAAAATAGTCTTTTCTCATAAAATTCATAACTCTCAATCTATACATCCAAAAATCACCATTTTCGGACACAATCAAGAAAACTCATCAAAATATCATTTCAAATTTTTCCAGAATTTTTGAAGATCAGAAAAATTACGAAACTGAAAATCATAACAACCCTTAAAATCCCTTAATATCCCTTACTATCCCTTACCTCAAAAGAGCAGTACTTCTGATCGGTATAAGGTTGAAGGAAACTTGCACTGATGAATAAAAACTCACAGAGTATCTAAATACTCACAAAATACACTCAATAATCTAGAGAGAGAAAGAGAGAAAGCTTATGTTTCTGGTGTGATTTTCAATTCTAACTTAGCCCTCTATTTATAGGAAAATTTTGGTAGGTTTGACCTGCAACCTGATGGCTTTACCTGCTACTATTCCCACCCACCATATTTGAAATATAATTCAACACATTTCTTCACCAATCACAAGTGGGGCCCACCAATTCTAGAATTTTCTACCAAAATGATAAACTCCAAAAATTCAACAATTTCTGAGCCAGTCATCTTGTAAAATTCATAATAAATCATACGTTCATTTTTAACGGTTCAAAATTTGTGGGCATATACTCAACTTATATATGTATAACATATCCAAAAATTACCACGATCCAACGGTCGGATTAAAAATTATAACCCCCGCAAAATATCTCAAAAACCCTGATTTTTAATACCTTCATTCCGATAAAAATACGGATAAAAACCTCAACATTAACTCCTTCATTTTTAACCACAAAAATATATCTCTCATTTATATCCACATAAAATAAATATTTCCTTATCATATGAATCAATAATTAATTATTCACAAATAATATTACAGAATCACATTTATGACAACCAGGCCGTTCCCAGGAAAGAGGGGGCTTTCCAATAAGAATTTCTCCTTACTGGCGCGTAATTAGATGACCAAACCTCTCCTTAGACAGAACTTTCTAGACATTGCCAATAATGCTATCTAATAATATTATTTAAATATATGAATTATTGATCTGATTGTGACACCCCCAAAATTAGGTATACATCACCCATCTTGGGTCGTCAGATACATAGTACAGAATACAAATACAACTGATTAATACAACTGTCGTGTACAATACGACAAAACATAAACTGTGAGTTTGAATACAAATATTATCTTCTAGAGAGTATTCATACTCAAAAGGAGTCCTCATTACATTTATTAACACACCATTACATAGAATAGTGAGGACTACTAACTAATACTATCATTCGGACCATCACTCCGTTCCCCGACTTGCCCCAGCTACGTTCTCATTTCCTGAAGAGAACAGTGAAAGAAAGGGTGAGCTCAACTAGCCCAGTAAGAAATATTATGACTAAGATAATGCAGAATAAATTATCATTAGCCTTCAATAATGTTAAACTGATAAAATATAATAGGCATCAAGTTTAACTGTAGCGGAACAAGCAATCCATTAAGAGAGTCAAGTAGAAAATAAACTCTACTATCTTTTATGATTTAAAAGGTTTTTCAACACTGCGATCGCTG
Organism: Panax notoginseng; assembly: GCA_016801055.1. Taxonomy (NCBI): domain Eukaryota; kingdom Viridiplantae; phylum Streptophyta; class Magnoliopsida; order Apiales; family Araliaceae; genus Panax; species Panax notoginseng. Next base: position 213,494,624 of record CM029015.1, on the reverse strand, counting down.
AGACTCAGCTTAATAAAATAATCCACATCATCGAATCACCCCTGCACTACGGCCAAGGATATTCGTGTATTCATTAATGGTCATGATCATGCCAACAACTGTCCATCAATGCACTACGGGCCAATGAGGACTTTTACCACATCATTTGCAACATTACGGTCATGATTATACCGAATAATCCCTGGTCATAATCATACCAAGTCCATCTATGCACTACATGCCACAGATGACTTTCAACATTTTATAAACATGAGGATGATGACAATGATATAAGAATTCAATAAAACAAGTTCAAGAATTAATTTATCCAGGAATTAACAACGTCCAAATTGTCAACATGATACTGCATTGTGGAGTAAAATTCAAGAACGCTTAGAAGAATATTTTCTTGAAAAGATACTGGATGAAACGCAACTATCAAGGATATTTCACAAATTTCATGGAGTATAGAAGTCAAAACTTAACCAACTGAGTACAATAAAGAATAGAATAAGAAAAGAAATCACCATGCATGCGATAGACCGCACAGACAGGTTATTCCAATAGAATAATAAATAATAGAACCAGGTCCGGCGTAAACGCACAGACAGGATATTCCGACAGAATAATAAATAATGGAACCAGGTCCGGTGTAAAACACACAGACAGGATATTCCAACAGAATAATAATAAAACGGAACCAGGTCCGGTGTAAAACACACAGACAGGATGTTCCAACAGAATAATAAACGGAACCAGGTCCGGTGTAAAACACACAGACAGGATGTTCCAACGGAATAATAGAAGAATGTCACCAAGTATAGGGTAGACCGCGTATACTGGTTATTCCAACAGAATAATAACAAATGGAATAACAGAAGTTCTCTTCATGAATATAAAAGAAATAATATTCCCTACCTTAAAAGAACTGGATATTGAAAAAGTGATGTAGCAGAATACTTTTATTCTCTCTCTCTTATTCTCTCTATACTTTCTCTCTCTATAGCTTGAATGAATTCGTAAAAAATAATGAAGCCCTGGGCCTCTATTTATAGAAAAACTGAGGGTGGCTCTTGGTCTTAACGAAGGGTCAAATGACTCTTGGTCTTAACGAAGGGTCAAATGACTCTTGGTAATATTGAAGGGACAACTACTATTGACGAAAGTAATTACTATTGACCAAGGTAAATACTATTGACGAAGGTAATTACTATTGACCAAGGTAAATACTATTGACCAAGGTAAATACTATTGACGAAGGTAATTACTATTGACCAAGGTAAATACTATTGACGACGGTAATTACTATTGACGAAGAGACTCTTAGATGATGACATATGGCCCCCCATAAAATAACCAAACTTACCACAACGTCTCAATTATTGATTTAATAATATAACATATTATACAGACGATACTATGACAATAATTTAAGAGATATGATGCAGCAATTACTATAGCAATAATTGAGTATAGCTGAGTGACTTCTCACGTAAGCATCAATAATCAATACCGTGTGCTACTATGCAACCACGCGTATTACTGTACTTTTACTACCGAGTAGTTCAACAGTTTTAACGGTTTTAACAGTAACACTTCAGCCGTTATTTTTAATAAAATATTTTTGTCGTTTTCTCAATCCGATAATAATTCCGTTGTGGGGTCCACCAATGATTGTGCCGTCGTACGAATATTCCCCGATAAAAAGAATATTCTCCGACCAAATGAATATTTTATAACAACTTGCTTACTTTGCAAAATTTATAAATATTACCCACAACTATAACATTATATCAAATTAACTCCATAATATTCAAAAATGATATTTATAGAAAATTCATCTTTATTTATAAAAAATTGGGGTCTTACATGATAATAGAAAATACTGTGCAGCAACAATTATTGAAACAACAATAATATAAAATATCAACGCAACAATTATTGAATCAATAAAATAAAATATTGAACAGTAACTACTGTAACAATTATTGAGTAGTGTCTTCTTACGTAAGAATCAATAATTTCAAAAATACTGTGCAATACCGTGTGCTACTGTGCAATAACGCGTATTACTGTATTTTAACCACCGGGTATTTCAACAGTGTTAACGGTAACAACTACGCCGTTATTTGTAAAAACTCAAATTTGTCGTTTTTCTTCACCCGACAGTTATTCGTTATGGGGCCCACAAATAGCTGCGCCGTCGTACGAATATTCTCCGACAGAAAGAATATTCCACGACCCAACGAATATTCCCCGACAACAATGATTATTTTATAACCACTTGCTTATTTTGAAAAAAAAAATTCATATTTCACCCATAACTTTAAAATTTTATCAATTTAACCATTTACTGAATAGAACAATTGAATACTTTTATTTCATAAAATTCGGGGTTTTACATCACAGCTGGTATCAAAGCTTAGGGATATGATCCCTGGCTGAGATGTGAGACAAGAACTAGGAGGAGATCAGAGTATAGAAATAATATGTGATATGTTAATTAACCCTTGTTTTGTTGCAGTATTTGAAAATGACATCTGAAAATGTTGAGATAAACAATGGAGCACAGGAGACCGTTGAGTCTCCACAGATCAATAATCAGGATAATGTGCAACAGGAAGACAATAATCCTCATGTAAACAACAACACTGGTCAATTGACGAATGACGGTACGTTTAGGAGTTTTTTAGAATTCATGCAACATCAGGCGAAGGCGGCTCCTGTTCATAATGCAGGAGGAAACAATGGCAACCCACGGTTGGTCACCGCTAAGCAATTCAAGGAGCTGGGACCACCGGAGTTTTTGGGAAAGTCAGAACTACTTAAGGCGGAGACGTGGTTAAAGCAGATCACCAAGATATTTGATGTCTTGGGATGCTTCGAGGAGTAAAAGGTTCCATTTGCCACTTTTATGTTGCGTGAAGAGGCAGATCACTGGTGAGAATCTGTAAAACGTACCCAACCTGACGCACTTAAGATGTGTTGGGAGAAGTTCCAAAAGCTGTTCAATGACAAGTACTTTCCCGAAAGCATTCGCCACATGAAGGAGGTGGAATTTATCAAGTTAGAGCAAAACAACATGACCATGTCGCAGTACGAAGCCAAGTTTGCCGAGTTGTCCCGATTTGCGTCCCACTTGGTGGATAATAAAGAGAGAATGACGCGAATATTTTTAAGAAGTTTAAAGCCGGAGATACGTCAACATCTTATTTCTCATAAACTGTGTTTTGTATTCAGATGTTGTAAACAGGGCTTAGTTAGTAGAGCGCGATAACGAGTCAACGCAACCAAAAGAGAGCAGCCGACAAAATGATAATACCAATGAGAGCAGTCATCGAAGCGGTGACAGCAAGCGTGGAGGGAATCAACAGACCAGAAGTGGTAACCACTTCGGTGGTAATCAGGGTCAAAACAATAAGAATAGACATTTCAAGAAGAGGAGATTCAACAATGATGGAAAGACGTCAACACCAACACCCGTTGTTAAGGAAGGAGAACGACCACCTACCATATGCTTCAAATGCGGAGAGGAGGGACACATCAGTCTAAACTGCGCGATGCCGTCCAAAGCATGTTATAATTGTGGAAGGAAGGTCACTTAGCCCAATTTTATCGTTCACCGAAGACAAGTTCAGCTAAGACGGAGGCACCAAAGGCCGTCCCAGAAAAGTCAAAGCCGGTAGTTTAAGAAAGAGCATTTTTTTTTGTGACGAGGAACCTGAATAAAATTATCATGGGTATGTTAGTCATAAACTCTTGTGAAGTCTATACCGTGTTAGATACCGGTTCTACTCACTTTTTTATTTCACCTAGTTGTGTTCAATGTTTCAACTTAACTCCGGAGAAGTTAGACTTTGATTTATCTGTTGAAATTCTGTTGGGAGAAACCTTCGTTACCTCCACTATTTATAAATCTTGTTTGATTCAAATCAACACTTTCACGTTACCTGTCGATCGTATCTCTTTGAAAATTCTTGCCTTTGATGTGATTTTAGGAATCGATTGGTTAACTACTCATCATGTTTTTTTTGTAAGGTTGTTAACTTTCATACTCCTAACCAACCTGTTATGCGAATTCAAAGTAACCAAACCACTAAAGTCAATCATTGTCATATCAAGTCATAAGTAAAAAGCCCTGAGCCTTTATCTGGTGACTTCCTTGTGTAGAATGCACCGAAGCTAGACTTTCTGTAGGCGATGTCGTGAATGACGATGGCAAGTTGATAGGTATTAATGTGACGTGTTATCCAAGTCTTGGATGAAGGTCACAGTTTTGAACGATATTTTTATTGTTAATAAATTTCCTGACGTATTCGTGAAGACTTCTTAGCCTACCCCAGAGCGTGAAATCGAATTTTGTATTGACCCCAGTACAAAACCCATTTCTTAAACCCTTAAATATTTCTTCAACTAAAACGAATGTATTATGCGCCACAGACGTTGGCTCGAGCTGTTGAAGATTACGATCGTACCATTCAACATCATCGTAGAAGTGCGAACGTGGTAGCTGACGCATTGAGTAGAAGATCGTATGCGAGTGAGATGTTGTTAACACAAAGACCCATTTCGTATAACTTACAAATGATGAAGATATAGTTAAAGACTCTAGGGACCCACGTGAAGATAACGAATATACGATTAGAATCGACTTTAATCGATAAATTTAAAGCCGCTCAAGCTACATACTCAGAGCTGATGAATGTGAAGAAGAAGGTTCAAGAGGGCGTTATTCTAGAAGCAAGAATCGATGAAGAGAGGAAATCTCAATCCTCGAATTAATTGACCTATTTGAAATCCTCGATCGAGCAGGAACTGTGGCTTATAGACTCGTTTTACCGCCAAGTATGTCGCGTGTTCATAACATTTTTAACGTATTGATGTTACGTAAATATGTGGACGACCCAAACTACATTATTGATTTAGAACCGGACGAGATAGCGGATAATTTAACGTATGAAGATGTACCTGTTAAAATCCTGGAATGTATTCAACACTCAAAGGTTATACCTCAAGAGTTAGAATCTGACGAAGTGTCCTCATCTGCTCGGCATACCAGGTACGTACGTAAATTTCGAGGGTAAAATTTCATAAGGATGAGAGATTGTGAAACCCCAGATTTTATGAATAAAGATTTAATTTTTTCAAAATATTTTTTAAAATATTATGGTGTGAATTTGAGATAATGTTATAGTTGTGGGTAATATTTATAAATTTTACAAAGTATGCAAGCTGTTGTATTATATTCTATTGGTCGGGGAATATTATTTTTGTCGGAGAATATTCGTACGACGGCACAATTATTGATGGACCCCACAACGGAATTATTATCGGATTGAGAAAACGACAAAAATATTTTTTGAAAATAACGGCAGAAGTTTTACCGTTAATACTGTTGAACTACTCGGTAGTAAAAGTACAGTAATATGTGTGGTTGCATAGTAGTATACGGTATTGATTATTAAGGCTTACGTGATAAGTCACTCAGTTTTGTTTTATTGGTATTATTAATGTAATAAAACAGAAATTTTTTTTATATAAAACAGAATACTTTTATAAAGTTATTCGTTTTATTAGGCTAATAGTAAAATCTTTTTATATAAAACAGAATACTTTTATAAAGTTATCTGTTTTGTTAGACAATAATTAAAATATATTATATTTTATTATGCATAGTGGTTGCATAGTGCCTGCATAGTGTTTGCATAGTAAAATCTTTTATAAAGTTATTCGTTTTATTATATTATAAATAGAATATATTATATTTTATTTAAAAGATTTTACTTTAAATATGGACCGTCAGATTAAAGTAAATCAATCTAGACCGTTCATGAGTTAGTTACTATGCAGTCCATTTTTCTATAAATAGAAGTTCATTCCTTCATTATTTTCTTACGAATTCACTGAAACTATAGAGAGAGAAACTATAGAGAGAAAGAATAAAAGTGTTCTGCTACTTCACTACTCCTATATCCAGTATTCTTCCTTTTAAAGGTAAGGGATATTATTTGTTGTACTCGTAAAGGGTATTCTTTATTTCTTATTCATGAAGAGAACTTCTGTTATTCCATTATTTGAATAACCTGTATACGCGGACTACCCTATGTTTGGTGAAATTCTTCTGTTATTTCATTCTTTATTATTCCGTCGGAATATCCTGTCTGTGCTTTTACGCCGGACCTGGTTCCATTATTTATTATTCTGTCGGACTATCCTGTCTGTGCGTTTACGCCGGACCTGGTTCTATTATTTATTATTTTGTCGGAATATCCCGTCTGTGCGTTTTACGCCGGACCTGGTTCCATTATTTATTATTCTGTCGGAATATCATGTCTGTGTATTTTACGTCGGACCTGGTTCCGTCTTTATTATTCTGTTGGAACATCCTGTCGGTGCGAATTTCGCCTGACCTGGTTCCGTTATTATTATTCTGTTGGAATAACCTGTCTATGCAAAGTACCGCATGCATGGTGATTTCTTTTGTTATTCAATTCTTTATTATACTCAGTTGGTTAAAGTTTTGACTTATATACTCCATGAAATTAGTGGAATATCCTTGATATTTGCGCTTCATCAAGTATCTTTTCATGAAAATATTCTTCTGAGCATTCTTAAATTTTACTCTACAAAGCAGTATCATGTTGACAATTTGGACGTTATCAGTTCCTAGATAAATTAATTCTTGAACTTGTTTTATTGAATTCTTATATCATTGTCATCATCCTCATGTTTATATTTTGTTGAAAGTCATCTATGGCCTGTAGTGCATAGATGGACTTGGTATGATTATGACCAGGAATTATTTAGTGTAATCATGACCGTAATATTACAAATGATGTGGAAAAAGTCCTCATTGGCCCGTAGTGCATTGATGGACAGTTTTTGGTATGATTATGACTATGGATTCTCTTTGGCCGTAGTGCAAAGATGAATTATTTTATGGCATGATTAGGACCGTTGATGAAAACATGATTATCTTTAGCCGTAGTGCATGAATAATTCGTGGTCGTGATACTAAAGAATATCATTTTCTACTTGACTCTTTTAATGGATTGCTGGTTCCGCTGTAGTTAAACTTGATGTCTATTGTATTTTATTAGTTTAACATTGTTGATGACTAATGATAATTTATTCTGCATTATCTTAGTCATAATATTTCTTACTGGGCTAGTTGAGCTCACCCTTTCTTTCACTGTTCTCTTCAGGAAATGGTAATATAGTTGGGACGAGTCGGGAAACGGAGTGATGGACCAGGTGATAGCATTAGTAGTCCTCACTATTCTATGTAATAGTGTGATAATAATTGTAATGAGGACTCCTTTTGAGTATGGATACTCTCTAGAAGATAATATTTGTATTCAAACTCACAATTTATGTTTTGTCGTATTGTACACGACAGTTGTATTATTAAGTTGTATTTAAATTTTGTACCATGTATCTGGCGATTCAAGATGGGTGATGTATAACTATTTTGGGGTGTCACAAATACAATTCGAATTCAATTACGAATTTATCATTTCAAATCGAATTCGAGCAGTTCTATGTTCGGTTCCATTCGATTCGACTCGTTTACAGCCTTAGGTATAACGATAAATTTATATCAATATATGTGGATACATGATATATAAGAGAATAAATTTATTGTTATTATAATTTTTAAAACCATATCACAATTACTAAATTTTTAATTAATATAAATTTTATATTTGGAAATAGTCATTTAAAAAATGTATTTAAATTTTGTAAATCAAATGTATTGATTACGTGGATGAAAAATTAAACATAAAACATTGGAGTATTTAGTAGACCTGGTGAAATCGGACCAAGCCCGCGAGTCGACTCGGTCCGATCGTCAAAAAACGGACTTTGAGCTTTATTTTTTCGGCCTATAAAAAATTGGACCGTTTTGACTCGACCCATTTGAACTAGGTCAAAAAATGTATCAAAATTTGATCGTAAATTAATCCAGACTCACGAGTCAGCTCGACCCGCCTGTCAAAAAACGAGTTTTGAATCTGACCCGCCAATGACTTGACCTGTTTGGGCCAGGCCGGCCCGTTTGAGGCCTAATATTTGGTAACGCATGCCGCATTGTACTTCAATAGAAATTGAAACGAGGGTATAGACTGTATAGTTATCACCTGGAAACAGAAAACATTTTTCAATTTCTGCTCACAAAAAAAAAAAAACTGATATTCATTCATACCGATCTCCAAGGAAGAAGAAGCCTGATCTCTCTTCAATCTTCTCGTTCTGCTAAACCCGTAAGCCCTAACCCTAATTTGTTTCCATGTTTTGTCTGAATGCTGTCGAGTGGCATATATATTGATGTGTACAATCTTCAAGGCTTCCTTTTTAAGTAACATTCTATACATTTGATTGTTGGAAATTGAACTAGATTTGCTTAGGGCTTGTGGGTTATATGTATTTAGCTAATTGTTGGTGTGATTTGGGGTTTCGTATAACTTTTCTTTGTTTAAAGTGTTAGTTTGTGGTCGTTTCCGCATTTTAAATCTCATTTCGTATTGAATTTGTTGAAGTCTTTGATACCTATGGTACACTTTAAGAACTGTGAAATCATATGATTCATTATAATATTTTGTCTTATGTAGTTGTTTGCTTGTGTTAATTTACTATAGTATATGTTTTTGAGCTTTTATACAACACAGATAAACAATCCAAGTGTGATACCGGAACAATCAAATTTCTTTGATTCAAATCTGACTCTTCATTTGCATTGTACTGGGTTTCATTTCTTTCTGTCTTTGTGTGTGTGTGTTTTCGGGTGCTGGGGTTCATGCTTGTTTGGTCCCTTGTATTTGCAAGATGTCATTTTTCTGCACTTAGTTTAGGAGAATAGGAAGTTTTGAACTTTCAATTTAATTTAGCACAACTTACTGTAAAACTTTGGTTGTTTTTACTCAAAAGAAGTTAAGTTACTTTTTGGTTATGTGAGCAAGAACTTTTGGTGGGTTATCAAGCTTTATGGAATGTTTTGTGGAAGATGGAAGTAGTTGAGTACTTGTTTAAATGGAACCAAATGCTTCTTCAATATTTATTATTTAGTATAGTTTATCTGATCCCGATGAGAAAATAGGTTAAAGGTTTTGTGCACTGTATGTTTTAGTTTTTAACGTACTCCTATGACTCTGTTTAACAGGAACGGTATATCTGGGAATATCAGACTCACTTTGTTGAAAACCGGAGGATGCTCTATTCTCTTAGAAAGTTGCTCAAGGAATTGTTTTTTTTCCTAGGGCACGACCTATTGAATTGAGCAACTTTACCAACAATGGGGAACGTACACCGCAGGTTTGTGGGGAGCTTTTTCTCCTCTGTTTTATTTCTACGGTTAGCTAATGAAGGTTTTGAAAGTCAGCTTACAGTTTCAAAACATTAGCTCTATTTAGCGGTCCAGCTTAATTCGTTTTCTTTTTTGCAGTGGTGGCTTTAGAAAATCAAATGATAGTGTCAGACTTATTTTTACAACCATTATGGGAATGGTGTTTGGATATTTTATTGGTATATCATTTCCATTTGTTTCCCTTACAAGGGTACGTTCTCCGTATGTGTGGATACACTTGTCTTGCCTTTAGGACTTGTCATCCATTTCAATTATTCTCATATCTTGCAGATTAACTTACCTTCAAGTCTTATGTCATCTTATGATGACCATCTCAAACCTGCCGACCACAGTTTTCCTGAAAATCTTGGCTCCAGTAAGACCCCTACGATACCTAAGGTACTTTTCTCTTGCTTTTCGGGCCTATATTTTCCTATTGCTCTTGTTGAAAGTCTAATTTTACAAGGCATTGTTTTCATCCATTTGGTTCATATCTGTACCTACATGAGATAGTGTGATTTATCCAGCAAAGTATGACTAGGAATTTATTTTTTCTGAATTTTCATTCATGTTGATTCTTAGATTGATGAAATCGAGGTTCTTAAATTTTATATTAAAATTAACAAATTCCTCCTTTTTACTATTCAGGTATATTCCAAAATTACCAGATACTCTTGTTAATTAATGGAAATGTGTATTGGTAATTACGTTCCCAAACATGGTACTCTTACATTCCGAAACTCTAAACTTAGTATACCCAAACATTTCTTTGTACTCTACCTCTCTAGTTGCACAAATATCAACTCCTAACTTAACATTGGATGCTCAAAATAATATTTGTACTAAATTATTTCTAGAACAATCAACTTTTGTATGCAATTTAAATTTCTAGCTTTATCGTTTAGATTATAAGAGAAATTTAAAGAGAATCATCCATGTAAGTTACCCACAACATACCACATTTTAGTCTATGTAGCATACCATGTTTTAGTCTATGTAGCATAGGTCCCATATCGGTTCCACAAGCCAAAATGATATGCATTCTAGATAACATTGATCACAGCTGAAAACTCAAAAGAAAATTTAATTACATTGTTGAATGAATCCTCACTGTAGTGTTAACAGTGTTTCTTTTTCAGATGGATGTATGGTACAACTTCAAGTGCCTACATTACTCCAGTTGATCTGCTTGTTGAATGAAAAGGACAAAAGTAGTTATCAGATCTTTCCAGCTTAAGAAGAAATCTTCACTTGCACAGTTGGGCACCAGCTAGATAAAAATTTATGAAGTTGCACAATTATGTCAAATTTTATTACTATATAATTGACTAACTAAAATAGACTATGGTGAGAAGTGGCATTGTGTACTCTATTGTATGTAATACGGCGGTTCAAATACATTGTTAGCATTTTATGAAGCTATATTATCAAAATGTTTGTTAGTTTCCATTTTGTGCTTAAAATCTGTGTTACTCGGACTCGCCAACTTCTGATGGAGTACCCGTGTCGACACGATCCGACACGGGTGCGGGTGCGAGATTTGTGTCGGGTGCGGCACTTTCAATCCGGATACGGAAGAAGAAGAGGAGGAAGAATCGACTGAAGAAGAAGACACAAAAGAAGAAGAAGAATCGACGAAGAAGAAAAAGAAGAAGAATCGACCAAGAAGAAACATAAGAAGAATCGACTGAAAACAGAAAAGAAAAAGAAGGATCAGATCTGAGCGAGAACGAGAACGAGCGAGCGAGCTGGCTGATACGTCTGAGTAGTTAAAGATCAGATATCTGAATTAAATATCTGTGGAAAATTACACTTAAGTACCTCAGAGTTTTTATAGTTTTTTAATTAAGTCCCTTAAATTTTTTAAAAGTTCAAAATAGCCCTTAAAAAATTACTTATCAATCCCTGCAGTTTTGTTTTCTTTCATTTTAGCCCCTAAAGTTTCAGTAATTTCAATTCTGCCCCTGTTTCTTTATATTTTTGCACTTCAACCCTTAAAGTTTCATGATAAATGCATGTCTATATGAATTTGGACATCATAAACATTATTGTTAAAAAATCATAGCATACTGTATCCCCGCACCCGTGTCTATATTCGGATTCATATCCGCGTATCCTCTATTTTTTGACTTCACGTGTCTGACACTTAGATTCGTACCCGAATCCGACACCCGCACCCGAGTCCGAGTAACACAGCCCGTGTCTATATTCGGATTCATATCCGCGTATCCTCTATTTTTTGACTTCACGTGTCTGACACTTAGATTCGTACCCGAATCCGACACCCGCACCCGAGTCCGAGTAACACAGCTTAAAATGTTTCTGTGCATAGTAGTAATGACCTTTCTGTAACTGATTTCATTCCCTGTTATGTTGTTGCCTTCTGAAATATTTGAATTGGTGTTTTTTTGTGTATTCTCAATTACTGATACTTCAGACTTGTACCGCTCAGTGTTTTACAACAAAATAAGAGCTATGTTAATTTTTGCTTCGGATTTTTCTTGTGTTGGCTTCCAGATCTTTGTTCCAACCAATCCCCGTGGTGCCAAGACGCTACCTCCAGGAATTATAGTGCCAGAGACTGATTATATGTTGAGAAGATTATGGGGTGATCCAAGCGAGGTATGCCTTTGAAATGGTTTTGAAGACAATTAGTGTGGCCTTGGTTCCAAGTTTGGATCTAACATTGATGGATGGTCTGTTTTAGGTGGATTAAAGTAGTTTTGTAGTCAATCAGTTGCCAGTTTCGAGCCTAAATTCATCAGTTTATCTTTTGTTATTAGTGTATTAGTTTCGTTGAGGTTTTTTAAAATTTGTTGAACTGGGATGCATTTATTGAAATATTAGTTCTTTGTAATTACATGCTTTGTTGTTAAAAATTGTGGGGTTAAAAGGAGATAGAGAGGGATGGGGTACTGGGATTGGATTTTTTGGCTTTTATTATTCTGGATTGCATGACTGCTGTACTGATGGTGGCAGTCTGACATTTATCCTATATGGCTAAGGTAGGAAAATTATTATGTACAGAAAGTGATTGTGTTTCCATTATGGGATTTCATTAATTTGTTATGTGGATTAGCTTTTTATAGGCAAGTTAAATTTGAACTTCATGTACTTTTTAGGATATTAAAAAGAAGCCAAAGTACCTGATAACTTTCACAGTCGGTTTTGATCAGAGAAACAATATCAATGCAGCAGTGAAAAAGGTACTAATTCTATTATATTTCTTCCATTTTATGCTATTGCAGTGATCCTGATGCTTTTTTCACATACTTCTTTTGTAGTTTTCTGAGGATTTTCAGATTTTGCTTTTTCACTATGATGGTCGGACTAGTGAATGGGATCAGTTTGAGTGGTCAAAGCGTGTGGTTCATGTCAGTGTAAGGAAACAAACAAAATGGTAAGGCTTTCCGCAATTTTACTTGGTTTCAAATCTCATAGAAGTTTTGAAAGTTATGGCAAAGAAAACAAACGAAAAGAAAATTTATATTGGTGCTTTATTTAAACATTTGTAACTTCTTTTTTTAGGTGGTACGCAAAGAGATTTCTACATCCTGATGTTGTAGCAGCTTATGATTACATTTTCATTTGGGATGAAGATCTTGGAGTCGAGCACTTCAATGCAGACAAGTATGTCCTTTTTACTTTTGCTTAACATTAGACTTCTGATGGATTATAATTATATATATATATATATATATATATATATATTAATGGACAATATGCAGGTATATTGAACTAGTTAGGAAACATGGTTTGGAGATATCTCAACCAGGTCTTGAACCCAATAATGGACTAACATGGCAGATGACGAAGAGGAGAGGTGACAGAGAAGTTCACAAGTAGGTTTTTCATCTCTCCCTCTGTGTGTGTGTGTGTGTGTGTGTGATATTATGTAGAATTGTTGCTATTATAATTGCTTTGGAATTGCTCATATTTGCACAGAGTTTTTAAGTGTCGTGTATATGGGTTGGTCAACAGGGATACAGAGGAGAGACCGGGCTGGTGCAGTGACCCACACTTGCCTCCGTGTGCTGCGTAAGTTCTCTCTCCCTAACTTGTATAATGGATAGGTTTCAATTCAAGCTGCTCAATCTATATTAAGAAAGACTGATTAACTCTGTTGATTAAATATGTGCATTCAGTAGGATTTGAGGGCTGACAATATAAGAATTTAAATAGTTTGTTGTACTGCAATTGTAGATTAGATATGTTATGGTTCCTATTGTAGTCTCATTTAGCTGAAGATACACACTGCTAACTAGTTTAGAGCAAAACGAAGGTGATTAAAGTCACTAAATCCACATAAGGATCTCTTTATCCACTGATATTCTTAAAGTTGGCACTCTTGATTTGTCATATAATTAAAATAAAAGCAACGTGTTTAGGGCAATGAGGAATTAAGAGGCACAAGGAAGGTGGGCCTCACCAAGTGACATTTTCGAAAAGGAGTTTACTTTCTAAGTTCATTTTATAAATTGAGATTAGTCCCTAAATTGTTTTGCTTTTCTTTTTCTGTTAAAGAATGTTAGAGTTACCTTTTTAATTTTTGGGACGGAATATTTTTGAAGTATATGATGATAAGTTTTTGCTGCAAGGCAACTTGATCAATTTAAGATAATTTTAATGAACAAGGTATATGCTATGTTGCATGTTTTCCATTTTTTTAAGAATTAGGATTCATATTAATTGCTACGCACCTCGCACTGGTATATGCCTAGTTTATATGTCTAATTTCTATTTTTCATTCAGATTTGTAGAGATTATGGCACCGGTATTTTCTCGGGAAGCTTGGCGGTGCGTGTGGTATATGATTCAGGTGCATTTCTATATTATGCCCATCTACTTTGATTATGCATATTTATGAATTCGTTTACATAGTATCTCCTCATTTCGCATGCCCCTTAGTTTCAGCTGCTGTATTATATTCTCTCATGTTGTCTGAATCTCTACTTGCACTAAATAATTTTGTAGAATGATTTGGTACATGGATGGGGTTTGGATTTTGCTCTCAGAAGATGCGTAGAGGTTAGTGGATATTTACCCTTAATTGAAAGTGCTAAGTTGCAACCTTTTGAGCCTGCATAACCTCGGTGCATTTTCTTTACTATGTTATTGTCAATCAACCCATGTTTCTCCATAGAGAATATGTTATTTTTAGATATCTCTGAGACATTGTAGTACTCTCCTGATTGTAGCCATGTTCACAAGCCAATGACCTACATGATTGGGTCCTATACATTTCAGTTCATTCTTCCCCTTCTCTCGCTAATACGAGTCTTATATTAAAACCATATCTCTATCATTGTCTTTTAGTCAGAAAAATAATTGGGTACTTCTCTAATTGAATTTTTCGAAATCAAAATGGCCTTAGGTGATTGATGTGATATATAAGTTAGAAGTGTTTAAGGTACATGTGTACATGTATAAGCATGTTTGTGTATTTTTGTATGGCTTTGACTGGCATTTTAAATGTTATCTGTCTGCCTCAATTATTGAATGATGATGAATCTAGTGTGGCAGATCTTTAGTGATAATTGAACCAAGTTTGATTAAGTGAGAACATTAATCACTACTTCTAATAACCTCTCTTTTTTCCCTTGGCAGCCTGCACATGAAAAAATTGGCGTTGTAGATTCACAGTGGATTATTCATCAAGTAATTCCTTCTCTTGGGAGTCAGGTGCGTCATAAACTTTGGACTAACAAAGAAGCTGCGTTGTTTATTTTTGTTAAGTTCTTGATGTATCAATTTAGTTATTGGTATATGGAAACATAAATTTCAGATCAAGTCATGACTTTTTGTTAATTCCACATGTCAAACTATATGAAAATCTCTCTCTCATTCCCTCCCTGCCCGCTCTCTCCTCTCTCTCTCTCCAATGAATCTTTGCCAATGTATAGCCAAGTATTGTTTCCTTGTAATTTCCATTAAAAACTATAAGAATCAGGATAAGAGTATTATTGCAAATAGATTCTTCCAATTTGTTTTCATATAAGAATGATGGTAAGAGTAATATGCAAAAAGATTGTGCCAATTAATTTCTATATCCCAAAGGGCTTTACAAAATGAGACCCCCTAAAATACCAAGGACCACTTATCCTCCACCATTGCATCCCCAAGCATGGGAATCCCATACAAGTTAAAGAATAGCATCCTAAACCTTATAATCATGCACGTAGAATTTTCCTTGATCAATATTGCCTTCCACATAGACAAAATATTTAGAAAACTGAGCACATCCCCTCATAAAACTCATTTAAGTCCCATTATTCTCTCCATTTTTTTGCGACAAGTGTTATTACTCTTTGTTTTGGTCATCCATTAGACCCTTTCCAGGTAAACGTTATTCAGTGATATTAGAAGTTTTGTTCTTAGGTGGTTCCATTTGTTAGATACAGGTTTAAATTCTTTCTCCGGTTCTTATAACTGGAGACTCCTTTTCTAACTGTAATTTACCATCTCCCTCTAGATTTAAAACGAGTAATGGTGAAAATTTTCCTTTTTCCCTTTCCTCTGTCCTTCAATTAAAATAGCTCCTTCCATCAACACTCTTGTTCTGTTTTCTATATCCATCATTCCCTTTTCATCTCACAAGTGTTTTCTCCTCGAACCAATTCTGATGATTTATATAGGCTTTATTTCCCTGCACAAGCTTCCATTATTGGGAAGGGATAAATAACCATTAAAGCACAGTCGTGTAACAGTTTCTACTGAGCAGGACTCTTTAGTGTGGAAAGGTCAAGGGGGTGGTTGATTTTCAGGTTAATCATCCTATGGGCTGGCTGCTATGTCCTTCCAGCTTTCTCTCTGATGAGAGGTAATTGGAAACAAGCCCCTTTGAAAGTGGTCTTGTGGGAGAGGGGGGGATTTATTTTAAACTGAGCCAACTTTGTGAGATGGATGACGTATAAATATAAAAAAAAACAAGAAGATTAATTTTCCATCACTATTCTTATTATCCTTTTACTTTTAGGCCTGTTAATACGGTTCAATGTCTGCCCTTGCTTTTTACCTGTTTTTGTTACTAACCTGCCTCTGTTTATGGTCAATGTTAACATCAAATCCAAGTGAATATTTCCTGGTTATTTTCGCGAATGCAGTGTATATGTGTGTGTATTTTGTTGCTTGTTGTGCCACATCTTTAGTGACTATACATTCAAATTGAGAACATACCTTTTATCCCTAAGTAATGCCTTTTTAGAAAAGAACATAGAATTGGAATGTACTTTACTTTTGGTGCATATGTGCATCGTTAAGCATTGTTTTTCCCACCAGTTTCATCCCTAGTCATTGTCTATCCTTCTAAGTTCTGCCTATACATCTTTGTATTCTGATTTTGAAATTTGCTTTCGAGTCAAGATTTTCACTTTCTTTTTCTTTCAATAACCAGGGTAGCTCCGAGGATGGTAAAGCTCCATGGGAAGGGGTATGTACTTTTACACCTCTCATACTTGGATTTTATTGAAATTTTAGCCAGTGTTCTATGTTTTTATATAGCATGAAACTTGTTTTGTTTTGTTTTTTTCCCCTGATTTTTTTTCACATTTTCCAACCCTTGAGGTGAAAGTTTCCAACTAGCTAGAATCAATTTGTGATGCTTCACAGGTGAGACAGAGGTGCAGAAGTGAATGGGCTCTATTTCAGGATCGCCTTACAAATGCAGACCAGGCATATTTTATGCAGAAGAAGAAAGGTTAGCTAGCTCGGACATACTCGCAGCCCCGTCTTGTAAATTGCTTTATATTGTGTATCCCATCTTTTTCTTCGGCGGCCTTGAAGGGTGTTTTGGAGCCCTATTCTTTCCACATGATGTTTTATTACTAGATAGGGGTTTCTACCCACAGTTTTATGTAGTAGTTATAGACAAAGGAGGCAAGAGAATATCAGTTCTTTGTGCATATTACATGAAGTTAAGAGGTTTAACTTGAGTACTCTATCTTACTTTTTTTGTATGTTTGCAGCAATGTCTTTTTTCTTCAATTCATTTTATTGCACAAATTTGTCATGGTAAAGTGGCTTTCCTGTTTTGCACAAAATGTAAATCATACAAACCAATCTTTCCTTGGGGAAAAAGTGTGCGAACATTTTGTCACACAAGCTTTAGTAAAGTATTTAAGGGGATATGATAATATTGTTTAATTGAAATACCATACAATCCCCTCCAATGTGTTGTAAGAATGTGGGTATATCATAAATTTCATTTAAACACCATTTTTTCAATGCATCAAAAATTATCCTTTGCCTGGTAAAGTACAACACTAAATTTGATAAAATATTGAGTCATACCAATTCTATTGAAATTCTTTTTAGGAGGTTTGAATGGGACACTAAATAATTTGTTTTTCAATATGGGTTTGTTTAATTACAATTCTTAAAACTGAATAGAGGGATGTACCCAAGTAAATATAGATAAACACAGACAATACTAAAATGAAATAAACTTGAATATTTATTAAATATTTGGTATTTAACTAAGATATACGGGAGAAATGCGGAGAAAAATAATAATAAATGCAGTAGTCGATCCAAAAATAACAAAATATTCAGAGTTTTTTTTTTTTTTTTTAATGAAACAGTCTAATGACCGACTGAAATATATTAAAACTGTAATATCTAAGTCTGGATCTCTCTTTTTAAAAATTATTTAAGCAATCGGATAATTAACAAAGCTTTGACCTTTTCACATACTGAAATAATAATAATAATAATAATATTAGTTGGTGACTGGTGAGTGTTTTTGAGTAAGATTGAAGAAGCCTTTTTTCTCTCTCTCTCACCAAACTAACTGATTTTGTAGGTAGCAATAATTTTGCTTGCAGTGGGAGGTATACATCGCATATAAAGAAATGTTCTTGCCACCTTCCTACCTTCTGTATTAAGATTTATTTGTTGGTACCAAAAAAATATAATATTATATCCACACAAAACAAATTCCCTTAATTACATAATATATTCATTTATTTTTTTTAGCTATTTCCACAGGGATTTACAACATCTTGTAATGAAAATTAGATACTACGATTCTTGTTTATGCTGTTAAATTAATAAGTATCGATAAAAATTCAAAGCATAATTAAAATAAGTGCAAAATTATCACTAAATGGGAAACATCATTGAATTCAAAATTTCTCAATGAGAGATTTTCCTTCTTTTTTACTCTGAATATGCCGGAGTTAAGACTATTTTAATGCTCCCTTTCGCAGGAAGGGCAATACATTGAAACTCATTGCCCACAATACATATTTGTTTTGACAACATAAATATTAAGCTGACATTATCAATAGCCTTTTGCAATAGTATATAGGAATGTGAAGACAATCACAGTGTAAGAGTCTGGTCACAAGACCGGAAAACTCCACTCTATCAAAAAAAAAAATTATATATATATATAGGAATCACTGTATTGCACGACTAGAGTTTGTTACTCCCACCAATAAAAAAAAGGTTTAATTTGTAAAATTTGTGATATATTTTTATTTTTATTATATGTATACTATTAAAAATAATAAGTTATTAGTTTAGTAATGTGATATATTGATAAAATTTTAATGGCAAACTTGATGTTATAGTGTCATTTTATATTATAATTACTAAAAAGTTGACTCTTATTTACCAAAAGAGTACTTGTACCTCAAACCAGCACAGAGTTTTTATTAAATATAAAAAATTAACAAAATAAGTTCAATAAATTGATATTTTTACAAGTGAAAATAATATTTTTGTAAGACGGCATTGCATGAGTACTAAATGGGACCCATATTCACGTGAGTGCAACATTTTAGAAATATTAATTTGTTTTTTGTGAAAATTATTATTCCTTAAATTTAATATATGAAATTTGATTATGTTAATTTACATGGGTATTAATTAGACCATTAATTATGTTGATTTGACTTTTAGAGTGGGAATTAGTACTTTAGAAGATGTGCACTTTGAATTATTTATTAATTAACCAATATTTAGGTTATGCTCGTCTGTCCATAATTAAATTAAAGAAAATAAATTAAATCATTTTAACGACCAGATAGACCTTCCTTATAACAGCCGTTACTTTCTTCTCGAAGTGATAGACAAGTCCATACTAACGGAGTTAATTTCTAATAACAATAGTAGTAGTTGCTAGGTACCTACCACCACATGCCATTTCCGAAAATAAAAGACTGCAAATTCTCCATTCTCATACAAGCCTCTCTCTCTCTCTCTCTCACATTCCCCCTCCCTCCCCCTCTCTCTCTCTCTCTCTCTCTCTCTCTCTCTATATATATATATATATATATATCTAGATTCAAAAATTACCACCGGCCGGTCAGTCTCCGGCGCCGTTGATCATCGGTGGCATTTGTTTCATTGGTGAGTACCAAAGTCTTATTAATTATGATGTTAATCCTATGCATGATCCGAATGGTTAAATTTTAATTAATTTGAATTTTGAGGGCTAGCTCATAAAGCTCTAAGGCAGGTTAGTTTTGTTGTTCTTGAAGCTGGTAACATGATTTACATAAATAGCCTTAAAATTCATTGTTATACACTAATTCCATCTCACAAAATAAGTTTTATTTACAAAATTTGTTACAGTCTCAGACATTAAGAATATATTTTCATTACATGTTTACCCCTAATAATTTCTTAGATTCATAGTTGTATGTTAAACTTACAAATTACAAATTTGATAATATTACGTTATTTTACCAGTAATAAACAAGTTATTTTATTTTTTGTTAATTTCACATATTATTTTTTTTCTCATATGAGACTAAATGGGTCCCACCTTCACATTTTTTCTCATATTAAAAATAAATAAATGGGTCCTACCTAGCTTCATGTGTGGGAGATATGCATGTGGAATTAACAAAAACAATTAAATAAATATCATATATTTCCCAAAAAAAACAATTAACAAATAAACAAATGATCAAATTAGCACTTAATTGGCAGAATCTATGTGGAATTATTAATTTGCATTAGATATGCAAATCTCAATTTTATTTGCTCTTATTTTACACATGTTCAACTTTAAATTGATGACAATACAAGAGTATTTATATATATATATATATATATATATATATATATATATATATATATATATATATATATATATATATATATTAATTTGTAATAATAATTTCAGTGGAATTAAAGATGGAGAAGATGATGGGGTTCCAATTGGGTGTGATCGGTGCACTGTTTCTTTCTGTGGCATCATCAGTGTCCATTGTCATATGTAACAAGGCCTTGATGAGCAATCTTGGCTTCCCATTTGGTAATTTAATTTATTGCAATTTTTATTTACATTTTTTAATTATTATTATTAATTTCAGTCTTAAATGTTAATAATTTTATTTTCATTTTTTAAGTTGGATGGGCCGAATGTCGATGATCAATCGGTTATTTTAATGTTATGATTAATTTAATTTTATTTATTTTTTGATCAGCTACAACATTGACTAGTTGGCATTTGATGGTAACATATTGCACACTTCATGTGGCACAAAGACTCAATTTCTTTGAGAATAAGTCTATTGACATGAAGACTGTCATTCTTTTTGGCATTCTAAATGGCGTTTCCATCGGATTTCTCAATTTGAGCCTCGGCTTTAATTCCATTGGTTTTTATCAGGTACGTACCTACTTAGTTCTGCTTTTTTTTTATATACCGGGAGTTTTTCAATTACAGTCGAACTAATCTCCACAAATTCATGTCAGCCGTTTCATACAAGCTTACTCCCGAGTCCCCGTGGCCCCATGAATCATTTATGGCCTCGACAAAATTTAGTTCTGTTTTTGTCCAAGTTATTGAATTTTAAGGCCCACAGAGCCAATTGTGAAAGCATTTCAATCTCAAGTTAGGCATGTTTTTTTATGTTCCATATTGCATTATTGTGTGTATGTAATTATTAGCTTTTGGGGTTTATCAATATGCAGATGACCAAACTAGCAATCATACCCTTCACAGTACTACTGGAAACTATTTTCTTAAACAAACAATTCAGGTAATAAATATATTTGCATTCGGGGTAAATTTGAGTTCCTTTTTTTTCAAGCTTTTAATATTAATTTTACTAATTTACTAATTAATATTGCAGCCAAAAGATAAAGCTCTCCCTTCTCCTCCTACTTCTCGGAGTTGGTGTGGCCTCTGTGACTGATCTTCAGCTCAATTTAGTTGGCTCAATTCTCTCTCTTCTGGCAATTGCTACCACCTGCGTTGGTCAAATTGTATCCTTTTTAATATATATATATTTCACTATTAATTTTTTTTTCTTGCAAATTTTGGTTTGATTTTTCTAAGTAATATATATATATATATATATATATATATATATATATATATATATAGTTGATATCATTAAATACAAATGAAAATCCACCAAGAAAATCATAAATGTAGTGTAGCAATTGAGAGGTAGGCAGGTAGAATGAAATTGTTTTGAATAAATATATGATGAGATATATATATATATATATGTTAATTTCTTAACCTAGTGTACGTACGTACCAATTAATTTCAGCTCACAAACACAATACAAAAGAGGCTTAATGTCTCGTCCACTCAGCTGCTCTACCAGTCGGCCCCATATCAAGCAGCAGCTATTCTTTTTGTAACAGGCCCTTTGCTAGATCAGTACCTCACCAAGCAAAATGTCTTTGCTTTCAATTATTCTCCTATGGTCTTGGTATACAAATTATATCGATCGATCTTTCACTACGTACCATATATATTTTCACACATTAATATATATATATATATATACATTAATTAATTAATTAATTATATTTGGTTTGGTTGCAGGGTTTCATAGTGTTTTCGTGCTTGATTGCGGTTTGTGTGAATTTCAGCACATTTTTAGTTATAGGGAAAACATCGCCAGTTACATATCAAGTGTTGGGGCATTTGAAGACATGCCTTGTTCTTGGATTTGGCTATACTTTACTGCATGACCCTTTCACTGCGAGGAACATCATTGGAATCCTGATTGCCATAGTTGGAATGGGCTTGTATTCTTACTTTTGCACCTATGAGAACAAATTAAAGAAACATGAATTGGGTGATCTCATCTCATCATCAATATCATCAGCTCAGGTTAATTAATTAATTTCTTAATTTTTCTCCTCTCAGAAGCAATTAATTTCATTCATGTATACTGTGTATAATAATTAATTGTAATTGTTTTTTCAGGTGATCAGAGATAAAGATAGTACACCACTCTTGGGTGGAAAGAATATGGGACATCAAGATAAAGAAAGCGAGGTTAAGAAATCCCTTGTTTAAGATGGAAGATATACGTAGGATTAATTAATTTTGGCTCGATCTTTCTCTTTTTTTATCCAGACAAATTGATTGACGAGTGTAAATGGGGTTGATTCTTTTTCAAATAAAAAGGCAGGCTAGCACTATTCAATTAATTACCCGTTTTCCTTTTTGAAAAAGTAAAATAAATACAGATTAAAAAAACAACCCCAATTATATATGTCAAGTCTTATATAATTTTTAGTGATAGCAACTCACTAAAAATCTCAATTTTATGCTGCTTTGTAAAGGTTGATGTTGTGAATTAAAACATGACTCTCGCACGTGCGCCTAAAGCGTCAATACGACTTTGCGACCCCGCACCACTGCCCTCGAGTCGCGGGACGCGAGCAGGTGGTGCAAAACGTCATTGTTACCAACTCCAAGCCTTTTTTTAGTACCACTTGTGAATTAAATTATTCCACATATACTTATAAAGTATTAAATAATTGTATTCCTACTCAATGTGGGACTTAAAGAAAATAGTTTTCTTAAACAACAATGAACCTTTTCATATTCTCCACTTTAGATACAATTAAAACACAATATATAATTCCTACTTGAATCATATATTATTCTCTATTAATCTCCTTGTAATAGACTATCAAATACACTTTTAATTTAATACAAATTCAATCAATTAATGAATTTAAATTAATCCCCGAATTGATCAAAATATCAAAATTCATGTATGAAAAGGTGCAATTAACACTTTTCTTTTTCTATTTGTTTCACTTTCATGTTTTTGGAACTTCCATGCATAGATGATAAATGTTTGTAGACTTGGCAATATAGTTGGTTAATTATCGGGTCAACCCATATTAATTGGAACCAAATGGATTGATTAACTATTTTTATATATTTGGGTTGGGTAAATTTTGAAACCATATTTTTAAAAAAAATATAGTTCTAAACCGGTTAACTATTTTTCAACCCATATTTATTCTAAATCCAAATCAAAAGTTCTTTCAAACCATATTTACATATTCAAGAAGCTCACCCCCCCACTCACCCAACCCCCACCCTCACCCCACCCCAACACCCAAACCCAAAAAAATAATATTATGTGATTATGTATACTCCTTACCCCACCCTCCACTCCACCTCACCTCACCCCAACCCCCACCTAACCCCCACCCACCCTCACCCCCACCCCCACCCCCCAAAAAAAAATATTATGTGATTATGTATACACCCCACCCACCCCCCACACCACCCACTCCCCTACCTCACTCCTCACCCACCTCCATCCACACTCACACCCAAAAAAAATAATATTATGTGATTATGTATACACCCAATACCCCACCCGCCACACCCACACCCACAAAAAATAATATGTTCACACCACCCACCCCACCCTACCCACCCCACCCACCCACTCACCCACTCACTTACCTACCTCCACCCCCACCTACCTACCTATCCACCCACCCAGCTACCTACATACCCACCCACCCACCCCACTTACCTACCTACCTACCCACCCCCACCTCACCTACCCACCTACGTACGTACCCACCCCACCCACCCATCCAACCACTTACTCACCCACACCACACACCTACCTACCTACCCCACCCACCACCGTCCCCACCCCACCTACATACCCACCCATCCACCCACCCACCCCAACACTTCCCCCCAATAAAAAATAATATTAAGCGATTATGTATACACCACTCACCCCCACACCCTACCCCCCACCACCCACCTCCACCCCAGCCCTCCCAAAAAAAAATATGTCACCCCCACACCCACCCCCCCCCATCAACCCCCCCTACACCATCCATCCCACCCCCCATATTAAAAATTCATTTAAAAATTCTGTTTAAAAGCCAAAACATCTTTAAAATGGTTAATATAATTTTATCATGATAAGTAATATTGCATAATCTGTTAAAAAAATCAAAACTACTTGATTTTCTCTAAAAATACAAAGTTGTCATAATTGAAGGGTGTGAAAATACTAGTTTATAGGCAGGCCGTATATAATTGATTCTTTATTAAATAAACTATATAAACCTAGTAGGGGTCTAAGAACAAAAATGTACATATATCCATGGTTATTAAACATGGACAGGACTGCCGCTTCAACTTGTAAAAATTAAAATCGGTCGACACTTGATCCGATTTGGCCCGATTTTATTAATTTGGTCAAAAATCAATTGAACCGGTGGTTCAACCGGTAAAACCGATTAATTGACTCAGTGAACCGGTGTTTAATTATTTTTTAATAAGTTTTTTGTACCATAAATTCTTTAATATTAAAATTAACCAATTTTAATAATATTGTAACTCAACTTTCTTATGTTTTAGTTCATAAAATTGATATTTTTTAAAAATTTATTAATTATTAAATAATATATATTTTTATATATTAATGATGTCACTTGGTTAATAATGACTGATTGAACCAACAATTCATCTATTCAATATCTTTTTTGTTCGATGACCAGTCTGGGTATAAAAACCTTGCATATATCAAAGAAGGAAAAAAAAGTTAAGTGGAGACAAGGGCCCCCACTTGACCTGTTTGATTCCATCCATGATCCAGATTCGAGAGGGAAAAATATAGACAAAAGGTAAACTTAGAAAAAATGGTACTTCCTCGGTTCCATAATAATTATTTTTTAGAAGAAAAAATTTATTCTAATTTATTTATCATTTATAACTTTTTAAGAGAATTAAATATTTATTTTATTAAATTACCCCTAACTTCTTCATTCTCTCAATAATTTTTTTTTTGCATTAATAGTTTTTAACTTTTCATAAAAGGGTAGTGATGAAATTTCATATAATTTGAATTTTTAAATGATAGTATTAAATTATTTTCTTAATTCATATGATTAAAATTAAAAGACAATTATTATAGATCGGAGCGAATAAAATACTAAAATTAATAAAGTTCAATGCTGGAAAGGTGTTGTCAAGCTCGCTTCATTTAATACTCGACCTAATTGTGAGCCTTCGGGTGAACTATATATGCAATAATGCAAGTCTAGTCCGCGTATTACGTGATAAAATGTACTCCTTCGTTTCTTAATATATGTCGTTTTTGGGTTATGCACAAGTATTATGGTAATGATTGTATAACATTAACTATAATATCAATTGTCTATATTACCCTTTGTATTGGAATAAGAGATTGTTATTTATTGGATAGAAAATAGTGAGATAACCAAAGTTACATTTAATATTTGGGGTAATATTGAAAACTAAGCAATTAATGTTTACTTGAAATTCTAAAACGACTTATATTAAGGAACAAAAATATTTCTCTAAAACGACCTATATTAAGGAACGGAGGGAGTAATATTTCTCATGTTTAAGGTTGTAAAATGATCAAAGGTTTGATTAGTAATCATTAAATTAAAAGTTTGATTCGAGCTCAACTCGAAATATAAATAAATTTTAAAGTTCGATAAATTACTTGAACCTTTTTAAATTGTAATTTTCTATTGATACTCGAATCATATTCGCTCAAAAGTTCAAACTACTCGAGGTCAATTCGAGATCGTGCTCGACTCGATAACTAAACGAGTTTCAATAAACCCTTATTTCATTCTCGATAAATTTTATAAATCAAATTTAAGCAATTCAATACTCGATTCATTTATTCACAAATAATAATTATTTGTGTTTAATCCTCTCGTAATCTTCATCTAATTAAAGACTCCATTAATGTAAAGCCTTTTTAATGTAAAAGAAGGCCATCGTACCTTTGGCTCCCAAAACTCAATATTAATTATTGCAATTCGAACCAAGAGAGACCTAAGCTTGCCTATATAAAGTAACCGTATTTTTTTTATACTAGTAAATTTCACTAAATAATTAAATTAATTATTTTTATTTTATGTATTTTATCTCATTCTTTTATAAATAAAAAAATATTGTACCTTTAGTCATTTTTTAGGGACTGAGGGAATATTATTTTTAATGCAAATAAATTTTTTATTAATTTAAATTAATGAAAGAATTTCAAACAATAAGTCAAAGTCTTTTATCAAATTTAAGGGGTGTATTCAATTAAGATTTTTAAAAACTTTTAAAGACTTTAAAAGTTTGGTTGTATTCACTCAAGACATTTAAAAGTTTATAAAAGTTTAGTGGTATTCAATTATAACTTTTTTAATGTCTTTAAAAGTTAGGTGATATTGAATTAAGATTTTTACAAAGTCTATAAAAGTATTTTGGTATTCAAAAAATCATAGGTTTTAAATATTTCTATCAAATAGTAGAGTGTGACAGACTTTAGAAGAAGAATTATAACCATCAACTCATATCCAAAGTCTTACCTCATCTCTAAATATTTCTAAAGACTTCCAAATAAACACAAAGGTGAATAAAACTAATTATTAATTGGACTTTGTCTTTTATTGGGTCAAATTAGTTATTTATTTTATATGGGCTAATAAATATTAATATGTGATGGATAAATAATTTTGTAAAATTTGGGCCATAAAAATAATTGGATTTATTATAATTTTATTATAAGAGAATTAACAATTATATTAATAAGTAAACAAATAACTAGACCTAATCTGAATTGGTGAGGGAAAAAGCAGCCGTTCGAAAGCTTTCAATAGAGATAGGAAAGAGTTTTATTCAACAAAGGTGAGATAAAATCATAAAACTCTCATATCAATTGTAAAGATTATGTATTATAATATATGAAAATAAAAAATATATGATGTGTATGTGTATTTTTTTTTAATTTTCTGACATTTTAAATGAAGAAAATCACTGTTAATTTTTGAGACATCCTCCATATTCGTCTTCAAGTGTCTTTGGTGTATCATAGTGAAATTATGTAACATGTGGTTGTATTTCTGCATGACAAATTGACAGAATCGTTATCTTTTCTTTATAAAAAGGGAAAAACGCAGCTTTGATATATGTTAGACGCATAAAAAAGGTCCACACAATCAAACAAAATTAGCAGCAGTTAAAATAAAAAATTGGGTTGACAGAATCACACAATCAACATATATATATATATATATATATATATATATATTATATATATTATATATATTAGTAAAAACAATCAATAATAAAAAATAATCAATTATTAGTAAAAAGCGTACGCATATGCATAAAATATATATAGCTCAATGAAAAGTGAGCTTAATTTTTGTATTGTGTCTATAGTTTCTAAAGTTTTATTGGTATGAATATTAATTGTATTATCAAAAAAGAGTAGAATAATGTGAACGCTTTCAACATATATATAAAATCTCATGCCACAATAATATAATGAGATTTACTTTAGTTCATAAAAAAGAGGGATAGGTTGTACACATGGGCTAATTAACAATTAATATAAGTTACAAGATATATTAGAAGTATACAAAAGTCTATCACAGTCTTGATAAAAAATTTATAAAAATATATTACTTATTTCATGGAGTCTATAAAAGTCATTTTTAAAAAGTCTTTAAAGTCTGTGAAAGTCATAAAAATTCCATAAATTCTACAAAAGTCTGTCACTTAAAAAAAATCTTTAAAAATTTTAATTGAATACACCCCCCTTATATTTGTATGTGTACAATGTCATATACATATGCTATGCATAAAAAATGTATTTTATATTCAATTCGTATTGAAATCATAAAAGTTTGATAACATGTGCATAACACT